>JBBBDQ010000771.1:0-12500 GCA_037127315.1 Ascarosepion bandense | reverse complement strand
TTAAAGAAGGGAAGGTGGAACTCTATATTATACACAGACCAAAATCAATGTTGCCCATATATATATATATATATATATATATTATGCTTATATTATACACAGACCAAAATCAATGTTGCCCATTTTGTCACACACACACACACACACACACACACACACACACACATATATATATATATATATATATATGTGTGTGTGTGTGTGTGTGTGTGTGTATGTGTGACAAAATGGGCAACATTGATTTTGGTCTGTGTATAATATAAGCATCTTACAGTAACCCATATATATATATATATATATATATATATATATATATATATATATATATATACAAAAAGAGATTTGTACCCACAGAAAAAAACAAATAGATTTAAATAAGCATAATATATATATATATATATATATATATATATATATATATTATGCTTATATTATACACAGACCAAAATCAATGTTGCCCATTTTGTCATACATATATATATATATATATATATATATATATATATATATATATGTGTATGACAAAATGGGCAACATTGATTTTGGTCTGTGTATAATATAAGCATTTTACGGTATAGTAGATATTCTGATAGTAGTTTTAAAGTTTTTACCCACCCCGTAACATAGTCGCTCTCATATCAGTGCACCATCTGTGCATGAATTTCGTGCATGCTTATTTTATTCGATTAGAGACGTTTGTAGGGGGGCAAATTGTGCAATTTTAGAGCGGTTGGATTGTAATTCCAGGTAATTGAAGCAGGTTTGGAATTGACGTTGAGATGGTGCTTGAATTTTAGCAACAGTGATAAAATGAACTTTCCTTTATCCGTTCTGGCCGGCCACGTAGTATGGCTGTTCACAATTGTAATGCTAGTATTGAGCGACTATACTATGTCCACAGCATAGATTAGAACAAATGTGAACTCAGTAGTGTCAATACGGAACATTAAGTATTGTTTATTTCCAGTAGGAATGCAGGTACAGATTTCCTTTAAGCAGACATCCACTTACAGCATGAAAGGTTTCGTTTGCCACGTGAGAGATTCACGTGGGAGATAAAATGTCGTTCTGTGGCATTGAAAAGATGCAGATTTCATTCCAGCAATGGTTATTTGCTGCCGCGACGTAAACTTGGTGAACATCTTCCAGAATGTATTTGCTGATTGCACACAAGCCCAAAATCTAGCATTATATTGTGGCAAGCCAAAAGTCACAATTCTCTCTCATGTTTGGTGTTTGTGAACAGAACGTTGAATAGGACGATATAGGTCGAAAACATTATGTATTAAAACTTCGTCTCTCTTTTTTTAACTTCGTTTTTTTTAATAATTTCATCCCAACTAAGGCGATAAAGCCGCTAAGACACAAGGGGCTCATAATATATGCGTGTTATGGGACACTAAATATTCTTTTACAAGTGGGCCCGTTTCCGTCAAAAATGGCAGGAGAATATTTATATTGATATGCCGTTTAAAATGACTGCAACTTAATATCTTGATGCACCTACTATTGAATATTTTAGATTAAGACATAAGAAAAGAAAAGAAAAACCAACCAAACAAAATAATTCAGAATCCTAATCGTGACAGAAGGGAAATATAAATACATACATTTCAATTGGAAATAAGTTATACGCGGAAATAACTAATTTACAAATGAAAAATATTCAAAAGCTCTAGAATATAAATGTATTGAGTACTTTTTAATACAACTGATTACTGGTCTAACTTCACTATTCCCCAAAACTAATTATATATATATATATATATATATATATATATATAGCCGTCTACACAACCGTCTTGTTAAACAGCGAAAAACTTTCATAATTAGCAGTAAAGTTTAATAACTGGTAGTAAAGAGCATGAACTGAGCTGACGCTGCCTCTCCATAATCGTGACAGTAGGAATATATATATATATATATATATATATATATATATATATATATATATATATACGATGATCTTTGTTATAATAAAGATGATAAGTTTTAAAATCTTTAGCCATCTTGTGATGTAGTAACTCTCATAGCAATTCGCCTTCTGTATCTGAATTTCACATTTGCCTCTTTTGTTCAATTAGAGACATTTTTAGGGGGCAAATTCTGCGTCTTAGAGAAATTTGATTGTCATTTCGGAGAATTGGGGCACATCCGGACTTAACATTGTGATAGTGCCTCGATTTTAGCAACAGTGATAAACTTTCCTTCGCCTGTAGACCAAGTTCTACTAGAATTAATATTGATTGCCAGCTGTGTTCCACAGTGAACATGTATGGGTCATGATGGCACCATTACTAACTCATTTAGTTAGTCCAACTCCTGTCTTTATTGTATCAACAACTGTATGAGGTGTGAAGAAATCTATTTTGACTCTATTCTTGCGAGAATACATTCTTGACCTCATCAAACAGAAATTCAATCGTTATCTATCCTCCATATTCTAATAATCTTCACTTCTTCACATCACGCACATTATTTTGTAAACCGTTACCGTGAGTGGCATTTAAGATTTGTATTAGTTGAAAATTTAATAAGAAAATCACTAGTTACAACTGAACATTGAGAATAATGAAGCCACGATAATATATTGAAAGTGGGCTGATTGCTGTATCATCCGTTCTGAATTTGCGTTAAATGAGTTATGTGATATGAATGCAAGAGAAGGAAGAAGTTAATATCTTCTCCATAGGAGATTATGAAGATTATGAAGAAGTAAGGGTTGTGGAGGAGAGATGATGATTGACCTTTGATTTGAAGTAGTCAAGATTATAGTCTTCGTGGAAGCAACCACGTAGGAGTCTATATCTCAAAGTAGCAATTCTTGAGAAAAATACGTTTGAATGGAGGTTTTCTCTTGCAATTGGAAAAGACAATGGGCGTGATTCAAACGGATCGTGGTGGGTCTGAACTGGGGGACGCAAGAATGGCGCTCATCTGAACATTTGCAAATCGTGATAAAGTAACGACAGCGTTGTGACTCTACAGTAAGGTTTCCACAACCTGTTTTTGTGCCATCGCCGTAATTTACATGGGAAATATTTTCCCACCGCCCATCTATGTAGTAAATCTTCAAAAGCATAGCAACATTGTTTGGTAAATATTTGTTACTGGTTCGTAAACTGATTTTATGATGTAGTAAAAAATACCAAAGAGAAATAACAAATAACGCTAACATGCATGACTGTTGCTGCTACGACAGTATTAAAGAACGAACAAAAGCAAGTTGACTATTGAAAACTATGCAGAAAATACAAAAGTATTCCTTGTTTGGTGCGTTATTCATATCTTATCTAGGAATATGACCCAGTTATTCCCATTTAGCCTCCTGTTTTTTTTATATACAGGTCCTTTGCTTTGCATATCTCCTTTGAATTTTTTTTGGCGGGAAGCATATGCTGAAATACATTTTTAATGCTCAAAATCCTATGTCATCCAACTAAAATTTTCAATCGCCTAACATTTTCTGACCAGTTTCCCACTCGGCAGTTGAATTCGCCCACCTGTAGGCGATATCACCTAGGTTGGAAAAAACCTTCTCTGTTGAGTGAAAAATAAGTCGCATCCAGTCAAGTGCCGCGTAGACGACTTTGGGAATTATCAAAGATGGAAAATGAGGATTGTGAGTTAAGACATGGCAGCAATTCCTTATATATATATATATATATATATATATATATAACTCATTTCATCAATAAATTATATATATACATAAAATTATATATATATATACGCATTTTATACATTGTAACAAAAGTATATATATATATATATATATATATATATATAAACACATTTATATATATATATATATACTTGTATAATATATATATATATATATATATATATATATAATGTACATATATACTTTTATAATATATATTTTTATTTGTAATGATTTGTTTGAACATTATTTTTGATCGATTCTGTTTTTATTTAAAAAGTGTTTTATAATTATTTCTACCGGCCTGATTATTTACGATAAACGTTTATTACGAAAATACGAGTATTGATCAAAAATAATGTTTAAACAAATCATTTCAAATTGACGGTTGTTTATAATCAAGTTTTGTTAATCTTCGTTAACTTCCGTAATATATACTTGTATATATATATATATTTTTTTTTTATTATAAATTATATTTTAGAACATGTACATAATTTTTCTATATATCCACTAAAAATGGTACATTTGTTTCGACATTGAAACTTCAATGTCTCATCAGGCGATGTGGCTAGGAATGGAAAGCCTCTTTTGTTATATTTGGTCAGTTGTGTGTGGGCTGTTTGTTGGGGTTAGTGATAAGGGAACACACTCGGATATATATATATATATATATATATATATATATATATATATATATATATATATACATATATATATTTCCCATTGTGCAAAGTAGGTTGTGAAAATATGCTGTAGAGTCAAAATCCTGTCGTTACTCTATTACAATATATATATATATATATATATATATATATATATATATATATATATAGTAATGGTTGTTAATGGATAAAAATAACTCTATTAACCAATCTGATATTACAATGGGTGCGTTAGACTATGCAGAGTCTTCCGATCTCATTGACTTATTTGCACTGTACAATCTTACTGCACACCATGACATAAGCACACAAGACATAGGGCTATATAGAGACGATGGTCTCATGTTAGTACAAAATTCTGCACATTTTAAAACAGACAAAATAAGAAAACTTATTCACAGAGAATTCAAAAGTTTAAACCTAAAAGTAATAGTCAACATTAATTTAAAAGTAGTAAACTTCCCAGATGTAACACTTAGTAAATAATAATTACCAACCAGACATAAAACCCAATGAATATCCATTATACATCCACCCAAAGTCAAATCCCCACCCCCCAAGTATAATCAAACATATACCCTCCTCCATAGAATATAGAATTAGTAAAAACTCTTCCAATGAAGAAAAGTCTTTACAATAAGTCCCTAAAGAAAAGTGGCTACAAAACCCAAAACATCAAGTATATAACAAACTATGACCATAACAGGAAAAATAGAAATAGAAAAATCATTTGGTACACACCTCCTTTCAACCAAATGGTAAACACCAAGTTAGAGCAGAAGTTCCTCAATTTAATTAAAAAACACTTCCCAACTAACAACCCTCTAAGTAAAATTTTTAACAGAAATACGCTTAAACTGAATTATAGTTGCACAAATAACCTTGAAAAAATCATAACTAATCATAATAAATATATCTTAAATCAACACGTGGATCGAAATAAAATTAACTATAAAAATGATAAAGAAGACAACAATAAAAACTTATGCAATTGTAGAAACCCCAATAATTGCCCACTACAAAATAGATGTAAAATAAATTTAATTGTCTATGAATGCAATATAACATCAATAGAAAACCCCATTATAAATAAAGCGTATATCGGATCTACAAAGAACGCCTTTAAGCAGCGCTGGTACATGCACTTAACTTCATTAAAAAACAACTTATATCGAAATCAAACATCCCTTTCTGTATATTTTTGGAAATTAAAGGACACAAAACAGAAACCCAAAGTAAAATAAAAAACTCCTGTAAAAAACTAGAACCTGCAACTCGCTTAACGACATCTGCCCTTTATGCTTAAGGAAAAAGCTACACATTCTAAAGTATACCAACAATGGCGAACTATTGAACCGTAGGGACGAATTAGCAGTGTTATGTAAACATCGAAAATATTTTTCGTTGAAATTTAATTAAGCAAAACAAAATTAGCTCATTCACATAGAATAATCCCCCCCCACCAAAAGGTAATTAATACCCATGTTTAATCCTTAAAATAAAAAATCGAACATCGTATAAAAATAAAAAAAATAAAAAGTCACAACATTAATAGCAACTTTATTCCATCCACTCATAGATAGTAGTAAAATAAAAAGTATCTACCCTTTCTTAAAAAACCTTACATCCTAATATAAGAATTACCCAGACAAAACTAAAAAGTGACCTATCCAAAACTAAACTACTCCGTACCCCTCTCCTAACCCAAGACTGTATCACTATGGCTACAAACTGCGGGCTAAATCGTACTAAACTCCCACCAATTACACTTACATATCATATTACCAAAAATAAATCGTTTTCATCATTTATTTTTCATTTCAACTTATCACCAGATGAGGAGCAAACGTAGCTTCGAAACGCGAAAATTTTGTATAGAGATACTATGCTTTTATAAACCATTGTAACAACCATTACAATATAAAGCTCTACGTTGTATCGAGCACTCTTTATAAAAGTAAATGCATGAACAGTGGGTTTAAAACCTACGTGTTCCATAACTTTCTTACACTATATATATATATATATATATATATATATATATATATATATATATAAATGCCTCCATAAAAATAAATTTAAAGTATCTGTTGCATAGAGTCTTATAATTATCCCATTCCGTCTTACTTGCCGATTAATTCCTATCTTGCGTTGATCATTTGTTGGCGGTTTTTAAGCATTGAAGAAATGAAAGTGGAGATTTCTGGCACGTATAAAGTGTATCATGTATGAATTTGAGAGTGTCTTACTTTACATTATATAATTATGGATGTATTTTAATATAAATATATTACGTGTATATGAATGCATGTTCCGTGTATATGGATGCACTCTATTAGAATTGTAGTTATATGTATAATTATATATATAATTGTTTGTATATTCCGGGTGCATCATGTAGTTGAGTGCACCTAACCATATGTCCATTTTTCGTGTATTTGGGGGTACTTAATTATATGCATGTCGACACAAATTTATTTTAAGAATCTAATTGATTGTACTTTCCTGAATTGATCAGTATACTCATGAATGTGCATGTTGCCATCTAAATCCAAATGATATATACCGGTATATACATGTAACGGTATTTTTTAAATATATATGTAATTTGAAGTATGCCACCTCATTTGGGGTGTTAAAGTAGACACGTATGTGTATACATGTTAGCATTGTTCTTGTGTAAGTTTTTATAAGCGAGTACATGGACGGAGTAAGGTGAACGTGCGCAGAGGTAAGAAATTTATATGTCTACGTAAAATCGTTTGTGTATGTATATACATATATGTATATACAGGCAGGTGTGTGTATATGTTGACAGATATATGTGTGGCTATGTGTGTATATATGTAAATATATTTGTATTTTATGAGTACATGTAAGCTTTATTGGTATACTTGCGTAAATATGTGTTAGTCTTATTTATACGTGTATAAGTCAGGTATTCATAAATATGTATGTGAGTGTGCGAGCACAAGCGTTACATGTGGATATGGATAGATATGTATGTATGTATGTATGTATGTATGTATGCACATAGACAGTTTTGTATGTACATACGTTTAGGTACGGGCATATGTATATGGGGATATACGTATGTATGCGGAATGTGTCTGTGTGTGTGTGTGTGTATATATATATATATATATATATATATATATATGCGTATTTTCTGAGTATACGTGAGGTTTATTAGTATACTTGCATAAATATGTTTCAACACATCACTTAGTAAGTCCCGGGCCTGATATATAAATGGCGCCACTAACAAAAATCCATATAATTTTTATAAATTACTAACCTTTAAATGGCAAGTGACAAAATTTGGGCCCAATCGGATTATTAGTTTATAATCGGATTATTAGTTTACAAATTACAGTTATTTAAGTGAAGCTACTATTGCAATTTTTCAAAACAATGGAAAAATCTTAATTTCGTGGGTTGATAAAGAATTGTTTTCTGATAAAATAAAAAATACTGTTCAAGCAAAGTAATGGCTTGATAAGTGTTATTCGGACTTTGTTCTGTCAGAAGCAACGGTTAAGAGGTGGTATGATAATTTAAACGCGGTCGTACAGACACGAATGATGCTGAATGCTCAGGTCGCCCCAAATCGGCAGTTGTCCAAAAAAAAAAAAAAAAAAAAACACCAAAAAGTTCCACAAACTCGTTTTGGCCAATCGTAAATTGAAGTTGCGTGAGATAGCAGAGAAGTTGCTCACTTTTGCTCACAGTCGATCAAAAATAACACCGCGTCGACGATTCAGAGCGTCTCAACGTAACAAGAAGTTTTTGCGTAAATATGTGACAATAGCTGAAACATGGATCTCCCACTTCACTCCGGATTCAAATCGGTAGCCAGCTGTAGACAAGGTTTTGGCCTCCGTATTTTTGAATGCGCAAGGTATTTTGTTCATCGATTACCTTGAGAAAGGAAGAATCATCAATAGTGAATATTATATAGAATTATTGGTGCGTTTGAAGGAAGGAAATCGCCAAAAACAGCCACAAATGAAGTAGAAAAATTGATCTTTCACCAAGAGACAACATCGTGTCAAGTCGATCGCAACGATGGCAAAACTACATGAATTGCACTTCGAATTGCTTCCGCACCCACCCTATTCTCCATGTCTAGCCCCCCAACGACTACTGGCTGTTTGCAGACCCCAAGGGAAAGAGATTTGGCTTTAATGAAGGAGTGATATCGGAAACTGAGGCGTATTTTGAGGCCAAAGACAAATCGTTTTACAAAAAAGGCATCTAATTGTAAGAGAAGTGTTGGAATCAATGTATAGCCCTAAAAGGAGACTTAAAGTTGAATTTTGGCTAAAAGTTATTGTTTTATTAGTTAGGCCCGAGATTTATTGATTAATGTATTAGTATTATTTATGCACGTATAAGTCTGGTCTTCATAAATATGTATGAGTGTGTGCGAACACAATATATATGTGGATATGGATGGATGTGTGGATGTGTGTATATGCACGTGTACGTACAGACGCATTTGTATGCACATATATGTAAATATGGGCATATTTGTATGCGGATATAAGTGAGTATGCGTGTGTGTGTTCGTATATAGGTTTATATCAGTCAGTCAGTTAAGTGCCATACGTGATACACGCTTGGGCGATCATGTCTCTAAAGAGACATGACTGACTGGGCAGAAGATTATCCCGCAGTAGGTTGCCATTGCTTTCTGCGGTAGACTGGTTGCCGACCAAGGCTATAGAATCCAATCTATCCTGCTATTTAACCCATAACTGGAAGGAAGAGACGGATTAATACCTTTCCCAAGGGTATTTGCGCGTAAGTGAATACAATGGATTCAACTGGAATTCGAACTCGGCTCCCCGGTTTCTCGTTCCGAGCCGATATCCACTGTACCACAAGGTGCTTGTGAGTGGCGTATGATGGTTTTATGGTCACTACCTCGGCCAAATGAACTTTTCTCCACTGGTCTTAATGATTCTTAACCAAATTAAGACTAAAATCTCTATTTTGGATCATGTTACTTAATTTCCATTTTAAATGAAATGTTTATTCCGGAAAAAAATATTTGTATCGAATGGAACGAATATAGTGTGGCCTGATGAAATGAGCTAATTTGTTCATAGAAATGAATTATAATTTATAACCACTCTAAATGATGTATTGAGTTTTTGTTTATAAATATCATATTGCTCTGAATAGCATCCATTGCGCTCTCTATACATATATAACACTTAATATTTTATATTAAGTTGATCTTGTTGGATTATCCTCGCCGTTTACGGACTGGACATGATTACCTATATATATATATATATATATATATATATATATATATATATTAACTCCAGAAAGAAAATGCAGATTGATTTAAAAGAAATTGATACCAGTAGAGAAAATGGTAGGACATAGAGGACAATCTAGTAGCAGGCATAAATTTACGTGAACTGGAAAGAACAGGAAGTTGTGAAGAATCATGATCGCTCACGTCCTGAAGGGACATGGCATAAAGAAGAAGGAGAAAAAGAAAAAGAAGAAGAAGAGGATACATCAAGATTACTGTTTTAAAGCTTAACCACCTAGCGAACCCCCCACGCACACTCGCCAGTAATGTTCATCAAAACCAGTCAATAAATTCCGCACAGACGCCATTCTGAACAATCCGCACCCGTTGTCAGAGGTGATGGGATTGTCAAAAGTAAAATAAAGTATAAAAAATGAATGAATGAGTGAAATAAAATAAAAAAGAAAAATCGATTGACACAATCATTCAGGCTGTTTTGATGCCCGACCGTCTGCCATTGAGTTAGGGTTAGCAAAGAATCTCGATGCGTCACGATCGACAACGTTACGTTCCTCGCCAGCCTTGGGCCGGCGTTGGAATTGTTCGCTTTCAACACCTAATGTGGATCCGACCAGAGAGACGTGATGACTTCAATAGAGAAATTCAGCTTGAGTGTTTGCCTGGCCAGCTATTGATCCACAGGACAAAACAACTCAATACGACAATATCTGACAGAATATTCTGATTGCGAAAATCCCCCCCCCAAAAAAAAACAATAAACAAAACAAAAAAAAGCAAAAACAAAAGAGAGAGGATAATTATTATTATAGAAAACATTCTTTTCAAAAATATACTAAAGCCAAGCATTTTTTATTTGCTAGCTTCTTTCACAGAAAATGGTCGATGGTGTCGTAGAAATTAAGTCCTCATTAAACCTGCAGATTTTAATCAAATGCCATTTTTGTTAATGCCGTGACAATTTCCCAAATGGTTTGCCAGGTAAATATTTAAGTTTTACAAAAGTTACAAACTTGTTATTAATAGCAAAGATTTCTCTATTAATTAGAGTTATAATGACAGAGTTGTTGTTTTTTTTTTACGGTTTATCAACTTTTTCAGGTTATTTAAAAATGAAATATATTTTCTGATTATCAGTGTATTTTGGAGATAATAATGATTTTCTGATAAAAGTCTTACCTTTTAACCCATTGCTAGGAAAAGAAGATGTTGGCCTAGAGTATTTGCATGCAAGTAATGAATTCAACCTGAATTCGAATTCGGCTCTCCGATTTCTCATTCCATTACACCACTCGCTCGTTCAAGCTTTCAGCACCTGGTGTTCCCGAGTGGTCACACATCTAGATGCTGAGCAGATTCAACGTTGCTTAACTTTCAAGTTCCACGACCTCAATACTTTGGATTTTTTATTATTGGGGAAGCCAGAATAATTGGTTTAGGTAGCAGACATTAATAATGCGGAAATGCCTTCATCAACGTGTCATGGGGAACTGCGAAACCATTCGACACCGTGTGGAAGTATTTGGAAGAGTCCGCCAGTCAATGGTTCGACGGGTGCATGTCTGTGTAGAAGCAAACAAAGAACATTTTGAACATATGTTATGAGTTGCTGTGTTGAGATATAACGATGGCCTTTTCGACATATGTTTATATGAACATTTTACCCTGTTCTGGTGTCAGAAACCTACCTCTAGTATTTGCAAATCATTTTCTGAAATACCTTATATATATATATATATATATATATATATATTCTTTTAAAAACAAGGAATTGATTGTTAGTCTTAAAGGCCCTTTCGTCCAACATCTCATCAGGAAAAAAATCGTTGGAAAACGAATTAAACGAAAAGAACAGTAACGGCGAAAATGAAGAGCAAAAAAGAGGGACACACTGTTCTTTTCGTTTAATTACTTTTCCATTTTTCTCTTGATGAGATGTTGGACAAAAGGGCCTTTAGTATATTAATTGTGTACCTCTAAACATTGTATATATATATATATATTTTTTTTTTAATCATTTCACCCCGAGCAAGGCAGAAACGCCACTGATGTGCAGGGGGTTACATAAATGTAAAAAGATTAATTAGAAAAGAGTGAGGAGTACAAGCTAGTTAGAAAGGAACAATAGAAAGCTGAGAAAGCAGGTGCGATGACAGATACATAGGCGGAGAGAAAGGGAAGGTTATACAGGGGAGGGGAGAGAGCTAGAGGCCAGTGGTTAGTAGATGAGTATTAACTTTGCATTTAAATTTCTGGAGGTTGTAGCCGTCAGGAAAGCAAGAATACGGGAGTGAGTTCCACAGGCGGGAAGTGCGAGAGAGGAAGCTGCAGGAGTAGAATTGTCGTCTGCATTTGGCTAACCTGACTGTGAATGGGTGGGACCCAATTGCCAGTCTGGTTGCACGGGTAAACACCTGTTGAGGAGGCATCAGTGACTTAAGCTCATCCGAGTAGAAGCCATGAAAGTATTTATAGAAGAGACAGAGGGAGGCCACATTTCGACGATGGGAAAGTGGCTGCAGTCGAGTCGCCAGATCAGTACCTATCACATTACAGACTCTCCTTTGGAGCTTGTCAAGAACACTGAGGAGAACGGCAGGGGCACCTGACCATAAATGGCAGCAGTACTCCATGCACGGACGGATGGTTGACTTGTATATATGCAGGATGGATTCAGGTGGAAAAAACATCCTGGATCGACATAGTGACCCAATCTTCTTAGCAGTAGATTTTGCTATGGATTCAATATAGTGGTTCCATTTGAGGTCTGAGGACAGGGTAAGTCCGAGGAGGCGTAGTGTATTACTCTCCGGGAGAATCACCTGGTCCATGCTTATGGGAGGCAGAAGAGGTTGCCTGAAATATATAATGTTTTCTTTCT
>JBBBDQ010000770.1:3382500-3424612 GCA_037127315.1 Ascarosepion bandense | reverse complement strand
AGAGGGAGGGGCGCTAACGGGAGGAATGATGATCGCAGCCTGGTTGATCTGATCGACGAATTTGGTCTCGTCGATAGATACCGGGTCGATCATCCGGAATGGGAGTATGTGGACGTGGGCGCTTAATTGGCCTTCTACCCGGGTATCTGCGTACCTGGATAGGATGTTAGTGAGAGTGGCCGACATAGACTTCTTAGAATGTCCAACGTTCCACTGGCTAGGCTACACGGACCACAAACTCGTTTGTGCCCGTGTGGTGTTAGACTTTAGGCCTAGGTTGGCTGGTTATTGGAAGTTCAATCAGTCCTTACTGGACAGGCGGGACTTTCGTGACCAGCTGACAAAACTAGTTCAGCGGGCGTTAATTGGGCGAGTCATTGGGAATAAGTGGTGGGTTAACCTTAAGGACTCCATTAGGTCTTTCGCCACCAAATATAGCCAGCGGCTCAAACTAGATAAGGCTGCGGAGGCAAAGACACTTAGTGCTAATTTCGCCCGGGCGGAGGCTGGTGGGGATCCCCTCGAGATAGCCTTAGCCAGGGAGGCCCTGAGGCGCACGACTAGCGAGCGCTATATGGGCCAGGTAATTAGAGCTAAGTTAAGCAAGATGTCTTCCGAAGCTGTGAACATGGGCGCAGAACTGCGCAAGGAAGAAATTCGTCGGGCCGGCGATCGGTACATTCGAGAAGTGCGCGACCCGGAGGGGCATCTCCTTCGGTCCACCGACGACATGTGCGAGGCGTTCCGGCAGCATTTCGAACACCGGTTTACCAAGGAGCCTGGTCTCCGTGACGAGGAGTTTCGCAGCTATTTGGCTGACTTTCCCCGGCTTTTGCCGGCTGAAGCGGCTAGCTGCGAAGGGGAGATTACGGAGGACGAAGTCTACGCGGCTTTGAAGAAGACCGGCAGTGGCAAGTCGCCAGGTTTGGATGGTTTGCCCTATGAATTGTACTTGAGGATGTCGCACCTTTTTGTCCCGCTCTTGACTGTCGTGTTCAACCACTGGTTTCGGCAGGGGTCCATCCCCGGTCGGATCACCAGGGGCGTGATCACGCTGTTGGGAAAAGGCAAGAAGGTTGGGCGGGGATTAGATGATTACAGGCCCATAACTCTGCTAAACACAGAGTTAAAGATTTTGGCCAAGATCCTGACGAATCGCTTGCAGCTAGTTGCCGAGTCTCTGTTGGAACCGGATCAGACTTGTTCTGTGAAGGGACGAACAATTCAGAGCAACCTGCACTTGATTCGCACGATCGTAGAGGGTGTAGAAGACGACGAAGAGGCCGCGCTGATCAATTTGGATCAGTCCAAGGCATTTGATAGGATTGACCATGGCTACCTGGCTGCTGTCCTGCAGGCCGCCGGATTCAAACCCGACTTCAGCCGCTGGATTAGCCTTCTGTATCGCTCCCCCAAGGCTGTGGTACAGGTGAACGGGAAGCTGTCGAGCGCTTTCGCGCTGTCTAGGTCGGTCCGACAGGGTTGTCCACTGTCGCCTCTCCTTTACGTCCTGGCGTTGGAGCCTCTCCTTCGCCGGCTAAGGGACGAGACGTGCAGTCCGGTCCTGCGTGGAATCAAGGTCCCTGGTGGAGCTCGAGCCAGGGTTTCCGCGTACGCCGATGACGTAACGACCTTTGTGTCCTCCCGCAGGGACATAAGGGCGGTACAGAAGGCGCTTGAACGGTACGAACAGGTAACAGGGGCCAGAATTAACCGCGACAAGTCGTCCGGCTTGCGGTTAGGTGCCTGGAAGGGTGTTTCCCTCCCGGGGCCCTTCGACTGGACGGACGGGCCGGTCAAGCTCCTCGGAGTTTGGTTCGGTCCGGACTTACAGTTGGAGAAAAACTGGTCAGAAGTACAGGCAAAGGTCGGCGCGTCGGTCGAGATTTGGCGTCGACGGAGTCTCTCCGTGAAGGGTCTGGCGGAGGTGTGTAATACATACCTCTTTCCCAGAATCCTTTACCGGCTGTCTGTACTTCCCCTTTGTGACGATCATGAGAAGGCGCTCGAGCGTTTGCTATTCTCCTGTCTTTGGAGAGGACGCAAACACATGGTCGACAAAGGAGTCTGCTGCCTCCGTCCGTGTCAAGGGGGGTCTGGGGATGCCACACTTGAGGAGCCACGTGCTCGCTTCGAGGTTGGCATTCCTCAGGCGCGCGTTGGAGGAAGATCGGTTGCTTGCGGGGGTAGTGAGGGACATGTTCCCTAGCCTCACTATCACTCCCCCCGCTCCTAAGGACTAGCAATAGGCCTTGGGGGCGGCCGAAATTCCTGCTCGAATGTCTGACGGCCCTTCGGGCCATTCCATGGTCCAGTGACCTTTCACGGCCTAGGAGAATCTTCTATCGGGGATTAGTGGAGGGCGCCGTGAAGGATGAACTGTGGAGTAAGCTCGGCATGTCGAGAGAGGAGTATCGCTCTCATTGGTCTTGGGCGCCAGGTGCGGATTGGCTCAACAACTCTGAGTTTTCTCTGACCTGGCGATTGGCTCGGAATGGTTTGTCTCTCAACGACAAGCGTTTCGCAATGGGCCTGGCGGATTTGCCAGATTGTGAACGTTGCGTCCTTGGAATTAAGGAGACGTCTGCGCACGCCTTCTTCCATTGTTCGCGCGTTCGCCCGTTGTGGGCGCGTGTCGGCGAGTTGACTGCTCGTATCGCGCCGCGGGAGCTTGTGCTCATTGATCGCGCATACGCTGTGGACAATGTGTCGCCCCCGTACTCTGGAGTGAAGCGGATGGTGTTTCTGTCGCTACTGGCCACGGCTAGAATGGTGATTTGGATGACGCGTCTGGAGGAAGTCTTGCGGGGCGGTCGTCTTTCGGATCAGGATCTAATCCGATATTTTGAGCACCAGCTCAAAATTAAGATTAGAACTGAACGAAAACGGCTGCACCCGACAGAGTTCAGCGAAAGGTGGGTATATGCGGCGAGCCTGGTTCGCGTGACCGGGGCTAGCCTTGATTTTCTCTTTTAGATCTGCTAGTTGCATCGGGGTGGATTCCTTTGGAACCCCTCCCGTGGTTAAGGTAGAAGTTCTTTTTGTGCCTAGTTAATGTGAGTGAATGTGTTTGTCCTGGCCTGTTCCCGGCTCCATTGCTTTTGTTATGATCCAGTTCGAGATTCCCATTGTCCAAGTATTATTTTGTCCCGTTTTCACTCTCGGCTGGGTCAGCCTTATACATTCTCCAGTCCAATTTATTTTTGCCCCCTGCTTCTCCATTCCCCTTAGAAAGAGAGCTGCTTGATTTTGTCCTTTTAAAGGCAGAATACAGTGGCCTCTTTAATTATGTGGGTGTGTTTGGGTCTTACTAACATTGTGTATATATATTCATTTGAAATTGTTTTTTGTTTTGGGGATTTTTTGTTTCTTCATTCCCCCTTCCCCATCATGTCATTTCATGAATAAAGTTTTAAATTTATTTTTGTACACTATTGTAAATATTGTAAATAAACAAATTTTTATGTACATTTGGGGCGTTTTTAGGTCCCTGGTATGTTACTGCGGTATTTTGGTGCTTGATAGGTATGAGTGTTGATGGACAAATTTTTATGGTGAATGAGAAAATTGTAACGTATGTATGGGTCGTGAATCTGATTAGCTAGGTATAAGATAGTTACGGAAGACCAACCCAAGTTTTTGTTCCCCCTCCCCATTGTTTGGCCTTGTGCCAGAATTTGTACTTTGTTGGCAAATAAATAAGTACCAACCCTTCCCTACCCTCTTGACTTTTTGTTTTGGGGGTTGTGAAGGTAAGAGCAAAGAGCTGTTTTGTTCCTTCGTGATATTGCAGTGACTTTGTATCTTGGACATACTAATTTCCGGCCCGAGTTTATAGCTCGGGCTCGCGTAAAGTAGCGTTTTTAACGCGAAACACCGGAAAGAGGTTGTCCGGTGTTCGGCCACTTTGGTGGCAATGGCCTCTAATGGGCCGGATGAGGTCGTTCCTCCCACCACGGCGTCGGTGGGAGGAAAGGAGGGGGATTGGGCTCTACCGCCTCGGGATAATCCCCCTTCGCAAGTACTAGCAGAAGCAGCATCGCCTAAACCCTCGACCGCTGGGTGGAAAAGAGGGAAATTGACGGTTAAGGATGAGGAATATTACCATCAGATGCAAGACAAATACGCCCAGTATATTAAAGGAACAGAGCTGGTTTCCGTGCCAGAACAATTGGCACAAATTGAGGCCAGAATAATCACACTAAGAACCAAGGAACTTAAGACCCATAAGTTTGTGGGCATCACAAGGGAATCCTTTGAAGAGGCAATTCGGGCTCTTCAGATTAATGCAAAGGCCGTAGCGAGGAGAGGCAATGCCAAGTGGGACGTCCTGCTTGGCTCAGCTGAAGAGGCCAAGCGCCTAATTGGCGTGGTATTGGAGACAAAAACACTCCAATTCCAGACGGAATATATGGGAGCAAGGAGAGTCAAGATTACCTTGCATGGCGTCCCCTTGGACATTGCCGAGGACCACGTCGGCGCCTTTTTTGCAAGTTACGGAAAGGTGGCCGACGTCTCCTCGCTACGGTCCAAGGCAGGCTTCTATACAGGAGATATGGTCCTGCAGGTGACCCTATCTGGGGAAAACATTGCGAAAATCCCCAACATTCTCACCTGCAGGGATCGAAATATTTTTGTGGTCGTGGAGGGCAGAAAGCCTTGCTGTTGGGTCTGTGGGGCGGCGGAACACGTCGCAAAGGCGTGTCCGACCAAAAACCCGCCCCCAAAGGCCCAACCAGTCAAACAGCAGCAGCAGCCTGCAAAGGAAACTACCAAACAAGCTCCACCAGCACCAGTACCGGCAGCCAACAAGGAGGGTGATTGGCAGGTGGTGGCGCGAAAAAAGGCAAAAACGCCTTCACCGGCGAAGGTGCCGGTGAAGGTGCCGACTCCTGTTAAGGCGCCTGCCAAACAGAAGGACCCTACTCCGCAAAATTCACCGTCCAAACAGGGCAAGGAAAAGGGTTCCTTCCCCAAAAAGGTTGCGGAAGAGCCTATGGAAGTAGGAAGAGCGTCGTCCCTGAAGCGCGGGAGAGAGGAAGAGGAGGAACAACAGGACAAACTCAAGAGTAGAAGGAGGAGCAGGAGCTCTGAGAGGAGGAAGCTGGGCGACCGATGCACTTCTTTACCGGTGTCCCCAGTTAGATGCACTTATGCAGAAAAGGCGAGGAGCCTTCCCTCTTCCCCGCGGAAAGCTTCCCAGTCCCCTACCTTCAATCTGACCCCCCTGGAAAAGAACATTTCGGCAACTCCCACTCCCTCCCCTTCTCCTATTCCCACTCCCAGCCAGACTCCCAGTCAGGCGAAAAAGAAGAAAGGCCTCCCGAGAGGCGCAGCTCTAATGAAAGTCGACGAAAATTTGGTGGCGGAGTGGTCCTCGCAAAGGCGAAAGTTGCTGAAGCCGCTCCTAAAACTGACTTCAGTCAACAATCTTTCCACTGAAGATCCTACAAACTTTTCCCAGGCCCCAGGTGTCATCACCCTGGTAAGAAATACCGGGGGGAACCTGCGGGTCTGGGACCACATAGAAGAGGTCAGAAGGTTATATCCTAAAATAAGGATGGTGGCGGAAAACACGCCGGAACTAAGAAAAATGTCGCAAAATTGTTCGGGGAGGTTCCCCGTTTTACTCCACCCCAGTTTATATAGGGTGGTAAAACTAACATATCCCACCGACGTCGGCGGGATTGTCCTATACGGACGGATTACGTCCGACATTGGTACAGGGTCCCTAGGACAGTCCGTCGGGGTCCCCTCTGCCCGAGATTTCTACCCCGTATGCGACTAGAGCCTTGTTGCATGTTTCTTTGTTTTTTCTTTTCAGAACTAAAAGATGTCTATTAAGATAGCCAGCTTGAATGCGAAGGGCCTGAGGGATCGGGGTAAGGCGGCTCGCCTGCTTCGTGACCTCTTGTCCTTCGGCGTGGATGTGGCCGCGATCCAAGAGACTCACTTTGTTTGCGAAGTCGACTCTTGTGTGCTGTCTAACGACTTTGTCGTCTATTCAGCATATGGGAGCCGGCAAGCCAGAGGTGTTTCTTTGCTGGTCAAGCGTACCCTGGACGCGAAGGTTGACCTTGTCCATGTCGGTGCCGAGGGCCGGCTGATCGTGGCCGATATTGCAGTGAAAAGCAAGTCGTTCCGGTTGATTGCGGTTTATGCGCCCAATAAGCAAGGTGAGCGTGTCTCTTTCTTTCGGCTGTTGGAGCCCTTTATGGTGCATTCAACACGGCTAATCTTAGTTGGGGACTGGAATGCCATCCTAACCCCCAAATGGGATAGAGGGAGGGGCGCTAGCGGGAGGAATGATGATCGTAGCCTGGTTGATCTGATCGACGAATTTGGTCTCGTCGATAGATACCGGGTCGATCATCCGGATGGGAGTATGTGGACGTGGGCGCTTAATTGGCCTTCTACCCGGGTATCTGCGTACCTGGATAGGATGTTAGTGAGAGTGGCCGACATAGACTTCTTAGAATGTCCAACGTTCCACTGGCTAGGCTACACGGACCACAAACTCGTTTGTGCCCGTGTGGTGTTAGACTTTAGGCCTAGGTTGGCTGGTTATTGGAAGTTCAATCAGTCCTTACTGGACAGGCGGGACTTTCGTGACCAGCTGACAAAACTAGTTCAGCGGGCGTTAATTGGGCGAGTCATTGGGAATAAGTGGTGGGTTAACCTTAAGGACTCCATTAGGTCTTTCGCCACCAAATATAGCCAGCGGCTCAAACTAGATAAGGCTGCGGAGGCAAAGACACTTAGTGCTAATTTCGCCCGGGCGGAGGCTGGTGGGGATTCCCTAGAGATAGCCTTAGCCAGGGAGGCCCTGAGGCGCACGACTAGCGAGCGCTATATGGGTCAGGTAATTAGAGCTAAGTTAAGCAAGATGTCTTCCGAAGCTGTGAACATGGGCGCAGAACTGCGCAAGGAAGAAATTCGTCGGGCCGGCGATCGGTACATTCGAGAGGTGCGCGACCCGGAGGGGCATCTCCTTCGGTCCACCGACGACATGTGCGAGGCGTTCCGGCAGCATTTCGAACACCGGTTTACCAAGGAGCCTGGTCTCCGTGACGAGGAGTTTCGCAGCTATTTGGCTGACTTTCCCCGGCTTTTGCCGGCTGAAGCGGCTAGCTGCGAAGGGGAGATTACGGAGGACGAAGTCTACGCGGCTTTGAAGAAGACCGGCAGTGGCAAGTCGCCAGGTTTGGATGGTTTGCCCTATGAATTGTACTTGAGGATGTCGCACCTTTTTGTCCCGCTCTTGACTGTCGTGTTCAACCACTGGTTTCGGCAGGGGTCCATCCCCGGTCGGATCACCAGGGGCGTGATCACGCTGTTGGGAAAAGGCAAGAAGGTTGGGCGGGGATTAGATGATTACAGGCCCATAACTCTGCTAAACACAGAGTTAAAGATTTTGGCCAAGATCCTGACGAATCGCTTGCAGCTAGTTGCCGAGTCTCTGTTGGAACCGGATCAGACTTGTTCTGTGAAGGGACGAACAATTCAGAGCAACCTGCACTTGATCCGCACGATCGTAGAGGGTGTAGAAGACGACGAAGAGGCCGCGCTGATCAATTTGGATCAGTCCAAGGCATTTGATAGGATTGACCATGGCTACCTGGCTGCTGTCCTGCAGGCCGCCGGATTCAAACCCGACTTCAGCCGCTGGATTAGCCTTCTGTATCGCTCCCCCAAGGCTGTGGTACAGGTGAACGGGAAGCTGTCGGGCGCTTTCGCGCTGTCTAGGTCGGTCCGACAGGGTTGTCCACTGTCGCCTCTCCTTTACGTCCTGGCGTTGGAGCCTCTCCTTCGCCGGCTAAGGGACGAGACGTGCAGTCCGGTCCTGCGTGGAATTGCTGTCCCTGGTGGAGCTCGAGCCAGGGTTTCCGCGTACGCCGATGACGTAACGACCTTTGTGTACTCCCGCAGGGACATAAGGGCGGTACAGAAGGCGCTTGAACGGTACGAACAGGTAACAGGGGCCAGAATTAACCGCGACAAGTCGTCCGGCTTGCGGTTAGGTGCCTGGAAGGGTGTTTCCCTCCCGGGGCCCTTCGACTGGACGGACGGGCCGGTCAAGCTCCTCGGAGTTTGGTTCGGTCCGGACTTACAGTTGGAGAAAAACTGGTCAGAAGTACAGGCAAAGGTCGGCGCGTCGGTCGAGATTTGGCGTCGACGGAGTCTCTCCGTGAAGGGTCTGGCGGAGGTGTGTAATACATACCTCTTTCCCAGAATCCTTTACCGGCTGTCTGTACTTCCCCTTTGTGACGATCATGAGAAGGCGCTCGAGCGTTTGCTATTCTCCTGTCTTTGGAGAGGACGCAAACACATGGTCGACAAAGGAGTCTGCTGCCTCCGTCCGTGTCAAGGGGGTCTGGGGATGCCACACTTGAGGAGCCACGTGCTCGCTTCGAGGTTGGCATTCCTCAGGCGCGCGTTGGAGGAAGATCGGTTGCTTGCGGGGGTAGTGAGGGACATGTTCCCTAGCCTCACTATCACTCCCCCGCTCCTAAGGACTAGCAATAGGCCTTGGGGGCGACCGAAATTCCTGCTCGAATGTCTGACGGCCCTTCGGGCCATTCCATGGTCCAGTGACCTTTCACGGCCTAGGAGAATCTTCTATCGGGGATTAGTGGAGGGCGCCGTGAAGGATGAACTGTGGAGTAAGCTCGGCATGTCGAGAGAGGAGTATCGCTCTCATTGGTCTTGGGCGCCAGGTGCGGATTGGCTCAACAACTCTGAGTTTTCTCTGACCTGGCGATTGGCTCGGAATGGTTTGTCTCTCAACGACAAGCGTTTCGCAATGGGCCTGGCGGATTTGCCAGATTGTGAACGTTGCGTCCTTGGAATTAAGGAGACGTCTGCGCACGCCTTCTTCCATTGTTCGCGCGTTCGCCCGTTGTGGGCGCGTGTTGGCGAGTTGACTGCTCGTATCGAGCCGCGGGAGCTTGTGCTCATTGATCGCGCATACGCTGTGGACAATGTGTCGCCCCCGTACTCTGGAGTGAAGCGGATGGTGTTTCTGTCGCTACTGGCCACGGCTAGAATGGTGATTTGGATGACGCGTCTGGAGGAAGTCTTGCGGGGCGGTCGTCTTTCGGATCAGGATCTAATCCGATATTTTGAGCACCAGCTCAAAATTAAGATTAGAACTGAACGAAAACGGCTGCACCCGACAGAGTTCAGCGAAAGGTGGGTATATGCGGCGAGCCTGGTTCGCGTGACCGGGGCTAGCCTTGATTTTCTCTTTTAGATCTGCTAGTTGCATCGGGGTGGATTCCTTTGGAACCCCGCCCGTGGTTAAGGTAGAAGTCTCTTTTGTGCCTAGTTAATGTGAGTGAATGTGTTTGTCCTGGCCTGTTCCCGGCTCCATTGCTTTTGTTATGATCCAGTTCGAGATTCCCATTGTCCAAGTATTATTTTGTCCCGTTTTCACTCTCGGCTGGGTCAGCCTTATACATTCTCCAGTCCATTTTATTTTTGCCCCCTGCTTATCCATTCCCCTTAGAAAGAGAGCTGCTTGATTTTGTCCTGTTTTAAGGCAGAATACAGTGGCCTCTTTAATTATGTGGGTGTGTTTGGGTCTTACTAACATTGTGTATATATATTCATTTGAAATTGTTTTGTTTTGGGGTTTTTTTTGTTTCTTCATTCCCCCTCCCCATCATGTCATTTCATGAATAAAGTTTTAAATTTATTTTTGTAAGATATTGTATATATTGTAAAAATCAGAAATTTTTATGTACATTTGGGGTGTTTTAGGTCCCCGGTATGATTTTGCGGTATTTTGGTGCTTGATAGGTATGAGTGTTGATGGGCAAATTTTTATGGTGAATGAGAAAATTGTAACGTATGTATGGGTCGTGAATCGGATTAGCTAGGTATAAGATAGTTACGGAAGACCAACCCAAGTTTTTGTACCCCCTCCCATTTGTTGGCCTTGTGCCAGAATTTGTACTTTTTACAAATAAATCAGTACCAACCATTTCCTACTCAGACTTTTTTGTGTTTGCGTGGTCGGTTTGGTTTGGATCAAAGTGTAGTATCTGTTCCACTGTGATACTTACTATTACTTTGGTCAAGTGTGGCATTGTGGTCTCCACCCAAGTTTATTGCTTGGGCTGCGTAAAGTAGCGACCTGCGAAGGACGCGAAACACCGGAGGCAGGTGTCTCGCGCTTAGCCTCTTAGGAGGCAATGGCCTCCGATAGGCCAGATGTGATCGTTCCTCCCACCACGGCCTCGGTGGGAGGAAAGGAGGGGGATTGGCGGTTGCCTGCCTCACCCCTCTCCTTGGAAAAAGGACCAGGAGTAGCAACCCTACCAGCAGCTCCTGCATCTCCGGTGCCCTCAACGTCGAAGGAAGATGGGCAGCGGTGTCTAGCAGCTACGGTTACCCCTGGCAAGGCTTGGACCGGGGAGACCATCCGGAAAGTGCGAAGGGATTCTGCGTATTATGAGTCCCTTAAGGATAAATACGCCAAATTTGTGACAGGAACGGAGATTCTCTCGGTTCCCGAGACGCTCAGTGTCATTGAGCCCAGGATCCTATCCCTGCTGACCAGGGATCCGAAAAGCCGCAAACTGATCGGGGTCAGCAGGGACGTGGTGGAGGAGGCCATTGTGGCCCTGAAAATTAACGGTAGGATGGTGGCCAGGCGTAGCCACACCGTATGGGATGTTTTGCTGGACTCTGCGGAGGAAGCGAGAAAGCTGGCTGGTTCCATTTGGGAAACAAAAACGTTGCGCCTGGACACGGAATATATGGGCATGCGTAGATCAAAGATCACTCTTCACGGCGTGCCCATGGAGATTTCATTGGACCACGTTGGGGTGTTCTTCACACAATTTGGCAAGGTCGAGGAGGTGAAGGCACTCACTTCGAAGCAGGGCTTTCTGACTGGTGATGTCATCCTGCAGGTGACGGTCGAGCAAAAGAAGATTGGCAATATCCCCAACATTATCACCTGCAGGGGAAGGTCAATTTATGTGATCGTCGAGGGAAGAAAGCCCTTCTGCTGGGTTTGTGGCGATTCCAATCACGTCGCCAAGGCGTGCCCGAAAAAGGATCCCGCCACAGGGACCCAGCCGGCAAAGCAGCAGCAGGAGAAACCGGTTGTAAAGCAACCAGAAGTGTCGAAGGAGGCAGTTCCGGATAAGGTGAATGAGTGGCAGACTGTCGGAAAGAAAAAGAAGGCGAAGGTGCCAGCGGAGAAATCGCCTTCTCCGACCAAAATGCCCTCACCACCTCAGGAGCCTTCGGAGTCAAGGGAGCCCTCATCACCCAAGGCCGCTACCAAGCAGGGGAAGGCAAAAAAACCTCCCCCAAAATGAGGGCCCGAAGGATAAGGAAGAACCGATGGAAACACAAAGATCGGGGTCGTTAAAACGCAGCCGGGAGGACGAAGAGGAGCAGCAAGAGATCTCCAAAAATCGGAGAAAGAGCAGAGAAAGGAGTTCAACATCACACAGGTGCTCCTCGCTTCCTGTCTCGCCGGAGAGGCAGACGTACGCGCAAAAGGCAAGGAGCCTCCCCTCGTCCCCGCTGAAGGCTTCCCAGTCCCCTACCTTTAAATTGACCCCCCTAAGACCAGTTGCTTTAACCCCCACTCCCTCCCCTTCTCCCATGTCCACTCCCACTCGGGCAAAAAAGAAAAAAGCCCTGCCCAGAGGGGAAGCGCTATTGAAGGTGGAAGAGGACGTCTCTGCAGAGTGGTCATCGCAAAGACGAAAATTACTCAAGCCACTGCTGAAGATGACCTCTGTGGATGGTCTATCGACGGAGGACCCCAATAACTTTTCCCAGGCCCCAGGAGTAATTACCCTCGTACGGAACACCGGGGGTAACCTGCGGGTCTGGGACCACATCGCAGAAGCGAAAAAGTGTTATCCTAAATTAAGGATGTGTATCGAGAATTCAGCTGAACTAAGGAAAATGTCCAAAAATTGTTCGGGGAGGTTCCCGGTTTTGCTCCACCCCAGTTTATATAGGGTGGTAAAACTAATGTACCCCACGGACGTCGGCGGCATTGTCCTAGACGGACGGATTACGTCCGACGTAGGAACGGGGTCCCTAGGACAGTCCGTCGGGGTCCTAACTGCCAAAGATTTCCGTCCCGTATGCAATTAGAGAGCCTTTGTTGCCTGTTTTTTCTTTTTTCTTTTTCAGGTTTAAAAGATGTCTATTAAGATAGCCAGCTTGAATGCGAAGGGCCTGAGGGATCGGGGTAAGGCGGCTCGCCTGCTTCGTGACCTCTTGTCCTTCGGCGTGGATGTGGCCGCGATCCAAGAGACTCACTTTGTTTGCGAAGTCGACTCTTGTGTGCTGTCTAACGACTTTGTCGTCTATTCAGCATATGGGAGCCGGCAAGCCAGAGGTGTTTCTTTGCTGGTCAAGCGTACCCTGGACGCGAAGGTTGACCTTGTCCATGTCGGTGCCGAGGGCCGGCTGATCGTGGCCGATATTGCAGTGAAAAGCAAGTCGTTCCGGTTGATTGCGGTTTATGCGCCCAATAAGCAAGGTGAGCGTGTCTCTTTCTTTCGGCTGTTGGAGCCCTTTATGGTGCATTCAACACGGCTAATCTTAGTTGGGGACTGGAATGCCATCCTAACCCCCAAATGGGATAGAGGGAGGGGCGCTAACGGGAGGAATGATGATCGCAGCCTGGTTGATCTGATCGACGAATTTGGTCTCGTCGATAGATACCGGGTCGATCATCCGGATGGGAGTATGTGGACGTGGGCGCTTAATTGGCCTTCTACCCGGGTATCTGCGTACCTGGATAGGATGTTAGTGAGAGTGGCCGACATAGACTTCTTAGAATGTCCAACGTTCCACTGGCTAGGCTACACGGACCACAAACTCGTTTGTGCCCGTGTGGTGTTAGACTTTAGGCCTAGGTTGGCTGGTTATTGGAAGTTCAATCAGTCCTTACTGGACAGGCGGGACTTTCGTGACCAGCTGACAAAACTAGTTCAGCGGGCGTTAATTGGGCGAGTCATTGGGAATAAGTGGTGGGTTAACCTTAAGGACTCCATTAGGTCTTTCGCCACCAAATATAGCCAGCGGCTCAAACTAGATAAGGCTGCGGAGGCAAAGACACTTAGTGCTAATTTCGCCCGGGCGGAGGCTGGTGGGGATCCCCTCGAGATAGCCTTAGCCAGGGAGGCCCTGAGGCGCACGACTAGCGAGCGCTATATGGGCCAGGTAATTAGAGCTAAGTTAAGCAAGATGTCTTCCGAAGCTGTGAACATGGGCGCAGAACTGCGCAAGGAAGAAATTCGTCGGGCCGGCGATCGGTACATTCGAGAAGTGCGCGACCCGGAGGGGCATCTCCTTCGGTCCACCGACGACATGTGCGAGGCGTTCCGGCAGCATTTCGAACACCGGTTTACCAAGGAGCCTGGTCTCCGTGACGAGGAGTTTCGCAGCTATTTGGCTGACTTTCCCCGGCTTTTGCCGGCTGAAGCGGCTAGCTGCGAAGGGGAGATTACGGAGGACGAAGTCTACGCGGCTTTGAAGAAGACCGGCAGTGGCAAGTCGCCAGGTTTGGATGGTTTGCCCTATGAATTGTACTTGAGGATGTCGCACCTTTTTGTCCCGCTCTTGACTGTCGTGTTCAACCACTGGTTTCGGCAGGGGTCCATCCCCGGTCGGATCACCAGGGGCGTGATCACGCTGTTGGGAAAAGGCAAGAAGGTTGGGCGGGGATTAGATGATTACAGGCCCATAACTCTGCTAAACACAGAGTTAAAGATTTTGGCCAAGATCCTGACGAATCGCTTGCAGCTAGTTGCCGAGTCTCTGTTGGAACCGGATCAGACTTGTTCTGTGAAGGGACGAACAATTCAGAGCAACCTGCACTTGATTCGCACGATCGTAGAGGGTGTAGAAGACGACGAAGAGGCCGCGCTGATCAATTTGGATCAGTCCAAGGCATTTGATAGGATTGACCATGGCTACCTGGCTGCTGTCCTGCAGGCCGCCGGATTCAAACCCGACTTCAGCCGCTGGATTAGCCTTCTGTATCGCTCCCCCAAGGCTGTGGTACAGGTGAACGGGAAGCTGTCGAGCGCTTTCGCGCTGTCTAGGTCGGTCCGACAGGGTTGTCCACTGTCGCCTCTCCTTTACGTCCTGGCGTTGGAGCCTCTCCTTCGCCGGCTAAGGGACGAGACGTGCAGTCCGGTCCTGCGTGGAATCAAGGTCCCTGGTGGAGCTCGAGCCAGGGTTTCCGCGTACGCCGATGACGTAACGACCTTTGTGTCCTCCCGCAGGGACATAAGGGCGGTACAGAAGGCGCTTGAACGGTACGAACAGGTAAGAGGGGCCAGAATTAACCGCGACAAGTCGTCCGGCTTGCGGTTAGGTGCCTGGAAGGGTGTTTCCCTCCCGGGGCCCTTCGACTGGACGGACGGGCCGGTCAAGCTCCTCGGAGTTTGGTTCGGTCCGGACTTACAGTTGGAGAAAAACTGGTCAGAAGTACAGGCAAAGGTCGGCGCGTCGGTCGAGATTTGGCGTCGACGGAGTCTCTCCGTGAAGGGTCTGGCGGAGGTGTGTAATACATACCTCTTTCCCAGAATCCTTTACCGGCTGTCTGTACTTCCCCTTTGTGACGATCATGAGAAGGCGCTCGAGCGTTTGCTATTCTCCTGTCTTTGGAGAGGACGCAAACACATGGTCGACAAAGGAGTCTGTTGCCTCCGTCCGTGTCAAGGGGGTCTGGGGATGCCACACTTGAGGAGCCACGTGCTCGCTTCGAGGTTGGCATTCCTCAGGCGCGCGTTGGAGGAAGATCGGTTGCTTGCGGGGGTAGTGAGGGACATGTTCCCTAGCCTCACTATCACTCCCCCGCTCCTGAGGTCTAGCAATAGGCCTTGGGGGCGACCGAAATTCCTGCTCGAATGTCTGACGGCCCTTCGGGCCATTCCATGGTCCAGTGACCTTTCACGGCCTAGGAGAATCTTCTATCGGGGATTAGTGGAGGGCGCCGTGAAGGATGAACTGTGGAGTAAGCTCGGCATGTCGAGAGAGGAGTATCGCTCTCATTGGTCTTGGGCGCCAGGTGCGGATTGGCTCAACAACTCTGAGTTTTCTCTGACCTGGCGATTGGCTCGGAATGGTTTGTCTCTCAACGACAAGCGTTTCGCAATGGGCCTGGCGGATTTGCCAGATTGTGAACGTTGCGTCCTTGGAATTAAGGAGACGTCTGCGCACGCCTTCTTCCATTGTTCGCGCGTTCGCCCGTTGTGGGCGCGTGTTGGCGAGTTGACTGCTCGTATCGCGCCGCGGGAGCTTGTGCTCATTGATCGCGCATACGCTGTGGACAATGTGTCGCCCCCGTACTCTGGAGTGAAGCGGATGGTGTTTCTGTCGCTACTGGCCACGGCTAGAATGGTGATTTGGATGACGCGTCTGGAGGAAGTCTTGCGGGGCGGTCGTCTTTCGGATCAGGATCTAATCCGATATTTTGAGCACCAGCTCAAAATTAAGATTAGAACTGAACGAAAACGGCTGCACCCGACAGAGTTCAGCGAAAGGTGGGTATATGCGGCGAGCCTGGTTCGCGTGACCGGGGCTAGCCTTGATTTTCTCTTTTAGATCTGCTAGTTGCATCGGGGTGGATTCCTTTGGAACCCCTCCCGTGGTTAAGGTAAGAAGTCTTTTTTGTGCCTAGTTAATGTGAGTGAATGTGTTTGTCCTAGCCTGTTCCCGGCTCCATTACTTTTGTTATGATCCAGTTCGAGATTCCCATTGTCCATTGTTATTTTGTCCCGTTTTCATTCTCGGCTGGGTCAGCCTTATATATTCTCCAGTCCAATTTATTTTGTTCCCTGCTTCTCCATTCCCCTTAGAAAGAGAGCTGCTTGATTTTGTTCTTTTTAAGGCAGAATACAGTGGCCTCTTTAATTATGTGGGTGTGTTTGGGTCTTACTAACATTGTGTATATATATTCATTTGAAATTGTTTTTTGTTTTGGGGATTTTTTGTTTCTTCATTCCCCCTTCCCATCATGAATAAAGTTTTAAATTTATTTTTGTACACTGTTGTAAATATTGTAAATACACAAATTTTTATGTACATTTGGGGCGTTTTTAGGTCCCTGGTATGTTACTGCGGTATTTTGGTGTATGATAGGTATGAGTGTTGATGGACAAATTTTTATGGTGAATGAGAAAATTGTAACGTATGTATGGGTCGTGAATCTGATTAGCTAGGTATAAGATAGTTACGGAAGACCAACCCAAGTTTTTGTTCCCCCTCCCCATTGTTTGGCCTTGTGCCAGAATTTGTACTTTGTTGGCAAATAAATAAGTACCAACCATTTCCTACTCAGACTTTTTTGTGTTTGCGTGGTCGGTTTGGTTTGGATCAAAGTGTAGTATCTGTTCCATAGTGATACTTACTATTGCTTTGGTCAAGTGTGGCATTGTGGTCTCCACCCAAGTTTATAGCTTGGGCCGCGTAAAGTAGCGACCTGCGAAGGACGCGAAACACCGGAGGCAGGTGTCTCGCGCTTAGCCTCTTAGGAGGCAATGGCCTCCGATAGGCCAGATGTGATCGTTCCTCCCACCACGGCCTCGGTGGGAGGAAAGGAGGGGGATTGGCGGTTGCCTGCCTCACCCCTCTCCTTGGAAAAAGGACCAGGAGTAGCAACCCTACCAGCAGCTCCTGCATCTCCGGTGCCCTCTACGTCTAAGGAGGACGGGCAGCGGTGTTCAGCAGACACGGTTTCCCCCGACAAGGCTTGGACCGGGGGGACCATCCAGAAAGTGCGGAAGGATTCAGCGTATTATGAGTCTCTAAAGGAGAAATACGCTAAATACGTGACAGGAGCGGAGATTATCTCGGTGCCCGAGACGCTCAGTAACATTGAGCCCAGGATCCTTTCCCTGCTGACCAGGGATCCGAAAAGTCGCAAACTTATCGGGGTCAGCAGGGACGTGGTGGAGGAGGCCATCAAGGCCTTGAAGATCAATGGAAAGATGGTGGCTAGGCGCAGCCACGCCGTGTGGGATGTTCTACTTGGCTCTGCGGAGGAAGCAAGAAAACTGGCCGGCTCCTTTATGGAAACAAAGACGTTGCGCCTGGATACAGAATACATGGGCATGCGCAGATCAAAGATCACTCTCCACGGCGTGCCCATGGACATCTCGTTAGACCATGTCGGGGTGTTTTTCACACAATTCGGCATGGTCGAAGAGGTGAAGGCGCTCACCTCGAAGCAGGGCTTTCTAACCGGTGACGTCACCCTGCAGGTGACGGTCGAGCAAAAAAAGATCGGGAATATCCCCAACATTATCACCTGCAGGGGAAGATCAATTTACGTGATCGTTGAGGGGAGGAAGCCCTTCTGCTGGGTCTGCGGCGATTCCAATCACGTCGCCAAGGCGTGCCCGAAAAAGGATCCGGCCCCTGGGACCCAGCCAGCAAAGCAGCAGCAGGAGAAACCGGCAGCGAAACAACCAGAAGCTCCAACGGAGGCGAAATCGTCTGTTCCGGATAAGGTGAATGAGTGGCAGACGGTCGGCAAGAAAAAGAAGGCGAAGGCACTAGCGGAGAAATCGCCTTCTCCGGCCAAAACGCCTTCTCAGACCAAAACGCCTTCTCCGACCAAAACGCCCTCGCCACCTCAGGAGCCTTCGGAGTCAAAGGTGCCCTCATCACCCAAAGCAGCTACCAAGCAGGGGAAGGCAAAAAAACCTCCCCAAAATGAGGGCCCGAAGGAACAACCAAGGGAAGAGCCCATGGAGACTCAAAGATCGGCGTCGTTGAAACGCAGCCGGGAGGACGAAGAAGAGCAGCAGGAGAACTTCAAGAATCGGCGGAGGAGCAGAGAAAGGAGTTCGACAACACACAGGTGCTCCTCGCTTCCTGCCTCACCGGAGAGGCAAACGTATGCGCAAAAGGCAAGAAGCCTCCCCTCGTCCCCGCGGAAAGCTTCCCAGTCCCCTACCTTTAAATTAACCCCCCTGAGACCAGTTGCTTTATCCCCCACTCTCTCCCCTTCTCCTATGTCCACTCCCACTCGGGCAAAAAAGATAAAAGCCCTGCCCAAAGGGGAAGCGCTATTGAAAGTAGAGGAGGACATCTCTGCAGGGTGGTCGTCACAAAGACGAAAACTACTCAAACCACTGCTGAAGATGACCACAGTTGACGGTCTATCTACGGAGGACCCCAAAAACTTTCCCCAGGCCCCAGGAGTAATTACCCTCGTACGGAATACCGGGGGTAACCTGCGGGTCTGGGACCACATCGCGGAAGCGAAAAAACTTTATCCTAAACTAAGGACGTACATTGAAAGCTCAGCAGAACTTAGAAAAATGTCTAAAAATTGTTCGGGGAGGTTCCCTGTTTTACTCCACCCCAGTTTATATAGGGTGGTAAAACTAATGTACCCCACGGACGTCGGCGGTATTGTCTCAGACGGACGGATTACGTCCGACATAGGAACTGGTTCCCTGGGACAGTCCGTCGGGGTCCTGTCTGCCCGAGATTTTCGCCCCGTATGCATCTAGAGAGCCTTTGTTGCCTGTTTTTCTTTTTCTCTTTTTCAGGTTTAAAAGATGTCTATTAAGATAGCCAGCTTGAATGCGAAGGGCCTGAGGGATCGGGGTAAGGCGGCTCGCCTGCTTCGTGACCTCTTGTCCTTCGGCGTGGATGTGGCCGCGATCCAAGAGACTCACTTTGTTTGCGAAGTCGACCCTTGTGTGCTGTCTAACGACTTTGTCGTCTATTCAGCATATGGGAGCCGGCAAGCCAGAGGTGTTTCTTTGCTGGTCAAGCGTACCCTGGACGCGAAGGTTGACCTTGTCCATGTCGGTGCCGAGGGCCGGCTGATCGTGGCCGATATTGCAGTGAAAAGCAAATTGTTCCGGCTGATTGTGGTTTATGCGCCCAATAAGCAAGGTGAGCGTGTCTCTTTCTTTCGGCTGTTGGAGCCCTTTATGGTGCATTCAACACGGCTAATCTTAGTTGGGGACTGGAATGCCATCCTAACCCCCAAATGGGATAGAGGGAGGGGCGCTAGCGGGAGGAATGATGATCGTAGCCTGGTTGATCTGATCGACGAATTTGGTCTCGTCGATAGATACCGGGTCGATCATCCGGATGGGAGTATGTGGACGTGGGCGCTTAATTGGCCTTCTACCCGGGTATCTGCGTACCTGGATAGGATGTTAGTGAGAGTGGCCGACATAGACTTCTTAGAATGTCCAACGTTCCACTGGCTAGGCTACACGGACCACAAACTCGTTTGTGCCCGTGTGGTGTTAGACTTTAGGCCTAGGTTGGCTGGTTATTGGAAGTTCAATCAGTCCTTACTGGACAGGCGGGACTTTCGTGACCAGCTGACAAAACTAGTTCAGCGGGCGGTTAATTGGGCGAGTCATTGGGAATAAGTGGTGGGTTAACCTTAAGGACTCCATTAGGTCTTTCGCCACCAAATATAGCCAGCGGCTCAAACTAGATAAGGCTGCGGAGGCAAAGACACTTAGTGCTAATTTCGCCCGGGCGGAGGCTGGTGGGGATCCCCTAGAGATAGCCTTAGCCAGGGAGGCCCTGAGGCGCACGACTAGCGAGCGCTATATGGGCCAGGTAATTAGAGCTAAGTTAAGCAAGATGTCTTCCGAAGCTGTGAACATGGGCGCAGAACTGCGCAAGGAAGAAATTCGTCGGGCCGGCGATCGGTACATTCGAGAAGTGCGCGACCCGGAGGGGCATCTCCTTCGGTCCACTGACGACATGTGCGAGGCGTTCCGGCAGCATTTCGAACACCGGTTTACCAAGGAGCCTGGTCTCCGTGACGAGGAGTTTCGCAGCTATTTGGCTGACTTTCCCCGGCTTTTGCCGGCTGAAGCGGCTAGCTGCGAAGGGGAGATTACGGAGGACGAAGTCTACGCGGCTTTGAAGAAGACCGGCAGTGGCAAGTCGCCAGGTTTGGATGGTTTGCCCTATGAATTGTACTTGAGGATGTCGCACCTTTTTGTCCCGCTCTTGACTGTCGTGTTCAACCACTGGTTTCGGCAGGGGTCCATCCCCGGTCGGATCACCAGGGGCGTGATCACGCTGTTGGGAAAAGGCAAGAAGGTTGGGCGGGGATTAGATGATTACAGGCCCATAACTCTGCTAAACACAGAGTTAAAGATTTTGGCCAAGATCCTGACGAATCGCTTGCAGCTAGTTGCCGAGTCTCTGTTGGAACCGGATCAGACTTGTTCTGTGAAGGGACGAACAATTCAGAGCAACCTGCACTTGATTCGCACGATCGTAGAGGGTGTAGAAGACGACGAAGAGGCCGCGCTGATCAATTTGGATCAGTCCAAGGCATTTGATAGGATTGACCATGGCTACCTGGCTGCTGTCCTGCAGGCCGCCGGATTCAAACCCGACTTCAGCCGCTGGATTAGCCTTCTGTATCGCTCCCCCAAGGCTGTGGTACAGGTGAACGGGAAGCTGTCGGGCGCTTTCGCGCTGTCTAGGTCGGTCCGACAGGGTTGTCCACTGTCGCCTCTCCTTTACGTCCTGGCGTTGGAGCCTCTCCTTCGCCGGCTAAGGGACGAGACGTGCAGTCCGGTCCTGCGTGGAATTGCTGTCCCTGGTGGAGCTCGAGCCAGGGTTTCCGCGTACGCCGATGACGTAACGACCTTTGTGTCCTCCCGCAGGGACATAAGGGCGGTACAGAAGGCGCTTGAACGGTACGAACAGGTAACAGGGGCCAGAATTAACCGCGACAAGTCGTCCGGCTTGCGGTTAGGTGCCTGGAAGGGTGTTTCCCTCCCGGGGCCCTTCGACTGGACGGACGGGCCGGTCAAGCTCCTCGGAGTTTGGTTCGGTCCGGACTTACAGTTGGAGAAAAACTGGTCAGAAGTACAGGCAAAGGTCGGCGCGTCGGTCGAGATTTGGCGTCGACGGAGTCTCTCCGTGAAGGGTCTGGCGGAGGTGTGTAATACATACCTCTTTCCCAGAATCCTTTACCGGCTGTCTGTACTTCCCCTTTGTGACGATCATGAGAAGGCGCTCGAGCGTTTGCTATTCTCCTGTCTTTGGAGAGGACGCAAACACATGGTCGACAAAGGAGTCTGCTGCCTCCGTCCGTGTCAAGGGGGTCTGGGGATGCCACACTTGAGGAGCCACGTGCTCGCTTCGAGGTTGGCATTCCTCAGGCGCGCGTTGGAGGAAGATCGGTTGCTTGCGGGGGTAGTGAGGGACATGTTCCCTAGCCTCACTATCACTCCCCCGCTCCTAAGGACTAGCAATAGGCCTTGGGGGCGACCGAAATTCCTGCTCGAATGTCTGACGGCCCTTCGGGCCATTCCATGGTCCAGTGACCTTTCACGGCCTAGGAGAATCTTCTATCGGGGATTAGTGGAGGGCGCCGTGAAGGATGAACTGTGGAGTAAGCTCGGCATGTCGAGAGAGGAGTATCGCTCTCATTGGTCTTGGGCGCCAGGTGCGGATTGGCTCAACAACTCTGAGTTTTCTCTGACCTGGCGATTGGCTCGGAATGGTTTGTCTCTCAACGACAAGCGTTTCGCAATGGGCCTGGCGGATTTGCCAGATTGTGAACGTTGCGTCCTTGGAATTAAGGAGACGTCTGCGCACGCCTTCTTCCATTGTTCGCGCGTTCGCCCGTTGTGGGCGCGTGTTGGCGAGTTGACTGCTCGTATCGCGCCGCGGGAGCTTGTGCTCATTGATCGCGCATACGCTGTGGACAATGTGTCGCCCCCGTACTCTGGAGTGAAGCGGATGGTGTTTCTGTCGCTACTGGCCACGGCTAGAATGGTGATTTGGATGACGCGTCTGGAGGAAGTCTTGCGGGGCGGTCGTCTTTCGGATCAGGATCTAATCCGATATTTTGAGCACCAGCTCAAAATTAAGATTAGAACTGAACGAAAACGGCTGCACCCGACAGAGTTCAGCGAAAGGTGGGTATATGCGGCGAGCCTGGTTCGCGTGACCGGGGCTAGCCTTGATTTTCTCTTTTAGATCTGCTAGTTGCATCGGGGTGGATTCCTTTGGAACCCCGCCCGTGGTTAAGGTAGAAGTCTCTTTTGTGCCTAGTTAATGTGAGTGAATGTGTTTGTCCTGGCCTGTTCCCGGCTCCATTGCTTTTGTTATGATCCAGTTCGAGATTCCCATTGTCCAAGTATTATTTTGTCCCGTTTTCACTCTCGGCTGGGTCAGCCTTATACATTCTCCAGTCCATTTTATTTTTGCCCCCTGCTTATCCATTCCCCTTAGAAAGAGAGCTGCTTGATTTTGTCCTGTTTTAAGGCAGAATACAGTGGCCTCTTTAATTATGTGGGTGTGTTTGGGTCTTACTAACATTGTGTATATATATTCATTTGAAATTGTTTTGTTTTGGGGTTTTTTTTTGTTTCTTCATTCCCCCTCCCCATCATGTCATTTCATGAATAAAGTTTTAAATTTATTTTTGTAAGATATTGTATATATTGTAAAAATCAGAAATTTTTATGTACATTTGGGGTGTTTTAGGTCCCCGGTATGATTTTGCGGTATTTTGGTGCTTGATAGGTATGAGTGTTGATGGACAAATTTTTATGGTGAATGAGAAAATTGTAACGTATGTATGGGTCGTGAATCGGATTAGCTAGGTATAAGATAGTTACGGAAGACCAACCCAAGTTTTTGTACCCCCTCCCATTTGTTGGCCTTGTGCCAGAATTTGTACTTTTTACAAATAAATCAGTACCAACCATTTCCTACCCCAGGCCACTACGGATTGGAGGTCCCTTTCAAGTACGGCAGCGAGGTTCACTTTGTCGTCCAGACCTGGTTTTTGATCGATGCGAGAGTAGATTGTTGTGTCGTCGGCATACATGCCAACTTGGGATCTAATGGTGTCGGGAAGATCATTAATGTAGATCAGAAAGAGCGTGGGACCTAGGATGGAACCTTGAGGGACGCCCGCGTTCGTATGGTAGTTTTGGGAGGCATGCCCATTTAATACCACCTTCAATGTGCGGTTAGAGAGGAAAGACTGGATGAGGTCAAACAGATGTCCAGTTATCCCATAGCTCCGCAGTTTGCACAAGAGGCCAGCATGCCAGACCTTGTCGAATGCTTTGAAGATATCCAAGGCAACGGTTCGGGTTTCACCATTCTTGTCGAGTGCCTGGTATATGTACTCGGTAATGGTCGTTAGCATATCAGCAGTAGACCTGGTGAAGCGAAACCCGTACTGTTTGTCAGAGAGAAGCCTGTTGGCCATAAGATGCTGAATCACCTCGGCATTGATAATGGCTTCGAAAACTTTGCCAAAGATTGGAAGGAGACTAATAAGACGGTAATTGGCGGGGTCTGAGGGTTCGCCAGAATTCTTAAATATAGGAACTACGCAGGAGGACTTCCAACAGGCAGGAAAGCAGGAAGCAGATAGGCAGAGGTTATAGAGTTTAGAGAGGACAGAGGAGAGTTCAGGGGCACATTTCTTCAGTACTATGACTGGGATTCCGTTACCGCCGCTCGCTTTGTGTGGGTCAAGTTGTGCAATTATTATTAGGTATAGCGTTAGATATTATTAAATATAACGTTAGATATAATGTTTGTGTTATTAAATATAATGTTAAATATAATGTTTGATATTATCAGATATGTTGTTGAATATTATTAAATATAACTTTAGATATAATGTTCGATATTATTAGATATAATGTTAGATATAATGTTCGATATTATTAGGTATAATGTTAGATATACTGTTTGATATTATCAGATATGTTGTTGAATATTATTAGGTATAACGTTAGATATTATTAGATATAACGTTAGATATAATGTTTGCGTTATTAAATATAATGTTAGATATCATGTTTGATATCAGATATAATGTTGAATATTATTAAATATAACGTTAGATATTATTAGACGTAATAAAACAAAAGTGTGTCATAATACACGCAGCAATTATCATGATAAAGTCCCCCAGAAAACAAAATGCATCTGTTAATTTTTTCGTCTTGTCTATTTTTATTCATTTTGTTTCTTCTACAGATACACACTGAGAATATTTACACATACGCACACACATACATATATATACATACACACATGCACATATATATATATATATATATATATATATAATATATATATATATATATATATATATATATATATATATATATATATATATATATATATTATCGTTTCACCCCGAGCAAGGCATTTCACTGCCACTATTGCGCAGGGGTTTACATAGAGTGGTGAGAAAGGATGGTTAGATATAGGAAAAGTCAGAAGGAGGGTGATAGACGGGTAAGGACGCCGAGAATGAGAGTTGGGTAGTTGAGTGTTGGGAGAATAGGTGCAAGTTAGTGTGATAGGAGGTGTCTATTGACCTTACACTTAAACTCCTGGAGATTGTAGCTGTCCGGGAAGCAGACATGTGGAAGGGAATTCCACAGGCGGGAAGCGCGAGAAAAGAAGCAGTTGGAGTAGAAATTACGGTTACATCTTATCTGTTTAACTGTAAAAGGGTGGGACCTAATTGTTAATCTAGTATCTCGTGTAAATTCGTACCTAGGCGGGACCAATGATTTAAGTTCATCGGAGCAGAAGCCATGAAAGTATTTGTAGAAGAGGCACAGAGAAGCCATATCACGCCGGTGGGAGAGTGGTTACAGCCGGTCTGTCAAGTCAGTATCGATCAGGTTACAGATTCTCCGTTGTATTTTGTCAAGAAGCCCAAGGAGAGTAGCAGGGGCACCCGACTAGATGTGGCAGCAGTATTCAATACACGGGCGGATGGTAGATTTATATATGTGCAGGATAGATTCAGGCGGGAAAAACTTCCGGGCCTTGCACAGAGAACCGACTTTCATAGCGGCGGATTTGACAATGGATTCGGTATAGTTATTCAATTTGAGGTCCGCCGAGAGTATAAGGCCAAGCAGGCGTAGTGTTTTACTCTCTGGGAGGCAAGCTTGTTCAATGCTAATGGGAGGTAGATGCGATTGTCTGTGGTGGTTAGTTGATAGCAGCTTCGTTTTAGAAGCATTGAAATTTACGAGCCATTTCCTACCCCAGGCCACTACGGATTGGAGGTCCTTTTCAAGCTCGGCAGCGAGGTTCGCTTTGTCGCCCACACCGGGTTTTTGATCGAGGCGAGAGTAGATTGTGGTGTCATCGGCGTACATGCCTACTTGGGATCTGATGGCATCGGGGAGATTATTAATGTAAATCCGAAAGAGCGTGGGACCTAGAGGGACGCCCGCGTTTGTATGGTAGTTTTGGGAGGCATGCCCATTTAATACTACTATAATAAAGTTTTGTAATTAGTTTGAAGCATTTTGTATATTAGGTATATGGTTAGGTCTTGAAGACTGTCACAATGCGTTTAGTAAAATAAAGAAAGGTAAAGAAGTTTGGGGGTATTACCTCTTTATTATACATTAATATTTCGAGATCAAAATCTCATCTTCAGAATGGCAGAGGAGCGTGTGTGTCTATCCAAGTGAATCCGTGCCTTTCAAGGAATGGCCATTCCTGACTGCCTGCTGCTGCTGTCATTAATTTTACTGTGTGTGTGTGTGTGTGTGTATGGTATATGTGTGATTTACAGTTGGGACCTTTTTCTGGTCTGATGATATGGCACAGTCTACATAGTTTTCCACCGTTGTATTATAACGTTGTATTATAATAACTCGTTTATAAATAGAAAATATTTAAAAGTTCTACAATATAATTGTATTGAACACTTTTAATACAAATGTGCACTGGTCTAATATTATTATGATCAGAAAGTAAGTAATTAAAGAATTATATATATGTATATATATATATATATATATATGGATATATATATCTATATAATTAACATATTAACCAGCTTATTACACCCTACCTTCCGAGTAAATACAGCATTAAGTCAACCCTAGAGGCAATCCAAATGCTCAAGAGTGAAAAACCTAACAATGAAATCACAGCTTCACTTGATGTGGAAAACCTTTTTACTAATGTACCCGTCAGTGAAACTATTGATATAATTATAAGAAATGTCTAAAGTAATTCTTCATTACCCCCACTCAAAATTAATCCCAATATCTTAAGAAAAATTCTACTAGCTTGTACTACTGAAGTGCCTTTTGTTGATCCAAACAACACTATATATATATATACAACGTGACGGAGTCTCCATGGGTTCAGTGCTTGTTCCGACTTTTAATAATTTCTACATGTCTAACCTTGAAAATACTACCTTTGCAAAATTTAAAAAAACATCAATATATCTACGATATGTTGATGATATCCTACTATTAATTAAAAATATCAACGAAATCTTACAACTTCAAAAACAGTTTCAAAATAACTCAGTTTTAAAATTCACTTATGAACTTAGCAATGATAACAAAATTCCTTTTCTTGATATATTAATTAACACTGATAACAATAAATGTACTATCTCACCGTAACCAAAACCCACTAATAAAAATCCCTCCACACTCAATTATATTAGTGAATGCCCCCACTATTACAAAATAGCCATTATAAAAAATCTATTATATCGTGCAAAAGTCAATTCATTTACAAATCAGATCTTCCACAGTGAACTAAAAAACATAAAACAGACACTCATCAATAATAATTTTCCCGACTACATAGTTGATGAACAAATACGTTATTTTCTTAAAAAGCTTAACATGGAAAAACAACACATGATACTAGCCCAACCATTCATATGTCCATTTAGAGAATGTATCTCTAACAACCTCAATAATATCTACATTGGCCACACTACAAATTCGCTCTCACGGCGTCTGACGTTGCACTTAAATGAAAATTCAAATATATTCCGTCATTTAAAACAACACGGTTATCAACGCACACTTCTGAGAAAAACGCTCGTTGATAACACGTACATACTTAAACAAGAAAATAATAAACAGAAACTAAAAATCCTGGAAGCAATCTACATTAAACAATTTAAACCTGGTTTGAATACAATCAATTTTGATATTTCCAATAACGTACTCAAATGCCTGTAATCAGATCAGGGACCACAACGCCACTATTTTGTCACTGTCTTCGGCCATCCGCCACGGTAGGGATGGACTTATATTTTCAAATTTAATTCTCTTTATTGTTAATAACTTAAATGCTCTATGTTTACTGTGTGTTAATATTTATTCTTTGATAATGGCTTATGTGAGCCGAAAGCTTAGACCCGATAAAAAAATCAACAATTACTGTGATTTTTTGTTGTCTTTCAACGATATCACCAACAAGTATATCAGACGGTATGAACGGATCCTACACAAAATTAATAGACAGAACTTGTCTATATTATTCAATGAAACCTGCATATATATATATATATATATATATATATATATATATATATATATATATATATATATATAACAGAGACTCTTGAGATAACATTTTTTTACGTGTTCAGAAAAATAGAAGTTAGTACGGACCCCACAGAGGTATTCAGGAAGTTTGTGTCGTCTGTGATGGTCTTGAGAGTGGTGAGTAACAAGAGTAATGTCATACCACCCAGTAACTTCCCGCTGGGCTTCAAGGTTAATACTACCACCCACATCGAAGAGTTTTATATGGTGGTCAAGCCATTGACCAAGGTAATGCCCGTGAGTGTTACAACAGGATTATCCTACCCACATGGCTCAGGTGATCCAAGAGTGGCTGACCGAGAATCTTTGTGATCCTGTCATTGATTTGAATCCTTCCGACTACATCTGGGGTTCGTCGAAAGGAAGATTAATTAGCAGTCTTACAATACCTTGGACTCGTTGATGCCATTTCAGCATGTGACCTATCTGCCGAATGTGATCTGAATCGACATTAATATTCATATATAAAAGAAGAAGAAATGAAAAAGAAAAAGTACTTTTTATTATAAAATATTAGAAATTAGGCTTAAAAGAAAAATAATTAGAGTATTAATAATTAGAGCATTAATTAGTTAAAAAAAAACAAAAAACTTGTAAACATGAAAACTAAAATGATGGGTAAATATCGGAATATAACTAAATACTTTGTAATCTAAACACGAATTAGAAATAAACAAATAAATACAATAAATATAATATAAAATTTCAATACATATATTATGAACTTAATTTTTTAATAAATTAAAGAACAGATATTAGACATATGCGTATGTATATGTACATAAAAATGCACACACGCGCACACAAATTAACAAATAACTACAAATAACAAACCTAAACTTTAATTATTAATACCTCGATGTATAACACCAAGGTAAAAAAAAAAATTAGCTATTTAATACAAATGAAACATATGATAAAGATCTTCTTCTTCTTCTTCTTCTTCTTTGTGTGGTGTCCCTTCAGGACGTAGGCGATCATGGCCTTCCACATCTCCCAAACCCTTTGTCGCTCTTAATACCCTTTCTTTTTGCTTTCCTTTGTCTCTCTTTCCCTCTATTCGTCCCGTGAGCATTAGTTTCTCCAAGCCCTTCTTCCTCACTACATTTCCCAGAAATTTCAGCTGTCTTTTCTTGATGTTAAGCATCAGTTTCCTTCTCGTGTCCATCCTCTCTAAAACCTCGTTACTCACATGTTCCGTCTATGATATCATCAACATCCTTCTGTAAAACTATATTTCAGTTGCTTCAAGTTTTTCCTTCATCTTTGATCATATTGTCCAGCATTCACTGCCATATTTAAGAACAGACATCACATATCAATCCAGTACTCTCTACTTTGTTTCCAGTGAAATCCTCCTGTCTCTTAATACTTTACTCAGTTTTTGGAATGCATTCTTGGTCATGCCAGTATGCCTTCGGATCTCCTGTGTTGCAATTTCCGTCTTCTGTTAGAACACTTCCAAATTATTTATGAACATTTGATATAAGCAAATATTTAATTTTATACATATGCACTATTTAAAAATACATATATATATATATATATATGCGTGCGTGTGTATATATATGAAAGTATGAAATTATTTGTTTGAGCATTATTTTTGATCGATACTTGTATTTAAGTAGATATTCTGCTTTTTATAATCAAACAGTATCAAAATTCGACAGGATTCGAAAATGAGACCCCTATCCACATAGGGGAAGCCACCAATTGATCTGGCGCGTCTTAGACCTCTCGAACACGAATGACTAACAGTCTTGCCGAAATTAAATCAAGGTTATATAACACAATTTTCAATTCATCGTAATAACCATATCTGCTCTGAAGTGTATCGTAATGTCAACAAATGTAAACATGTTATGGAAATTAACGAAGATTAATGAAATTGATTATAAACAGCCGACAATTTGAAATATAGCTGCGAATCCTACCGAATGACACATTTTCGTAACAAAAAATTATCGTAAATAATCAGGCCAATAAAAATAAATAAATACTGTTTGATTATAAAAAGAAAATATCAACTTAAATACGATCAAAATAATATTCAAACAAATAATTTCAGATTGTCGGTTCAACTGGAATTAGAACTCGGTTCCCCGATTTCTCGTTCCGAGCCGATATCCACTGCACCAAAACGCACATTTACAACGAATAGTAGAATTATTAAAAAATAAATAAACTTATTTTCGAAACGCGATATTGTTATTAATCTTTAAGATTTTTTATTTTTATTTTGGAAGATTGTAAAATATAAGCTCGTTTATTCATCTGAAAATATCAGCTATATAGATGGGTGATTTAAAATTGTTTGTCAACACTGAAGTTGAACTAGTGACCTTAATTCAAATGGTCGTGAGTTTTAAACACGTTAGAACGGATTTTGGATCGAATAATAAGCAATGCCATTGATATGCAAATGAAAACAGGAATCATGACAAGGAATTCACTTACGAAACAATGCATTATTGAATGAAAATAACCAGTAAACTTTTATTCAAATAAGAATGAAGAAATATTAGAGAAAAGAAGGAAAATATATATTACAAAACAAAGATTTTGGTTACTAGACTAAAGACTAAATAGTATAAACTGTATAAAATGCATAAACACAAAAACGGTGCAATAAATATTCATGAGAACTTCTTGAACAGGAAAAGAGGAAAAGAGAGAACTTACGATGAGAGAACTAGGAAAGTAATGACCATTCATAAAACCTTGTCCGCGTGTGATGCGGTCGCTTGATAAAAAGAAAAGAGTTATGAAAAAGATTATGATGAACATTTTGTTAACTCGACTACCAAAGGATTAACAGACGAAACATGACAAAATAATCATAACAGCCAGAAACTCTTTGCAAAAAATATTGCATAAGAAAGCGTAAAAACTAGAAGCCACATACGTTAATAAAACAATTTCATGGAGATTTTGAAAAGCAGACAACAATAATTGACTATGAAATAATTCAGACGACATTTTAAAAGGATGGACTGTTTCTTTAATAGCGTAGTTCAGAATAAGTTCATTAGAACGAAACTATACTAAATAAATACATAATAAGCATGTTAGAATAATAATAAACGTCAGAATGATAAAAAGATAAACTGATTAGAACGCACCACATTAAAGACATAACAGATATTTCAAGATAAAAAAAAGATAAACTGATTCTTTAATAAGCGTGCCTCAGTTTGATTCCTTGCATTCACTTACGCGCAAATACCCTTGGGAAAGGTATTAATCCGTCTCTTCCCTCCAGTTATGGGTTAAATAATAGGACAGATTGGGTTCTATAGCCTTGGTCGGCAACCAGTCTACCGCAGAAAGCAATGGCAACCTACTGCGGGATAATCTTCTGCCCAGTCAGTCATGTCTCTTTCGAGACATGATCGCCTAAGCGTGTATCGCGCATGGCACTTAACTGACTGACCTCAGAATAAACGCATTAGAACGAACTATACTAAATACATCAGACATGTCAGAATAATTGCATGAATAGCTGAATAGAAAGAATTATAATAATTTTAAATGAAAATAGTTCCTGCTATATACTTTATGAAATTATCAAAATAATATAATACAAAACTGCTTTCATTTAAACACCACGGAAAACTTGTTCTCTCTGCCATCAGCACGGCTGAGGCTAACCTCCGTGAAATTAACACTGTTCGCCTTCTTGACATGAAGTTAGGTACCTAAAAAAAACGTGATACCTAAGGTTTAAAATAATATTTTTTTAATTTTCAAATATTTCTTGAACTTTATATTTTAGTTTTAAATTCAGGCATGTAGATTAAATATAATATTTTCAACAAGCAAAAGACATTGTCTTTCAAAACTAATTTAAATTGAATGTAAGGGCCTCTCTTTTGTAAACCACTAACAATCACAGATTTCAGTCATATTTGGCCATCTGTCAGCACTATATAATTTTCTCTCTTAAAAGCATTTTATTCAAAAGTAAGATATACTTTTCTGAAACTTTATTTGAGTAATATTAGCTAATTTAAGATTTAATTAATCTGTTTTTAAAGGCAGGAATGTGTCTGAGTTGTTGACAACATAATAGTTCTATTGATAACCTGAAATCTAACTAGCTTTTTCTACGTGGAACATATCTGTAAAAATATAACGTGTGCTCCTTTCTTATATAATTTTTAATTATTCTGCTATCTTGAAAATTTAAGAAACTATTCTCCCTAATCTAATGTTTTATTAAATTTTAGGTACATTGGTTTCAAATTTACATTAGTTACCGCTCTTTTCTTTTCTTTTTTTTTCTTTTGTAATGTCGTATATAGATATTCGTATTTTTAAAATTCGGCAAGTTGATACGCACAAAAAACTCAAAATTTACTTTAGAATACTGGGTTTCACTGAATTGTTATAGTCTTTTAGTTTATAATTAGTAAATACGGTTTTAATTTAATAAGGACATTCCTTAACCGACATAAATTAATTCAGAAGTTATTCTAATTAATGTAAAAAAATAAAAATAAAAACAATTCTTGTAAAAATTCATTATTCATTCCAAAATTTCTTAAGACAATAGTGTCTATAAAATAACTTGTCTGTAAAACGAATTAAAAGGTTTTATAATTAATTTCTTAGTTTTATTGTATTTTTTATCTCGCGATTCAGAACAGATTTTTGGTAATTGATGATCCTGTTTTACAAAAAGGAATTGTTCTTTAAATTCTCCAAAAACTTATGGATAGAACTAATATAAATATTCAGTCCGTTAAGTGCCTTACGTGATACACGCTTGGGCGATTATGTCTTGAAAGAGACATGACTGACAGGGCAGAACATTTTTCCGCAATAGGTTGCCACTGCTTTCTGCGGTAGACTGGTTGCCGACCAAGGCTATAGAACCCAATCTGTCCTATTATTTAACCTATAACTAGAGGGAATAGACGGATTAATACCTTTCCCAAGGGTTTTTGTGTGCAATTGAATGCGAGGAATATATAAATATTAAGTGGCTCAAAAAAGAATTTCTCGAAATTTCATTAAAAAAAATAAGTGGGCGCGTAACAGACGCAAAAAGAAAATATTGTACAAAAAATAATAAAAATAATAAAAAAAATAATAAAATAATAAAAAATAATAAAAATAATAAAAAGAAAATATTGTACCAAAAATAATAAAAATAATTAAAAAAATAAAATAATAAAATAATAAAAAATAATAAAAAGAAAATATTGTACCAAAAATAATAAAAATAATAAAAAATAATAATAAAATAATAAAAAATAATAAAAATAATAAAAATAAAATATTGTACCAAAAATAATAAAAATAATAAAAAATAATAATAAAAAATAATAAAAAATAATAAAAATAATAAAAAGAAAATATTGTACCAAAAATAATAAAAATAATAAAAAAATAATAATAAAATAATAAAAAATAATAAAAATAATAAAAAGAAAATATTGTACCAAAAATAATAAAAATAATTAAAAAAAATAATAAAATAATAAAAAATAATAAAAACAATTAAAAAAAATATAGTACCAAAAATAATTTCATACATTTTTGAATAAGTCCTGAAATAAAGACAAAAATTTCGAATGTTCTCAAATGGATCAAAAAAAATATAATTTGAAAATCAAATATCGTTTGTTTTTGTTTTTTCTGTTAATAAGAACATAAAGATTGTAGATATAATAATGCCCATGGGAAATATTCCTTAAATCACCCATCATTTGTTGACTAATCAGACGTTGAAGTGATATTAGTACTCCATTAAAAGTAAAGTCTTGAAGATTACTGCTAGATTCGAAGAACTAAAAAACCCGAAGAAAAGTTATTTTCAGCTTTATAGGAACCTACAGAAATGATGAAAAAATGTCTGATGATTAAAAATATTTGATTCTCAGAAAAAGCTACAAGACAACGATAAACAATCATAAAAAATCATATTAATATAAAATTGATGATTGGGCTTATTATTATTGGCCCCATTGTAGAAATTATCATTATCGGCGTGATTATAGAACTTATCATCATCAGCACCATTATATTAATTGTCATTATCTGTGCCATTGTAGAAATTATCATTATCGGCGTGATTATAGAACTTATCATCATCAGCACCATTATATTAATTGTCATTATCTGTGCCATTGTAGAAATTATCATTATCGGCGTGATTATAGAACTTATCATCATCAGCACCATTATATTAATTGTCATTATCTGTTCCATTGTAGAAATTATCATTATCGGCGTGATTATAGAACTTATCATCAGCACCATTATATTAATTGTCATTATCTGTTCCATTGTAGAAATTATCATTATCGGCGTGATTATAGAACTTATCATCATCAGCACCATTATATTAATTGTCATTATCTGTGCCATTGTAGAAATTATCATTATCGGCGTGATTATAGAACTTATCATCATCAGCACCATTATATTAATTGTCATTATCTGTGCCATTGTAGAAATTATCATTATCGGCGTGATTATAGAACTTATCATCATCAGCACCATTATATTAATTGTCATTATCTGTTCCATTGTAGAAATTATCATTATCGGCGTGATTATAGAACTTATCATCATCAGCACCATTATATTAATTGTCATTATCTGTGCCATTGTAGAAATTATCATTATCGGCGTGATTATAGAACTTATCATCATCAGCACCATTATATTAATTGTCATTATCTGTGCCATTGTAGAAATTATCATTATCGGCGTCATTATAGAACTTATCATCATCAGCACCATTATATTAATTGTCATTATCTGTGCCATTGTAGAAATTATCATTATCGGCGTGATTATAGAACTTATCATCATCAGCACCATTATATTAATTGTCATTATCTGTGCCATTGTAGAAATTATCATTATCGGCGTGATTATAGAACTTATCATCATCAGCACCATTATATTAATTGTCATTATCTGTTCCATTGTAGAAATTATCATTATCGGCGTGATTATAGAACTTATCATCATCAGCACCATTATATTAATTGTCATTATCTGTGCCATTGTAGAAATTATCATTATCGGCGTCATTATAGAACTTATCATCATCAGCACCATTATATTAATTGTCATTATCTGTGCCATTGTAGAAATTATCATTATCGGCGTGATTATAGAACTTATCATCATCAGCACCATTATATTAATTGTCATTATCTGTTCCATTGTAGAAATTATCATTATCGGCGTGATTATAGAACTTATCATCATCAGCACCATTATATTAATTGTCATTATCTGTTCCATTGTAGAAATTATCATTATCGGCGTGATTATAGAACTTATCATCATCAGCACCATTATATTAATTGTCATTATCTGTGCCATTGTAGAAATTATCATTATCGGCGTGATTATAGAACTTATCATCATCAGCACCATTATATTAATTGTCATTATCTGTGCCATTGTAGAAATTATCATTATCGGCGTGATTATAGAACTTATCATCATCAGCACCATTATATTAATTGTCATTATCTGTGCCATTGTAGAAATTATCATTATCGGCGTGATTATAGAACTTATCATCATCAGCACCATTATATTAATTGTCATTATCTGTTCCATTGTAGAAATTATCATTATCGGCGTGATTATAGAACTTATCATCATCAGCACCATTATATTAATTGTCATTATCTGTTCCATTGTAGAAATTATCATTATCGGCGTGATTATAGAACTTATCATCATCAGCACCATTATATTAATTGTCATTATCTGTTCCATTGTAGAAATTATCATTATCGGCGTGATTATAGAACTTATCATCATCAGCACCATTATATTAATTGTCATTATCTGAGCCATTGTAGAAATTATCATTATCGGCGTGATTATAGAACTTATCATCATCAGCACCATTATATTAATTGTCATTATCTGAGCCATTGTAGAAATTATCATTATCGGCGTGATTATAGAACTTATCATCATCAGCACCATTATATTAATTGTCATTATCTGTGCCATTGTAGAAATTATCATTATCGGCACCATTCTCAAAAGTATTGTAATAGGTGCTATTATCGAAATTATAATGATAGTCACCATTATAGAAATTGACATTATCGGCACTATTATAGAAATTATCATTATTGACGCCTTTATAGAATTTACGATTATCATGTCCATTGTAGAATGCTGCAAATGGCTACCGATTGTTGCAATATTAGTCATATTTCTGATAGTATTGAATATAATAAATATCATAAAATTATATTTTGAAACCAAAACGTTAATCTGAAGTGTAGGGAGCTGGTTAATGTTTCTTTTGTTCAGCTTTGTGTCTTTCTTAACCGAACTCCCTACAGCTGACATGGTTTGTGTTAAGTTATAATCATCAGAAGGGTTCTCATCAGAAGACAGGTTGGATTTTGTAGAATTAGTGCAGAAAAGTGAAATAACAAAATATACACTTGACATTTAAAATAGTGATTTATTATAAGGAGGAATAACAAAGGGTAAGAGTTAATGTACAATTAGAAACATTGAGAAGTTTGTGACAGTTCGTATTAAATTATAAGGTATTAAAGAGTTCATACAAAATGTTCGTAGGAGTAATTGTTGAGTTGGTGAGTTAGAGAGAGGGAAAGGACAATGTCTGGGTCACTTGAAGTTGACTGTTTCATCTTTGATGTGTGTCAGCAACCGTTTTCTCTGAACAGCTCGCTGTGATCGGTTAGAGACCATCCTTGAATATTGAAGCGATGTGGCTTAGAAACGAGTTTTTTTTTTCTTTAGGTATGAAAAAACCGTTTCTCTGACGTATTTTGAATTTTGCGATTTGATGACCAATCAGGATACAGAGTTCCGCTACAGGTCCTTAAAATGAATTTGATATTTATTTATTTCTGGTTTACCTCCGGAACTTCTGCGTGGAGCCAGATGCGCAAAAACCAGTTTTGGTCATTTGCTTTCTGAATCTCTGAGGGCAAACATCCGGTCCCTCGCTTTGCTCGGTATCACCACGAATCATGTATCCTGACGTGTTTGACTATTAGGTTAATAGCTTTTAACAGCTATTGTCTCGGTAGATATATTATTTATGGGGAACTGAAATGGCTAAGTACTCACTCATTCAGTCTTCTCTCTGTCAGTCATCGTACATACCAGTGATGAGTAATGCGAGTTTTATTGACTTACTGTTGAGTATTACGAGGTTTATGAGATTTACTGATTCACTGGTAGAAACGAATTCATACCTTTGCAAAAATAAAGAGTGCAAAATAAATAAAAACAGTTTCAGTCGAAATTTTAACTCAGTTTTCTGTTTTTGTTTTTTGTTTTTTTTTTGTTTTTGTTTTTTGTATCAATAAACGTTATACTACTTTCTATGTTTACAATATTTAAATTATTCGGACTATTGTCCTCATCTTTGTTGCCAAAGATGAGGACAATAATCCGAATAATGTAAATACTGTAAATACTACTTCACCTCAGACATATATAGAAATATATTTTCAATGTTTTAGCATTTAACTTTTTTACATTTTACAATCAAAAAATTTTAGCAACATATATATGAAGAAAATAAATAAATCGCATTTCGGCAAAATTAAAGCGCCACTCGCTTAATGAATAAAACTTTATTTAAAAATGTGGATTATAGATAGAACAGAAATACCTGGTGGTCAAGTGCATTTTCGAACAAGAATAAATACAACCAAGACTCATATCAGTAACAGTGTCGCGAGATAAGAACTGTTGCATTTACAACTAATTCTGATCTAACCATTTGTCTGTGCATGGAATACTGCTGTCATATATGGTCAGGCGCCCCTGCTGTTCATCTCAGTGTTTTTGACAGGCTCAAAAGGAGAATCTGTAATGTGATAGGTCCCGACTTGGCAGATCGGCTCCAGCCACTTACACACCGGCGTGATGTGGCTTCCCTCTGTTTATTCTACAAATATTTTCATGGTTTCTGCTCTCATACAAATGCACACACATTAAATAATGATAAATAAAAATTTAATTATCAGTCATTCTTGGCTTACGTTTTCCACTGACATAAAGTTAGGTACCTCTAAAAAAAACATGATACCTAAGGTTTAAAATGATTTTTCTTTAAATTTTCTATTCTTTCTTGAACTTTTTATTGTAGTTTTAATTTCAGGCATGTAGATTAAATATAATATTTTCAACAAGCAAATACATTGTTTTTCAAAACTAATTTAAATTGAATGATTTTTTGTTTTGTTTTGTTTTTTGTTTTTTGTTTGTCTTCTTGTTTGTTTTTTGTTTGATTTTTTTTTGTATCAATAAACGTTATAGTACTTTTAATGTTTACAATATTTACATTATTCGGACTATTGTCCTTATCTTTGTTGCCAAAGATGAGGACAATAATCCGAATAATGTAAATACTGTAAATACTACTTCATCTCAGAAATATAGACAAATACTTTCAATGTATTAGCATTTGCCTTTTAACATTTTACAATCAAAAAATAAATAAATCGCATTTCGGCAAAATTAAAGCGCTACTCGCTTAATGAATAAAACTCTATATAAAGTCTTTAAATCTTTTGGTCTTAACGTAGTAATTAACCTTATTATCAAGCAAGTTAACTTCCTAGACATAACTTTTGACTTAATATCGAACACCTTCCAACCTTATATGAAAAATAATGGTAACCCAATCTATATAAACCCCAATTCTAATCATCCACCATCCATTATCAAGCATATCCCATCAACACTCGAACGCCGCATTAACACACACTCCTCAAATAAATATATATTTTATAAACATAAAATAATTTACGATGAAATTCTCAAAGACAGCGAATATCAATCATCCAATATTAACTATGTGGAAAAATTAAAGAGTTCAAAAAGAAAAAAAATAGAAACAGGAAAATCATATGGCATAACTCTTCTTTTAATAAGTTAACTTTAAACTAGGACATAAATTTCTTAACCTAATAGATAAGCATTTTCCCAAAAATAACCCCCTAAGCAAAATATTCAATAGGGATACAATAAAACTAAGCTATGGCTGCTCCAACAATCTAGAAAAAATAATTAAAGTACATAACAGTAAAATATTAAAAGCACACAACAAAAATAACTCCAACACTAATACCAGTCTGCCACATAATGACAAACTTTGTAACTGTAGAAACCCAAACCAACGTCCCATTTCTAATAAATGTTTAACGTAATCCCTAACATATATGTGTTCGATTTCATCAATGGAAAATCCCAAAGATGAAAAGATGTGTATCGGAAACACCAGAAATGTATTTAAAAGGCGATTTTACAATCACCTCTCATCTTTCAATAGCAAAGAAAACAAAGCATGACGTCTCTTTCTAAACACTTTTTGGAAGTTAAAAAACGAAAATAAAACATCTAAAGTTAGATGGAAAATCCTCAAACAAGCAAGAACAGCTAAATCAATAAAGGAACCATGTTTCCTTTGTCTTCAAGAAAGAATTGAAATCATTAAATACATAAATAGCGACAAGTTTTTAAGCCAGAGGCATGAAACCACAGTAAACTGCAAACACATTAAAGAACTAACCTTACAATAATGCTGAAAAATATTGCACAAGCCAAAACCAGGACCGCCACCTAGAGACAATAAACCTTTATAGTACTAACAATTCTCTCAAATCAAATTTTACCTATTACACACCACAAACTATAGTCAAAAATCTAATTTAAAGTTTTATAGAAAAAAGTAATTTCCTAAATTCAAAATTAAGGTTAGATTAGCTATAAAAACTGTGCTTAAATACAAAAATATTCTATAGGTGTACAAATAAACATTAAAGATAGGTCCAGTCCCATCCCTTCCCACCCTTTAAACCTCCTTATTCTCCCCCTCTAATAAAACCAAAGAATAAAGGCTAACCAGGCCTATATCCCATTTTCTAATGTTAAATCTGTCTACAAAATTCCCGCCACTTTCTCTAATCAAATATATCCCCTACCTACATCACTTTCTTCAAAATTTTAAAGGACAATTTCCAAGACTTATTCCCTTATCGCTAACCCCCGCCAACATCCCACACACAACTCGGCAAATATAAGAAAACAGGTCTTCCGTGTTCAACTATATATATATATATATATATATATATATATATATATATATATAAGAGAGAGAGAGAAAATCTTTTTATGTATATTACTAGCAGTATAACCCGGCGTTGCTCGGGTGTAATGAAAGCTTTAAAGCTAATCCATGGTCCTGGAGATCAGACTCTTTAGATGCTGGCACGAAAGACTAAAAAGCAATAGTTGTTTCCAGTTAAAGCGAAACCGTAGACTGAAAGAAAAATGAATGGATGTAAGTCAAATTTTGATTTCCTGCTATCGATATCAAATAAGTTTTTTTCGTCGTAAACTGAATTTTGAAGGCTAAATAAGTCCTCTGAGTAAATGGTATCATGGCTGAGACTAAGAACTACAATTATACCTACTTAGAGCCAAATCCGAAGCAAAAACTAAAATAAAAGGGCTGAAAAAATACAGACATACAGGCAAATAAACAGACACACACATACAAACATCTTGCCTTTGATATATATATATATATATATGTATATATATTATCGATTTTCTGCACTATTGTAAGAACTGCAACCTTGAAACTCCTGAATATCGTTTCTTATGTCTTTGTCTATGAGTGTATCAAATTTCATTAAAATTGGACCACTCCTTCTATAACCCGATTTTTTTTATTATCAATATTTATCGGGGGTACCTCGACACAAAACCTAGCTAAGAACACTCGCAGATGCTTATAGTACAACTGTGTAAATTTTCAAGAAAATCGGTTCAGCCGTTTCGGAGTCTATAGGTAACGGACGCACACACACACACACAGACAAAGTTCCATTTATAAATAAGTTTAGATAAATTATTTTCGATTATTTGTCCAATTAGTAATTCATTTATATCAGAAGTATTACTTAAGCATTGATGCCTGCTTTTTTATTTCTAATCTATTTTTATTTTTCTTGTGATAGTTGTTTTTTTTGGGGGGGGTATATTGTTGAATTATATATTATTTACTCATATCATTAATTTATTTTCAGTCTTTCCTTTTTCTTTTATTTCTGAGAAAAATTTTAACGTAAATTAATTTGATCTCAAAAATAGTCAGGCCCTATTTTAGGACGAAAATTTTGAAAAAAATTCGGCAAGGCCGAGCGAAGCCCTAGTCATTCCTGTTATATTAATTTTTATCTTTTTTTAAGTGTCTGTCTCCCCTACCTTCCTGGCCTGCATTTCGTTCTATCTGAAAATCTAATGTAGTTTTTCCCTCCTCTTTCTTCTTTTCCTTTTCCCACTTTAATTATTTCTTCTTTCTTTTTGCTTCCTTCCCCACCTCCTTTCTTTCGCTACGCTTTTATTTTTATTTCTATTTTCGTATGCTTACTTCCGGTTTTTTACACAGGTACTTAAAGAAATTTAAAAACTTTTCTTAATATTAAATATCGCCAAAAGGATAATAGGATTCTGTTAATTTTTAATTTATATATTGTTATTCAAAATTAACAGGAACCTCCATAAAAATAAAAAAATAAAAAAAATTTAGGAACGTCCATAAAAAAATAACTTAACTAAGTGCAATACGTGATACACGCTTGGGCGATCATGTCTCGAAAGAGACATGAATAACTTGGCTGAAGATTATCCCGCAATAGGTTGCCATTACTTTTTGCGGTAGACTGGTTGCCAAGCCAAGGCTATATACCCAATCTGTTCTGTTATTTAACCCATAACTGGAGGGAAGAGACGGATTAATACCTTTCCTCAGGGTTTTTGCGCGAAGTGGATGCAAGGAATTCGAACTCGGCTCCCTGAATTCTCCTTCCGAGTCGATATCCACTGCACCACAACGCACATCCTAAAAAAAACGCGATAACAAAGGTTTAAAAAATATTTTTTTAGAATGAAAAATCTTTCCTAAAGCTTTTATTTTAGTTTCAATTTTAAACAAATAGATTAAATTTAATATTTCATTGTCTGTATCTCGAAAACTAATTTAAATTGACCGAGAGCATTTTTTTCTTTTTTTTTTTTTTTTTTTGCTAAAATAACTGATTTAAGTCCCTTTTTTTAGCTGTCCTTTATTGCAATGTGATTTCCTTTATGAAAAAAATCCTCCAAAAGTAAAATATACTGAAACTTTAAGGATTATTAGCTGATTTAAAGTATAATTAATCTGATTTGAAACAAAAATTATTTATTTTAGGTTCAAAATATCACAGAAATGTATTTTTTTTAAATCCGACAATAGCTGTGTTGACATGCTGACAGCGTGACGACAGATCTAATGTTGTTCTACGGAGACTTTATCTGTAAAACGTAATTGAAGAAAATGACGTGAGCAAATTTTTTATATAATTTTTAAATAGTCAATAATCTTTAAAATTTAATAAAATATGCTCCATAATCTCATGCTTTATTGTATTTTAGAAATATTGGTTTTAAATCTACTGTTGTTATTGCTCTTAATTTCTGTTTATGTCGTGTATGGTCTTCCATATTTATAAAATCTGGTACATTTATAAACTAATAAAAGAAAAATTCAAAATTCTTTTTTAAAATATTGGTGTTCGATTATTTGTACTAAGCTTTTCCGTTTATGATTAGTAAATATAGTTAATAATAATATCATCTAAAAGGCTGAAATTAATGCAGAATTTTAAAAGGTTTAAAAATTTTAGGTACCTCCAATTTTACCGTGGGAA
>JBBBDQ010000770.1:3210000-3380000 GCA_037127315.1 Ascarosepion bandense | reverse complement strand
TCCTGTAGAAAAGCAAAACAGAAGCCAAGAACCAACTATTGCGGCAAAAAACATGAAAATGAAAGCCAAAGATAAAGCTCTTGAACAGATGAAACAGCGCTGGCAAGACAAACCTCTGCATGGCCAATATCCAGAACGTGCCAATAAATCCAATGTTGATAAAGTTAAAACTCATCGATGGTTACGTGCATGTGGATTAAAGTCTGAGACTGAAGGCTTTATTCTTGCAGCGCAAGACCAAAGTCTTTTCACTAGAAACTTTCAGGCAAATATTATACATAATAATGTGGATCCAAAATGCAGGTTTTGTGATAAACACCAAGAAACAATAGACCATCTAATCTCTGGTTGTTCTGTACTTGCCCCAAATGAATATAAAAATCGTCACGATAGAGTGGGGCAATATTTACATTGGACAATGTGCAAACACTATGGAAAATCTGTAAACAAACACTGGTATGAACATCACCCAGCATCGGTTACAGAAATAGATGTCACCATTTTATGGGATTACACCATCTATACAGACAGAAAAATTGAAACAAATAGGCCGGACATTATTATTAAAAACCACAAAGAAAAAACTTGCCTATTAATTGATATGGCTTGTCCAGGAGATTGTAACATAGCAACCAAGGAATTCGAAAAACTGTCAAAATATAAAGACCTGGAAATTGAAATAGAAAAATGTGGAAATTGAAATCAAGAGTTGTGCCAGTGATACTTTGAAAGTGCACTTTGAATAATAAAAAATGGAACAAAACAACACATTGAAAGAATCCCTGGAAACCCCAGCTTAAGAGATATACAAAAAATGTCTTATTAAGTACAGCCCACACACTAAGGATAACTTTGTCTATGTAATGCTATGGATGATAGTGGAGATAGAAAAACATGAAATGGAACTATAACAACACACCACGACCTGCCTTAGGTCTTCCCGCAGACTTGGTTGGTAGTGCGACCAAAGCAGAAATCGAAATATGATGAAAAATGACATAATAATGAGATAGAGAAGGAGGAAGAAGAAAATTAAAATATTCGACGCTATTGTGTTATGAACCTGTAATATTTTCAGTGATGATGATGATGATGATGATGATGATGATGATGATGATGATGGTCTTCGTCAAAAAACATATTTATGTTTGGCGGTTGGCTAGAACGAAGAAGCATCTCATACGTAAATGCGGTGCGCGTGCATAATTACAGAGACTGTTGTACATGTTAGAGGGCAGCGAACAGTTCACGATTTAGGTTAGGGTCAGAGCTTCGAGTCTGGATGGAAAGGATCGAATGTCCGTGTACAATGTACAGCTGAAATTAGGAACAATTTAGTGGACCGTGCCGAATACGTTAGCAGAAGTGAAGAAACTAGTGTCCATCGTCATGGCTGAAAGCGACATCCGGCGTAGAGAGCGCCATTTGTTTATTTTGCGTTGCTTTGAAATGAATTACTGAGTCCATTGACTTCCGGATCGGCACGGACAGACTTTTTTTTTTTTTTTATTCATCTGTTTTGTTTTATTTTACTTCTGCAGGTTTAAATGTAACTCTTGTTATTTGGTCTTTACGGAATGTTCAAAACTCGATGTTTTCTTGGATTTTTTTGTTTTTTTTTTTTGTTTTTGTTTTTTTCATGTTGAAACAAATGTCCTAAATGACAACAAATCCATGTGAGCAATATACTCACATTTCGTCCTTTTTCCGACATGTTTGACCAGCTGTTTTGTGTGAAGCAGACAACCATCTTTCTGCATGCATGTTTTCAATTATTCCCCCTTTTTTTTTTTTTTTTTTTTTCGTCTTTTCCTTTTTTATAATAATTTTTTCTTCTTAACTTTATTTTTGGCAAAAGCATTGATTTATAATGTTTTTTTATAATGAATTAACGTTATTGTGATTTTCCCAACATCATCATATTATGATAATGTTTACTGTAGTAGTTGTAGCTATAATAGGAGTCGCTCTTAAAATTCAAAAGAAACCATATTTAATGTACGTGCATGCATAGGTGTGTGTGTGTGTGTGTGTGTGTGTGTGTGTGTGTGTGTGTGTGTGTGTGTATTTTTCAATTACACAAAATTCTTCTTATATGTATCGTATTCCTTTAGGACGTGATCGATCATGGGTCTCCATGGTTTCCTTTTCTTTGTAGCTCTTAGCAAATTTTGTTTTTCGCTGTTTCTCCTCATATCTATTCTGCCATCCATTTACAAAATATCGTGGGTATATTATGCGCTGCTTTCCTCTGTCCCTCTTGTTTTTAATATGCCTTGTGAGTGTCAGCATTTCCAAACCGTCTTCCCTCATCACCTCCACTAGAAATTTCAACTCTCCCTCCCTCCCCACCCCTCTCTCTTTCTTATTATGAATATAAGCTTCTTTTTGTTTCCATTTTCTCTAAAACTTCATCATTGCTCACATGTTTAAACCATGATATTCTCAGTATCCTTCTGTAAAACTATATTTCTGTTTTCTTGAATCCAGCTGCTTTATTTTACTCCGCCCCACATCTCTCTCTCTCTCTCTCTCTCTTTCTCTCTCTCTCTCTCTCTCTCTCTCTCTCTCTATCTATCTATCTCAGTAGTCCATTGCAGCCTTATGGATTTTATCGCTTTGATTAGGGTGAGCTCATTTTAAAAATCATAGGGACAAAATAGCATCAATCAACAGATAACCTACGTCAGAAACAATAAACATCTGATGATAGACAAAGGTTACTTGGCCGAAACATTGTGTTTATGATAAAATGAAAACAATAATCAGAAATAATAAAAGTCTATGGATATTATTCGTTAGAATATTTTCCATAGCCAGTTTGGCAAACTGATATTGATAGCAATCAAATCAAGACATCCCCTGTGAATAATCAACCGTTATACATTTTCATACGTACTAAATTTCACTCAATACAAGGATAGATAGCCACTAAAGATTACTGTTAAAATGTTTATCATGAATGATGTTTTATGAATGAAAGAGGGTGTGTTAGAAAGTGAAGTTGATGAAAATAACGAGGATCAATAACAATCTACATTTAAGAGGTTAATATTGTAGTTTTTTAAGGTTTGATAGATTTATTTGTATTTTACGACTTATCAACATTTTCTATGTCATTTAAAGCCAGAAAATATTTATTCAGATTATATGATTTTTTTTTTGGGGGGGTGGATAATAATGGTTTAGTGATATTCATCAGTCAGTTAAGAGCCATACGTGATCATGTCTCGAAAGAGACATGACTGAATGGGCAGAAGATTATCCCGCAGTAGGTTGCCATTGCTTTCTGCGGTAGACTTGGTGCCAGCGATTTCTATAGAACCCAATCTGTCCTGTTATTTGACTCATAGCTAGAGGGGGAAAAATGTATTATATTATTATGTAGTAATTAGTGGGGGATCGGTTTCCTATTTTTATGAAGTAATAAACTGATCCCCCACTTTATGACCAGTAAAAGCCTTAATCATTATTCCAACTATTATATTAAGTCAGTAACTTAAGTGCCATACGTGAAACACGCTTGGGTGATCATGTCTCGAAAGAGACATGACTGACTGGGCAGAACATTATCCCGCAGTAGATTGCCATTGCTTTCTGCGGCAGACTGTTTGCCAGCCAAGGCTATAGAACCCAATCTGTCCTGCTATTTAACCCATAACTGGAAGGAATAGACGGATTAATACCTTTCGAAGGGTATTTGCGCGTAAGTGAATACAATAGATTCAACTGGAATTCGAACTCGGCTCCCCGATTTCTCGTTCCGAGCTGATATCCACTGTACCACAACGCACATCCAGCAGGTTATAGTCATTTACGCGTATATACCCTAAGGGTATACGCGTAAATGACTATAACTAGCTCAACGGGAATTGAAACTCGGCTCCCCGATTTCCAATTCCGAACTATAATTCATTATACCACCCGCACATCCAAGCTTATAGTACTTGGTATTTCCAAGCGGTTACCCATCTAGGTACTCACCGGGCAAGGTGATGTTAAACTTATGTGGATTCTACATTTCTCGATGATAAAGACTTGCATTGCAACGTAATTCTTTCTTATAAAATACGTCAATTCTTTATGTTAGAATATATAATTGACAGATCTAAAATCAATATTTGTAAATACCACACATTCTTGAGAAAATATGCAACGTATTTTAGGCAAATTGCATTCATTTATATATTACTGTATAACCCGGATATAATAGACCCTGATATAAGAGAGATTGTCCCTGGTTCCAAATTAGAGCCTGTGGTAATGTATATAAAATAGACCAAACCCTGATATCAGAGAACTTTTATCCAGTCCCCACAACTCTCTTATATTAGAGTTACACTGTATTATAAACAGGATATAAGAGACCCTGATATAAGGTAAGGTAAACCCAGATATAAGAGAGATTATATCTGGTCACAACTTAGAGCCTGTGGTAATGTATATAAAATAGACCAAACCCGGATATAAGATAAACCCCGGATATAAGATAACCATTGTCCGGTCCCGACAACTCTCTTATTAGATTGTTTATTGGAATTGTTGACAAAGTATCGGTCAATCGATTCGAACTTTATAAATGGGAAATTATAAGGATTTCCTTATAGCTGGTTCAGTTAGTCAGTTAATTGCCATACGTGATATATGCTTAGGCGATCATGTCTCGAAAGAGACATGACTGACTTGGCAGAAGATTTTCTCACAGTAGTTTGCTATTACTTTCTGCGGTAAACATGTTACCAGTCAAGGCTACAGAACCCAACCCTATTTAATCCATAGCGAGAGGGAGCTGAGACGGATTATATAATGTTGTTATATTATTAAATAGTAATTAGTGGGGGTTCAGTTTATTACTTCATAACAATAGGAAACCGATCCCCCACTTTAAACCCAGTAAAACCTTTACTTATGCTTCCAACTATTATATTCAGTCAGTCAATAAAGTGTCATATGTGATATACGCTTGGGCGATCATGTTTCGAAAGAGACATGACTGACTGAGCAGAATATATTCCCGCAATAAGTTACCATTACTTTTTACTGTAGACTGGTTGTCAAGCAAGCCTACAGAATTCAATTTGTCCTGCTATTTAACCCATAGCTGGAAGGAGAAGAGACGGATTAATACCTTTCTCAAGGATATTTGCGCGTAAGTGAATGCAACGAATATAACTGGAATTCGAACTCTGCTCTTAGATTCTTCGTTACCTAGTCGATATCTACTGCACTACAACGCATATAGTTGGTTAAAATAACTTAATAGTTCAGTAAATGTTAATAAATTTATAAAGAAAAAAATTGTTTTCATATTTATTTCTTTATAAATTGGTAAATGCTAAATATTGCATTGTATTTGTTTTAATACGAATTTATCAGTTTTTAGAAGGTTGCAAATATAGAATTATTCTTGCAATTAAACAATCTTATTCTTGTAAATATTCTTGTAAATTAACAATATTCTTATAAGAACCAATAAATTTTACTATATTTTTGTAAATTCTCAAGAACAACAAAAACATAAATTCCCTTTCATCATATACTTAGGCTTCATCACAATTCTAATAAGCATTTTTAAAGTCTTATCGACTCGGAATGACAAATCGGGGATCTGAGTTCGAATTCCAGTTGAATTCCTTGCATTCACTTACGCACAAATACTCTTGGTAAAGGTATTAATCCATCTCTTCCCTCCAGTTATGGGTTAAATAATAGGATAGATTGGGTTCTATAGTCTTTGCTAGCAACCAGTCTCCCAAAGAAAGCAATGGCAACCTACTGCGGGATAATTTTCTGTCCAGTCCGTCATGTCTCTTTTGAGACATGATCGCCCAAAGCTGACTGCTGTGAGTAAAGGAGAGTTAAAATAATAGCAGTTTTAAGGGAAAAACTTCCTTTTTGACACCCACTTTTTTTCCGGAAGCTTAATAACAGGTTTTACTAATATTTAACTATTAAGAACATCGTATAGTCATATAAGTACATTAGACAAAATAGACCATTCATTGACTAATACAGCTGATTTTATATTACACTGAAACGCAAATGATATTCTCTTGGATCTAAACTTATTTTTGGAAACAAGTATCATTCATTAATTTTCTCTAACTTCATGCCTCTTTTTTTATTTGTACACGATTCACATATTAAATATACATATTCGTTATCTTTACAAAGAACCAGACAAATGTTATTTCTCTGCAAATAAGTAAATAAAAGATTATCTCAACACAAACCTCTTAAGACTCTCATAAATATTTATTCTGACAAGAAAACACTTCAGAAATTGAAAGGGCAACATAAAATAATTGTATGGTTAAAAAAATCATTGACTCCTTAAAGTCATATCCATTCTTTTATACAACTTTTATGATTTTTTTTTCTTTTACTTTAAAACGGAGCTAAGAGAAAAAAATCTTTGGGCCAATAAATGTCCGATTAATTCGGGTAATTTTCAGAAACTAAAGAGTTAAGCAGATAAGTGCCATGCGTGATACACGCTTGTGCGATCATGTCTCGAAAAAGACATAACTTAATGGACAGAATATATTCCCACAGTAGGTTACTTTCTGCGGTAGACCGATTGCCAACCATGGCTATAGAAGGCGATCTGTCTTGTTATTTAACCCATAGCTGGAGCGAGAAGCAACGGATTCATGCCTTTCCCAAGGGTATTTGCGCTTAAATGTGAATGCAACGAATTCAACTGGAGTTTTGAAAAGACGTAAAAGAAAAGGTAAATTTTCGTTTTAGGTCCCAAAGGCTTTTCCCTCTTCAAATTTATCCAAAATAGCATTATTTCTGTGCAAATGTATATGCTGATCTCAAACCAACAATTAGTTATTGAAGAAATTTACCTTTATTGATCTTAACGACCAGAAAAAATCGAACTTCATCTCGCACTTTTTGTCTCCCGTAACTCTCACGAAGTCATGTAATTAACTGCAGAATGACGTTCTGCGTAGGCAATAAATTTCAGCCGATTTACTTCCTTTACTGAAACTTCCGGCTATTTACTTCCTGTAATGAAAGTAATACGCGTAGAAATACAATAGCGTATTACTTTCATTACAGGAAGTAAATCACCGGAAGTTTCAGTAAAAGAAGTAAATCGGCCGAAAATAGACCGAAATTTGTTGTCCTACGCCGAGAGACATTCAGCAGTTAATTACATGACTGCGTTAGAGTTACGGGAGACAAAATGTAGTTCGATTTTTTTCTGGACATTCATAGCAAAACAGGTAGGTTTCTTCAATAACTAATTGTTTATTTGAGTTCAGCATATACATTTGCACAAAAATAATGCTATTTTGGATAAATTTGAAGGGGAAAAGCGTTCGGGACCTAAAACGAAAATTTACCAAAGAAACTTCTTTAAAAACAAACTCATGAATATTTCCGAAAATTCACTGCAATATATATAAATGGATCCATTCTTTTCTCAATTTTTTTTTAAAAGTACCATATATTTCCCCGTATTAGACGACTTTTAAATCCCCCAAAATCACCCTAAAATTGGAGGTCATCTAATACTACAATTTTTAAAAATTCAAAAACTTTTTTAAATGTTTGTTGGTAGGCTACCCTTGGCCTCGGGGAGATAGTCATAAAAAGATTCACATTATGAAATAAACTGATAATAAAAGCAATAAAACCATTTCTACCTTACCCACGTCTATTGAACGGGTGAAGAGGCTCATCCCTTGTTTCCTGTTTAGGATGTGGTTTCTGGCTTTCTATTTTCCAATCTTTTACTCATTTACATTCTTTTTCTTTTTTTTTTAATTGGAGTAGATAGACTAAACTATCACCCGGTTCACACTCCACCCACATCTATTGAACGGGTGAAGAAGCTCATTCCTTGTTTCCTGTTTAGGATGTGGTTTCCGGCTTTCTCTTTTCCATTCTTTTACTCATTTCCACTCTTTTCCTTTTTTTTTTTTTTTTTTTTCAATTGGAGTAGATAGACTAAACTATCGCCCGGTTCACACTCCATCCACATCTATTGAACGGGTGAAGAAGCTCATCCTTTGTTTCCTGTTTAGAATGTGGTTTCCGGCTTTCTCTTTTCCAATCTTTTCACTCTTACGTAGCCCTGCACATCAGTGGCGTTTCCGCCTTGCTCGGGGTGATATGATTAAAATATATATATATATTTATTGACATAACTTAATAAATTTCCTATTCGAAGAATCAATGAAATCAACATGTTTCCATGCAAGCACAGCTGAGAAAATGTAAACATCGAGTTATACTTGCATTCACAGCAATCTTTATCTTTAGCTAAACTTTCAATAATCATCATAGTAGAATTAATTATGGCAGTAATAACATTTAGGATAACATAATATTCATTTCTCATTATAAATTCATTATAATTTTGGTATTAAATAATAACACAATAAAGGATTACATACAGCCTTTATTTGTGATTGTCGATTAAGTATAAGTAAATGGCGATTAGTATACCAGGCTGTTTGTAATTGTTTGTAATTGTTTAGATGTAGCAAAAGAAGAAGAATCAGTATTTGCACAAGTTCAAACATGATGAAATGTAAGCAAAATAATGGTTTTCCTTTTAGTGGATATGTGTTGGAAAAACATGATATAGAATTGGTTTTGTTATTTCGTTTATTTGAATTTATAAGGATACAGTAAGTAACAGCATTTCCAAAAACATTATCTTTATATAATCAATAAGCAGTCGTCTTATACTATACTAGTAGTATAGCCCGGCGTTGCTCGGGTGTAATGAAAGCTTTAAAACTAATCCATGGTCCTGGAGCTCAGACTCTTTTGGACGTTGGCACGAAAGACTAAAAAGCAATAGTTGTTTCCAGTTAAAGCGAAACCGTAGACTGAAAGAAAAATGAATGGATGTAAGTCAAATTTTGATTTCCTGCTATCGATATCAAATAAGTTTTTTTCGCCGTAAACTAAATTTTGAAGGCTAAATAAGTCCTCTGAGTAAATGGTATCATGGCTGAGACTAAGAACTACAATTATACCTATTTAGAGCCAAACTCGAAGCAAAAACTAAAGTGAAAGGGCTGAAAAAATACAGACATACAGGCAGATAAACAGGCACACACACAAACATCTTGCCTTTTATATATATATTATCGATTTTCTACACTATTGTAAGAACTGTAACCTTGAAACATCTGAATATCGTTTCTTATGTCTTTGTCTATGAGTGTATGAAATTTGATTAAAATCGGACCAGTCTTTCTATAACCCGATTTTTTCGATTATCGATTTTATAAGACCCAACATCATGGCACAATTAGGCTCCTACGACCCTAATTGTGACATAATAATACATTTGAAGCCATCTTTGAATTCTGAGTTTTCTTTCTCCTAGATTGGTAACTACCTCAAGATGGAAGCCTTGTTATTTAGGGCTGGAAGAATATGTGAATTCATATCTTTCCTAATGAAATATGAGCCAAATTGAACTTCGCTCGCCGATTTATTATTCTAAGTCCCACACCGTTAAAATATCTGTACATCCAGAATTTGTGGTGATACCGAGCAAAGTGAGAGACCGGCTGTTTGCACTCTCAGGACCAGAAAGCAAATGACCAAAACTGGTCTTTGCGCACCCGGATCCAAAAATTAATTAAATATCAAATTCCTGTTCGGGAGCCTACGCGAATTTTATTTATCATCCAATGGGAAGCCCAGAATTAAATACAGATGTATTCCCAAATGACCTGCTGAGACCCACGAAGACGAAATAAAAAGCCGACATAAAAAGCATCGCGAGAGTTGAGAAAGTAACGAGCATAATTAGCACGTCCCTTGACCTCGTCAAGCGATCCACTATGCTCGCCTCCTTTCCCTCTCATCTTCTTCTTCGCTGTCCCTGAGCTACTTACCCGAGCATAGAAGCAGATACATCAAAGACATTCCTAACTGACAAACGCTCCCACATACAGACGAACTAACTCTCTTTTCAGCATTTATTGCTATGAACATTTTAACGTTCATTGAACCCATCCAAAAAACATTCCTTTTAGTTGTAAAAAAACCGTAATTGAATTATGTGTATATATAAAATGTTGTTTCTATGCTCAATTTGGTTTTCTTGTTTTATAACCCCTTTTAAAACTTATAGTGGACTATCTACTAACGAGGCCAACTTCAGTTAATCTGTTTCAACATACAAATACTCTTTACTAGAACGGATAAACCACTATAAACTATTATTAAGATGTTCGCTTGTTAAGATAGATAGATAGATAGATAGATAGATAGATAGATAGATAGATAGATAGATAGATAGATAAAATAAAATAAATACCTATGCTGATTAAATCATTTTTTACTAATAATATTTTAGATAGATAGATAGATAGATAGATAGATAGATAGATAGATAGATAGATAGATAGATAAAATAAAATAAATACCTATGTTGATTAAATCATTTTTTTTGCTAATAATATTTTAGATAGATAGATAGATAGATAGATAGATAGATAGATAGATAGATAGATAGATAGATAGATAGAATAAAGTAAATACCTATGTTGATTAAATCACTTTTTCGTAAATAATATTTTATTCTTCAAATACCTCTCTGACTATTCTATATTCGGCCATCATTGCCTTGAATTTCATTTCCATTCTACGGATTAATGATAAAAATATTTGTTTTGAACCGTTATTTTTAACTTAACTCCATTTACACAAGTAATTTTTTCTTTGATTTTTGTTTTTATTCTCTTTTTGCCTTTTTTTTTTTTTTTTTTTTTTTTTTTTTTACAATATGAAAATCATATTGGTTGCTATGCGGGACTATTTTCACTAATGGACTCTGTCTACATTTCAAAAATAGTTTCCCTTGATCGGCCATGAAGAGCCAGAACGGTGTAACATCAAATTCGTCGTCATCCGTTGTTTATGACCCACGGGCAATCTGTTCCATTGTGTGGGTAAACAGATATTATTAATGGGACAGAGTCGCCGTCGTCGTGATGTTGCTGTATTTGAGATCCGACACGATCTGTTAGGGACGTAGAAGGTTTGAATCTCCGATAGCCTATGTCTGGGGTCGCTATGTGCAGTCAGAGAACAGACGTTAACTATGAAGCGAGGGATTAGTGCGTCGCAAATATGGCGGAGTGACCGGGCGGTAAGAGTCCGGTTCATTTTGCTAGCGGGAAAGGACAAGGGTTGACAGGCAAGCAGAGTGGAAAAGGAAAAAAGGGCGGACGTGCAGTCGGTCGGTCATGGGGGAGGTAACGGAAGAAGAGAACGAAAATAAAACTGACAGGGAAGACAAAAATAAAAAAAAAAAACACAAGAAAATAGAAAGAAGTGCCACAAAGAAAATATGAGGAAAAAAAGTATATAGATATTTTTTTTCGATATAATCATTTTAACGTCATTGATGACCACCCATACTAAAACAGAACTTTAAAAATAAACGCATAGAATTAAGGTATACGTAATTAACAGGAAAAAATTAAAATCGAATTATATATAATTTATGAACAATTTATTTCGGGATCGTATCATAACTTTCTATTTTTCATCTCTCCTAAACCCTATTTTGCCATTCCTTTAATGACAAAATCTAAGAGCTACAAATGATAAGAAAGCGTGGAGGGTCATAGTTGTAAATGTGCTGATGAGTCATGGCACATAGATCACTATCATAACTTTGTTTATATCATATCATATAGAATAAATGACATTTTTTTATTCGTTTTGGTTGAAATAAATTCACTCCAGGCAAGGCGATAATGCCACTAAGGCACAAAGAGCTACTGACAGTGAAGAACAAGATAAAGACTTTAGAAAGAACAGGTATCAGTAGTAACTTCTGTCATTTGTTTATAACCAGATTTTTCAATTAATTATTTTTAGATGGAATAAATTGAGTAAATATGAAATTATTTGTGTGTGTGTGTGTGTGTGTGTGTGTGTGTGTGTGTGTGTGTGTGTGTGTGTGTGTGTGTGTGTGTGTGTGTGTCGAATTCCAGTTGAACTCCTTGCATTAACTTACGGACAAATAACCTTCGGAAAGGTATTAATACGTCTCTTTCCTCCAGTTATGAGTTAAATAACAGGACAGTTCTATAGCCTTGGCTGGCAACCAGTCTACCGCAGAAAACAATGGCAACCTACTACGGGATAATCTTCTGCCCAGTTAGCCATGTCTCGAAAGAGACATGATCGCCCAAAGCGTGTATCACGTATGGTATTTAGCTAACTGATGGGCATATTCTATATACTATTAATGTATTGTATTCTACAATATTTCAGACATATCTGTAACATTGTAGCCATGTTGCGGGTAGTACACAAAGTAAACATGTTTGAAACTTCTACAAAGTTTTAGGATGTCTAAAAATTTTAATGTAATGTTACAATGTAACATTCTTATGACATTACAAGTTAACGTATTTGAAATTTTATAAATTGATGTAATACCAATGTTACAAGGTAACATATTTGATGCCTTATAAAATAAAGCATTTACAACCTTACAAGTAACGTATTCAAAACTTTACAAAAAGACATATGTGCAACGTTACAAGATAAAATATTTGGAACTTTATAAAATGACAAATTTGTAACGTTACATGATAACATATTAGGGACGTTGTAAAACTACGTATTTGCAAGCTAACAATGTAACGTATTTGAAATTTTATAAAACGGCGTGATAGCAATGTTACAAGGTATCGTATTTGGAACTTAATAAAATTATGTTTCTAGTTTTAGAAAATATCATATTTGCAACTTTATAGAATGAAGTAATTGCAACCTTACGAGATAATGCATTTGTAATTTTATAAAATAACGTATTTGCAACGTTACTAGGTAACGTATTTGGAACTATACAAAATGTCTTATTTGTAACGTTATAATTTAACGTATTTGGAACATTATAAAGTTGTGTATTTGCAACCTTATAAAGCAACGTATTTGCAATTGTAACTTTTCTGACAATTTGGGAGGAGTTTACAAAAATGAAGTTGAGTAGACTATTAAGAGACTTCCTAAAAAAAAGGTAGATGAAGAAAGTCAAAAGAAAAGACTATAAATAAATTACAAGAAAACCGAATGTATAGTCATCACAAACGGAGGAGACCAAATTACCAATTACAGGTTGAGGATACTAAAATCAAGAAAGTCCAAAAATGTAAGTACTTTGGAAGTGTTCTTATGAAAGACGGAAAGTGTGACAATGAGATCCAAAGGCGAATAAGAATGTCCAAGGACTCATTCCAGAAGCTGAGATGGAAAAATTTCGCTAGAAACAAAGAAGAGAGAACTGGGTTGCTATGTGATGTCAGTTTTTCAATATGGCAGTTAATGCTGGATAATATCATCAAAGATGAAGGAAAAACTTGAAGCAATTGAAATGTGGTTCTACAGAAGGATGCTTCGAATATCATGCATCGAGCATGTGAACAATGATGAGGTTTTGGAAAGGATGGAAACGAAAAGCAAATTAACACTTAGCATCAGGGAGAGACAGCTGAAGTTCCTGGGACATGCAATGAGGAAGGAGGGCTTGGAGAATCTGATACTAACAAACCAGATAGAGGGAAAGAGAGACAGGGGAAAGCAGTGGATAACATATTTGAAGGGTGGATCACAGAACGAGGGTTGTGTGGTGTAACAGGAGGAAGCGTGCTAATTCTAAATTCTTTTATTCTAAAATATTTTTCAAAATATAAAAGCAACTTTCATCAGTCAAGTCAATCTTCATTTTTAATCATCTCTGCTATTTTCCAACTTAACTTAAAGATAACAAATTTTAAATTCCTCACAATTCTTCAGAGATCCATTAAAGAATAAGAAGCCTGACTTTAATGTATTTTTTATCAACTTTATATCGTATCTGGCAGTGAATGCTGGGCAATCATTTTAAAGAGGAAGAAAGAACAAAATGTAGTTCTACAAAAGGATGCTGAGGATACCATAGACCAAAAACACGAACAACGACGAGGCTTTAAGGAAAATGGAAACGAAAAGGAAACATACTTAACATCAAGAAGAAACAAGCCCTCTTTCTTCACTATGTACCCCCAAAATTTTAACTATTTTTAGGGGCACGTAATAAAAACAAAGGGCTTGAAAAATTTGATACTCATCGAACAAATTGAATGAAGGAAGAGCAAAGGAAAACAGAGCATGACATACTTGATGAACCTGAAGAAATGAATGATAGAAAATAGTTTAAGAGAAATAGTAAAAAGACAAAAATTATTAAGAGCTATAATGAAAAGAAAGTTATAGAGGGCCATGATTGCCTACATCCAGAGTGTACACAACACATAAAGAAAATTTTTCTAACATAGATATGACATAACAGCCATATTTTAATTAACTATTTTTTACTTCGGAAACAAAATGTTGTTGCTCCGAAGTTATCTTGTAACTTCATAAATACATTATATTCTACTGTTTCAGATATGTTACCTTAAAAATATGTTACCTTATAAGTACGGTATATTGTAACGTTTCAAATACGTAACCTTATAAAACCGTTACTTTATAAATACATTATATTGTGCCGTTGGAAATATTTTAACTTATAAATACGTTACTTTATAAATACATTATATTGTGCCGTTGGAAATACTTTTCCTTACAGTGTTATAAACAAGATACATACACATTACACATAAATACACACATGCACACAGATACATACACACATATAAACATGCACTCACATACATATACACAGATATATACACACGAATACACGAAGACAAGCACACACAAAAATTTAAGATTCAATGAGTTTTTTTACCTCGGAAACAAAATGTCGTTGCTGCAACGTTATTTTGATATGTTACCTTATAAATACGTTACCTTATAAGTACGCTATATTATACCGTTTCAAATACGTAACTTTATAAAACCGTTACTTTATAAATACATTATATTGTGCCGTTGGAAATAATTTTCAAATCTTAACTTGTTCAAGTCTGGGGTTAACCGTTAACGTCTACGTACATCCACATAATTTGTACCTCGTATTCTGTAATCCTCTACCTCGAGTGGCCCCAGGAATTTTTACAGAGTGAACGTGAACTGCACTGTAAAAAAAAAGTATATACATGATGAAATGTTTTAAGAATTTTTAACATGTCGGCCATGAACATTCTGTAAGTAATGTTAGTATTTGTCAACTAGTATTAATTAGTATTAGTATTTGTCAACTAGTATTAATTAGTATTAGTATTTGTCAACTAGTATTAATTAGTTATAGTATTTGTCAACTCGTATTAATTAGTATTAGTATTTGTCAACTAGTATTAATTAGTATTAGTATTTGTCAACTAGTGGTTCCCAAACGGTACGGCGAAAGAGGATAGCTAGTGAGACGGAGTGATAAAAAAGAATCAAAGTTTTAGAAATAGTTTCAAAGAATTCAGATGCAAAAAATAAAGATGATTTCAAAATTTGAAATATTATTACAGATTACTTGTAATTGCATGCATGAACCCAATATGTCCTATTATTTAACCCATAACTGGAGGGAAGAGACGGATTAATACTTTTCCCAAGGGTATTTGCGCGTAAGTGAATGCAAGGAATTTGACTGGAATTCGAACTCGGCTTCCTGATTTCTCGTTCCGAGCCGATATCCACTGCACCACGACGCACATCCTAGCGCCAGCGCAAATGACGCCATTTTAATTGCAATTTAATTAAATTTTCAGTACCTGATTTTCTTACCTAAATAATGTTTTTTAGTTCCTATTAATGTTATCTCAAAGTACAAATTTTGAAGTGCTTGCATGTAAAATATTTCAAATAAATATTTATATTTAATTTTTTTATATTTTCAAAATCGGCTATGATATACCAATAATTAGTAGTAGTGTAACTTTAACTGATGGTTAGTGTTCCAGGGTTAAGAATATAGTAACTAGGGTTAGCAAATTGGAAGAGAGAGTTATCAATGATAATGCGCAAAGTCCGAGTCAGCGGTCATCTCTCGTTAAATCTCTCTTTTTGTTTTTTTCTTTTAATGTACTTTTTATCACATAAAATTCGGTGAGGCGCGAGCAGATTTTAATTACGAAAATGCGGCCCCGAGAAAAAAAATGTTTCGAAATCGCTGTGACAAACACTTCCCATTTTTACAAAGGCACGATAATTCATCTAATATAGAACGTCTTTGTCCCTTTCCAGATACGTAGTATTATGGTTAGGGAATACGTGACGTTGTGGCGGCTTTACCAAGAACTATTTTCTTGACCACAAACTGACCACCGTTAATTTCTAGCCTAGTCACAACGTTATGGGGGCGTTGCGAATTAGTATTCCTGAAAAACTCTGCACTCTTCAATTGTAACATCAAAAGACTTTTTCTTCAATTAACCTTATACCTTATAGAATATATTTTTTAAAATTGGAAATCCCTAATTTCGATGAAGAATGCAATTTCTAATATTTTCTTGAAATTTATTGGACATTTTTTTTTTAATCATTTCACCCCGAGCAAGACAGAAACGCCACTGATGTGCAGGGGGTTACATAAATGTAAAAAGATTAATTAGAAAAGAGTGAGGAGTACAAACTAGTTAGAAAGGAACAACAGAAAGCTGAGAAAGCAGGTGCAATGACAGATACATAGGTGGAGAGAAAGAGAAGGTTATACAGGGGAGGGGAGAGAGATAGAGGCCAGTGGTTAGTAGATGAGTATTAACTTTGCATTTAAATTTCTGGAGGTTGTAGCCGTCAGGAAAGCAAGAATACGGGAGTGAGTTCCACAGGCGGGAAGTGCGAGAGAGGAAGCTGCAGGAGTAAAATTGTCGTCTGCATTTGGCTAAACTGACTGTGAATGGGTGGGACCCAGTTGCCAGTCTGGTTGCACGGGTAAACACCTGTTGAGGAGGCATCAGTGACTTAAGCTCATTTTCCTGTTAATATAACGTTACGGTGTATTTTTAGCGACACAATGTAACGTTTTTATAGCATTACAATATAACAAGTTTATTACACTACTAGCAGTATAGCCCGGCGTTGCTCGGGTGTAATGAAAGCTTTAAAGCTAATCCATGGTCCTGGAGATCAGACTCTTTGGACGTTGGCACGAAAGACTAAAAAGCAATAGTTGTTTCCAGTTAAAGCGAAACCGTAGACTGAAAGAAAAATGATGTAAGTCAAATTTTGATTTCTTGCTATCGATATCAAATAAGTTTTTTTCGTTGTAAACTAAATTTTGAAGGCTAAATAAGTCCTCTGAATAAATGGTATCATGGCTGAGACTAAGAACTACAATTATACCTATTTACAGCCAAACCCGAAACAAAAACTAAAATAAAAGGGCTGAAAAAATAGGCATACAGGCTGATAAACAGACACACAAACAAATGTCTTGCCTTTTATATATATATATATATATATATATATATAATCTATTTTCTGCACTATTGTAAGAACTGCAACCTTGAAACTTCTGAATATCGTTTCTTATGTCTTTGTCTATAAGTGTATCAAATTTGATTAAAATCGGACCACTCCTTCTATAACCTGATTTTTTTTATTATCGATTTTCGATATTTATCGGGGGTATCTCGACACAAAACCTAGCTAAGAATACTCGCAGACGCTTATAGTACAACTGTGTAAATTTTCAAGAAAATCGGTTGAACCTTTTCGAAGTCTATAGGTAACGGACACACACACACACACAAAGTTCCATTTGTAAATAAGTTTAGATTAGATAAAGAAAAATATTTCCAACGGCGTAATATAATGTATTTATGATGTAACGGGTTTATAAGGTAACATATCTGAAACAGTAGAATATAACGTATTTATGAAGTTACAAGATAACATCACAGCAACGACATTTTGTTTCCGAAGTAAAAAAAAAAACAAAAAAACTCATTAAATCTTACATTTTTGTGTGTGCGTGTTCATGTGTATGCGTGTGTAAGTATCTATGTATATGTATGTGTGTGCATGTTTATATGTGTGTGTATATATATATGTGTGCATGTATGTATTTATGTGTGTATGTGTATGTATTTGTGTGCATGAGTGTATGTATTTGTATGTGCATGTCACAGGAAATTGTAGAATTTTCAATTGTTGAACTCCGGATCTTCATGGATGCCATCTTCCCATAGAAGAATACTCGAAAAGAAATCCATGATTGGATGATGGAGAAATATTGCATGACAAGTGTTCCTGATACATAACTTTGACGAAGTGGTGTACCAACATTTAGTATGGACATTTCAAGATATAAGATATAGCATTTTCTGGGAGATATTTAAAATTTTCAGCTCTTGCAATTTTTATGCTCATGAGTTTATTTTGGCTGATCGACGAATCTCATCCTAGAAGCTGTCATCCAAGTGAAAGTCAAAATGCCATTTGTACGACGTTTCGGCCGTTGTGCACTACGGCCTTCTTCAGAAGAATGCTAGAGTGTACAACAGCTGAGACGACGTACAAATGGCAAACAAGTTGAAGATAATAGTCCGAATAATGTAAATACTGTAAAGGCTACCTCATCTCAACAATATAGACAAATACAAAAAGTCAAAATGTTTGAATGCCGACAACACATCTATAAATGGATTCTATGGCGTTTTAATGAATAAGTAATAACTTTATAAAAAGTTGTCACAACCAATGAAATTTATCTGTACCACTGTGAAAGGAAAAATCAAAAACCTAGCTATGAATTGTGTGCCATTGATACTAACTCCTCTATAGCTGACGCTGGTGTTTGAGTGGGGTAAGGTCGTCGCATCGCACTGTTCTGCATCAAAATGGTCCGCATCGGTGGTCGCCAAATTCCGGAAGTTTGCACGTCTTACTAAATTATATAATGTGCGGGTTCAGTATTTGAAAATTTGTATTGTTTCCAGCAGGGAAATATTACCGATTATTCATCAGCAAATTAAATAAGAGAGCAAAAATTTATTTTTAACAACTTTCCATTTTACGCTATCTACTTGCTAACAAGGCAAAAATGTCACCGAAGAAAAAGTATCGGTAGAAACTACATTTCAACCGGAAATCTCGCCTTCTTGATTGTTCCTGATTTGTCGATTCAAACACCAATCTCGCTAACGTAAATTTAGAGGTAGAAACTATTTTTTAGCTGGTAATCTCACCTTCTTAATAGTTTCTGATTTATCGATTAAAATACCAATGAAATGACTGCTACAATTTGTTTCCCACCCCCACCCGAAACATTTGATCGTCAACCGGTCCTGTCAAATATATCGTTTATCTGAAATCTAAATATAAAATTGTGTGATTTCCGTTAATCCGTCCCTCCGTCCGTCCGTCAGTTAAGTGCCATACGTGATACACGCTTGGGCGATCATGTCTCGAAAGAGACATAACTGACTGGGCAGAAGATTATCCCGCAGTAGGCTGCCATTGCTTTCTGCAGTAGACTGGTTGCCGACCCAATCTGTCCTGCTATTTGACTCATAGGTAGAGAGGAAAGAAATGTATTATATTATGTAGTAATTAGTGGGTGATCGGTTTCATATTGTTATGAAGTAATAAACTGATACCCCATTTTATGACCAGTAGAAGCCTTAATCATTATTCCAACTATTATATTCAGTCAGTCAGTTGAGTGCCATACGTGATACATGCTTGGGCGATCATGTCTCGAAAGAGACATAACTGACTGGGCAGAAGATTATCCCGCAGCAGGTTGCCATTGCTTTCTGCAGTAGACTGGTTGCCGACCAAGGCTATGGAACCCAATCTGTCCTGTTATTTAACCCATAACTGGAAGGAAGAGACGGATTAATACCTTTCCCAAGGGTATTTGCGCGTAAGTGAATACAATGGATTCAACTGAAATTCGAACTCGGCTCCCCGGTTTCTCGTTCCGAGCCGATATCCACTGTACCACAACCGTTACGCACTCTAAAATAGTCAGGCACTGTCTGATTCAAACCAAATTTTGAAGAGAACTGCAAACATGAGAGGATGTACGAAAAACATTTTTTTTACTCTGGTGTATAGCTTAGTACATAAATTTTCATAAATATTCTGGGTAAAAATTCAAAGTTTTATTATTTAACACAGAAAATACTCCCAGTGTTTTCATGATAAAATAACTATTTATTTAATGAAAATGCATTACTGTTTTTTGCATATATTTTCTTTAAATTTATATATGTACATGAAAATACTAAAAATCAAAATTGTTTTTCGTTGTTTTTTCACATATGTTTTTCACATATGTCAGAGACTTACCCTGTTTAATCATAACATTAGTGATTTTTGTTATAGTAGCAAGAGAATAGTAGCAAGAGAATATAACACCGATAAGTGAACATGCTTCATATTACCGTAACAACATACCTTATTAGTAATTAAAAAGATTACTTAATTTCTGTTGCAAAATTATTTGAATATAATTTTCTCGTTTTGTTTTATCGACACGATAATCAGTTGATGTTATAATAACTAGTTGGTGTAATATAATTAGTTTGATAATTAATTGATACGGTAATTAATTAGTGTTTACTAAAGCCAAAAATTATTACGGAATACTAAAAAGCAAGAAAAGGACAGTGATTATTTGAAATTAGTTAAACTAAAAGTGCACATTAAATAGAAACCAAACCAAGTTACTAAAAACATCAGTTAATCAGAATTTATTACACCGACTGTACAAATAATATATATATATATATATATATATATAGTCATCCGCAGACAGATCTGTTTCGCTGTATTACAGCTCATCAGTACGGCTTAGACATCCATATATATATATATATATATATATAGTCGTCCGCAGACAGATCTGTTTCGCTGTATTACAGCTCATCAGTACGGCTTAGACTCCATATATATATATATATATATATATATATATATATATAGTCGTCCGCAGACAGATCTGTTTCGCTGTATTACAGCTCATCAGTACGGCTTAGACTCCATATATATATATATATATATATATATATATATAGTCGTCCGCAGACAGATCTGTTTCGCTGTATTACAGCTCATCAGTACGGCTTAGACTCCATATATATATATATATATATATATATATATATATATATATATAGTCGTCCGCAGACAGATCTGTTTCGCTGTATTACAGCTCATCAGTACGGCTTAGACTCCATCTATATATATATATATATATATATATATATATATATATATATATAGTCATCGGCAGACAGATCTGTTTCGCTGTATTACAGCTCATCAGTACGGCTTAGACTCCATATATATATATATATATATAGTCGTCCGCAGACAGATCTGTTTCGCTGTATTACAGCTCATCAGTACGGCTTAGACTCCATATATATATATATATATATATATATATATATAAGTATGTATGTATATCAGATTAAATAAATTGCAAACATTGTGCCTGCTTATTTTTAATAAAATCCATTCATACTCACGGATAATCTTTTGCGTATTATTATTGAAAGATGTCAGAAATGAGCTGTAACGTTGACAGATGCTATTATCATTCATTTCTTAATGTACCCAAGTACGTTCAATCTCTATCAGAGATCATCTTCAGGAGTGTGAGTTATGGTAACAAAAAATAAACGCAAAACTGTGTTCATAAAAATTACTGTAAATTTTTTTTCTGCTTCAAATATAGCGGATTTTATTTAAAATAAGCAGACAAAATGTTTGCAATTTATTTAATCTGTCATGTCTAAAAGAAAATTTGCTGCCTAAATACCCAAATTATATATAACCTTTCTTTCAAGCACGTTTCGTTAAATATGACAGACAAAGAAAATTTGATTAATTTCTTTTCACTTTTTCCAACAATATTTCATTTCAAGCTCTCTTTCCTCATTAAGTGTCCTAGATACTTCAAGTGTCTCTTCCTGATGTTAAGTATCCCTTGTTTCCTGTTTAGGATGCGGTTTCCGGTTTTCTCTTTGCCAATCTTTTCACTCTTTTCTTTTATTTTTTTCAATTGGAGTAGATAAACTATCGCCCGATTCACACTCCACCCACATCTATTGAACAGGTGAAGAGGCTCATCCCTTGTTTCCTGTTAAGGATGCGGTTTCTGGTTTTCTCTTTTCCAATATTTTCACTCTTTTCTCTCTTTATTTTATTTTATTTTTTTCAATTGGAGTAGATAGACTAAACTATCGCCCGGTTCACACTTCACCCACGTCTATTGAACAGGTGAAGAGGCTCATCCCTTGTTCCCTGTTTAGGATGTGGTTTCCGGCTTTCTCTTTTCCATTCTTTTTACCCTTACGTAGCCCCCTGCGCATCAGTGGCGTTATCGCCTTGCTTGGGGTGATATGATTAAAAAAAATAAGTTTTCTTTTTGTTTCCTTTTTTTCTAAAACTTTGTCATTGGTCACATATTCAGTTGATGGTATCCTCAGACCGATTCAATTCCTATCCTGTGAATATCTGATTTTCCAAGCCCTCTTTCCTCATTATATGCCCTAGATATTTCAACGGTCTCTTCCTTTTTGTTTCCATTTTCTCTAAAACTTTGTCATTGCTCACATATTCCGTCCTTGCTATCCTCAGACCGATTCAATTCCTGTCTTGTAAGTATCAAATTTCCCAAGCCCTATTTCCTCATTATGTGACCCAGATATTTCAACGGTCTCTTTCTCATGTTAAGTATAAGTGTCCTTTTTGTTTTTATTTCTCTAAAACTCTGTCATTGCTCACACATTCCGTCCATGCTATCCTCAGACCGATTCTGGGAGTATCCAACTTTTCCATCTTTCCTCATTATGTACCCCAGAAACTTAAACTGTTTCTTTCTGATGTTAAATATAAGTTTCTATTTTGTTGCTATGGTTTATATAATGTATTGTTACAAGCTACAAGAATTTAAAATTGCACACCAACTTTATGGATTACCTGCACACATGCACTCACACACCCATATACACACACACGCATACATACACTCACACACACACATATATATAAGCTCTGAGAGGTGCAATGTGTGTCTTCTTGTCAATATCGTGGTAGTGTGTCCAATGTATTTATTTGGATTAATCAAGAACACAGTTCCACAGTTCTTCAAAGGACATGTAAATTCGTAAATAATATCGATACTTTACACTACAGGGAACCAATATTATTTAGTCATTGTTTTTGATCAGTCTAAGTTGATCCAAACCAATACATATATATTCTATTTGCAAACGAGTTATTACAAGACCTAGGTTTCTACCATGAGACGATTTTCAATAATTTTCAATGTGCACTGGTCTAATTTTATTATAACCAAAAACTAAGTAATCAATCAATCAAGCAAGCAATATATATATATATATATATATATATATATATATATATAAAGAAGAATACTTGGTATATTAATCAGGTAAATTCCGATAGAGACGAACTCAAAAGAACTCAATGTTAAATTCATTTATCTAATTTAACAGAATAATATAATTTAGAAAAAATTTAGATATACTACAATTTCATGGATAATACGTATTTCGCCGCTGGACGAACTTGCGGCTCTTCAGACCCAAATGATACAACAGTTAATCTTCAAAATATTCCCGAAAAAATCATTACACACAGACACTCACGTGTCCGTATTGATAGCAGACATTTGTAATGGTAATTTACAAAAAACAATTCCTCGTATATATATATATATATATATATACTAAGTATGGTAAAAATTATTCGGCTTCATCACTCATTTGGTAAAAATTTTAAGAAACTGGTTGACGAACAGAAAACTATGCAACAACCTTTCTTTTTTTTTTAATCATCTCACCCCAAGCAAGGCATTCCACTGCCACTATTGCGCAATGGGGCTACATAGGGGAAGGTAAAGAGAAGGAGTGGTTAGACATAGGGAATGTCAGGAGGAATGGGAACAGGTTAGTGTGTTAGGAGGTGTCTATTGACCTTACATTTAAACTCCTGGAGATTGTATCCGTCGAGGAAGCAATCGTGTGGAAGGGAATTCCACAGTCGGGAAGTGCGAGGAAAGAAACTATTGGAGTAGAAGTTGCGGTTGCATTTTATCGGTTTCACTGTAAAAGGGTGATTAATTATTAGTATTAATTTCACAAACTCAGTTTAGCCTGATAAAAGTGTATAGTAAGAATTGAAAGCATTACTCACACAAATTCTATTTGGGGAAAAAATCAAGAACTGATTGAAAGCTTTGTGTTTTTACGAAAATAACAGAAACTATGAATAGCAATTTGGTAAACAGAATTAAGAAAGCAGCAACGATATAAGAAAACAAACGGAAATAAAAAGTCCACACGAGGACAAACGAAACAGTGGATAAATATGCATAATCCGCAGCTCACATAAAAGAAAACCAATAAATGCTTGTATTAAAAGACAGAACCTAGAAATTAACAAATATGAAGACAAGACATTAAAAATAAACTGTTTCGAAAATAAAAAATACTACCACTAACAGATACAAGTGATGTTGCAAAAGTAAACTAAAGATGAAATAAGTGAAACGCGGAAAATCATCAGATAAAGATCTTTTCAAAGATGCAATACACAAATTTCACAAAGAATTAGTACAACTAGTTACCTAGTGCATACAAAACATACAAAAAAGACGCCACAAAACTTCAGTTTATGATTATTATTATTATTATTATTATTATTATTATTATTATTATTGTTGTTGTTGTTGTTGTTGTTGTTGTTGTTGTTGTTGTTGTTATTATTATTATTATTATTATTATGTCATTTTTCATCATAATTCGATTTTTGCTATGGTCGCACTACCTACCAAGTCTGCAGGAAGACCTAAGACAGGTCGTGGCGTGTTGTTATGGCTCCATTTCATGTTTTTTTTATATCTCCCCGATCATCCCTAGCGTTAAATAGACAAAGTTTTCCTTAGTGTGTGGGCTGTACTTAATAAGACAATTTTTTGTATATCTCTTAAGCTGGGGTTTCCAGATATCCTTTCAATGTGTTGTTTTGTTCCATTTTTTTTTCATTCCAAGTGCACCTACTATCACTGGCACAACTCTTGTTTTCAATTTCCACATTTTTCTATTTCAATTTCCAGGTCTTTATATTTTGACAGTTTTTCAAATTCCTTGGTTGCTATGTTACAATCCGCTGGACAAACCATATCAATTAATAGGCAAGTTTTTTCTTTGTGGTTTTTAACAATAATGTCCGGCCTATTTGCTTCAATTTTTCTGTCTGTGTAGATGGTGTAATCTCATAGAATAGTGATATCTTTTATTTCTGTAACCGGTGCAGGGTATGGTTCATACCAGTGTTTATTTCAGCAAACTTAACAGGACGTAATATAGCTATAAGTTATCTCAAAAAAAAAAAAAAGCTATCTTACATGGATGACTTTGTTGTAAGGTGAGCTGGAAGATCTGCTGAAACGGTAAACTCTTTCAGCGATGACGTTTGAATGAATTCTATTTGAATAAATGTGATAAAGCCACAATTTTATGAGGATCACTACAAAGAACCTTGTCTATTAGATTAGACCTTGGGTTAACAAACAAATATGTAGAGGAAAAAGGCAATTGTAAGTACCCTGGTGTAAATGAGGGTAATGTAATTCTCCATAAGAAAAGAAAATAAATAGTGCGTAAAGAGTACTATAGAAGGAAATGGCTAATATTAAGAACTGTACATAATTCTCAGAACATAATTATGACCATCCCAGTGATTCAATATAATTTTAACATTTTGAACTGGTCTCTAAATGACATCAGATGAAAAGATTCTAGGACAAGAATGCTTCAAAATCCATCTGACACTGAATATAAAAGACTCCAAAAATAGACCGGTAAAGTCCTTCGGGACGGTGGATATAGTAGTTGATTATCCATGTTAGTATCATCTAGTGGTCATGAGTTCGATCCTTCGACTTGGTAGTGACAAACCAAATTCAACATTAAAGAACAATAATTGATTTCACAATCATCAACGAGATAATCCACATCAGCTAATCTATGGACACCTGATGATGAAAATAATTCCAAGATTAAGAAAGCTTCCTTCTATCAAAGGCTGATGCAAACAGCCTATATATATATATATATATATATATATATATAGACTCCGACTGACACGAAATCGGTCGAGTTTCGATCCCGGCCAGAAGCTAGTGGATATGTCTAGCCACACTGATGAGCTGTGATACAGCGAAACGGGATTGTATGTGGATGACTAATGTATATATATATATATATATATATATATATATATATATATATATATATATATATAGGAAAGAATATTAATAAAAAGTTTTGAATTTAAAAATGTACTTTTTGGGACGGTATTTGTTTATTTTTATTATTGTATTTTATATTTCAGACCGCCCTCGGTCCTTCATATATATATATATATACTAGCAGTATAGCCCGGCGTTGCTCGGGTGTAATGAAAGCTTTAAAACTAATCCATGGCCCTGGAGCTCAAACTCGTTGAACATTGGCACGAAAGACTAAAAAGCAATAGTTGTTTCCAGTTAAAGCGAAACCGTGGACTGAAAGAAAAATGAATGGATGTAAGTCAAATTTTGATTTCCTGGTATCGATATCAAATTTCCTGCACTATTGTAAGAACTACAACCCTGAAACTTCTGAATATAGTTTCTTATGTCTTTGTCTATTAGTGTATTAAATTTGATTAAAATTGGACCACTCCTTCTACAAACCGATTCTTTCGATTATCGATTTTTGATATTTATCGTGGGTACCTCAACACAAAACCAAGCTAAGAATACTCGCAGACGCTTATAGTACAAATGTGTAAATTTTCAAGAAAATCGGTTCAGCCGTTTCGGAGTCTATAGGTAACGTATACACACACATACACAGACACACGCACACAGACACACACACACACAAAGTTCCGTTTAATAAATCTAATGTTGATAAAGTTAATACTCATCGATAGTTATGAGCATCTGAAGTAAAGTCTGAAACTAAAGGCATTGTCCTTTTAGCGCAAGACCAGAATCTTTTCACTAAGAATTTTCATGCGAATATCATACATAATAATGTGAATCCAAAATGCAGGTTCTAATGACAAATACCAGGAAACCATAGACCATTATATCAAAACCACAAGAACAGAATGCTATGTACATGGCATTTCCTGCATATCATAATATATCTTTAAAGGTCTTTAAAAAATTATCAAAATACAAGGTTGTTGAAATGTAAATCTAAAAAATGTCGATCATGAAGCCATCAATAATTCCAGTTGTAGTTTGGGCCCTCGGATTGATTGGGAATCATGGTAGCCTATGTCTTAAAGAAATGCAAATAAATGTGCCCACAAGTTCAACGCACACATTACGAAGAGCTTTATCTATGTAAAATGTGTGTGGTCTTATCTTTTTTGTTTTGTATTGTTTTGTTTTATTACAAAAAAAAAATGGTCGGTGTAAAATATCATAAACCCATTTCTAAAGCGAAGAACAAACAAAGGCTCAGGAAAGATTGAAACTGTTTCTACTGGAACAACAGAAAATCCAAAGTGAGCAACAAGCAAAAACTCTAGAGCAACAAATGAAATTTCTAAAAAAAAAGATAGAAAAAATTCAGTTAGATTTTCAAAAAAATTCTTGAAATAACTTCGAATAAGAAAGAGTCATTTCAACAATTCAACCCTTTCCCAGAAAGTACTGTATGGAATGCGGTTGAAAAAATTTCATACCTTTCAGAACAGAAGGTAACCTTCGCGACGTACTTCAAAAGACATGAGGACGTTTACGATGCAGATTGTAAATCATGGAGTGACGCGAAAAAACTACGACTTTTCCTTAGCAAATTGGGAACGGCAGAGCATACTAAATTGGTTAATTATATTTTACCAAGAAAGACTAGTGAATTGGTATTTGCCGAGGCGATTGAAATACTTATAGAACTTTTTAGCCCCAAAACATCTCTCTTCCACAAGAGGTGGAATGCTTAAATTTAACGAGAGACGAAGAAGAGGACTATTTTGCGTTCGCATCTAAAGTAAACAAGCACTGTGACGATTTTAGATTAGCAGAATTAAGTGCTGACAACTTTAAATGCTTAATGTTCGTACAAGGATTAGTCGCTGCTAAGGACGCAGAAATACGGCGAAGAATTCTGAATAAATTGAAGAACAAGCCAAATATCACGTTACAACAAGTCGTGGAAGACTGCCAAAGATTTGTAAGTGTAAAGCAGGATTCAAAGAAAATAGAAGAATCAGGCGTGACACATATTAAAAAATTACTCTACAAGAAACAATGTTAGTCTCCGGGAAAAAATAAATCTAAAATTACTGACTATTTGTCAAATGGAGAAGTACCAGAGAAAATTAATCAAACGGGTTTACCCTCGAAACCGTGCTATGGGTGCGGTAAATTACATTGGTATAAATATTGTAATTTTAGAAATGAATGCTTCCAATGCAATTAAGTTGGTCATAAAAATACACATTGTCGGTCTAAAAATAAAATTAGTGACATCAAAAAACAGATCGAGTGAACGATTGTAATACTCGCAAATTTGTCACTGTCACATTATTCAATAAAGAAATTAAAATGCAACTGAACACAGGATCTGATCTGTCGATAATTAATTTGCATACATGGAAAAAATTTGGAAAGCTGACCTTGCTAAAATCAAATAAGAACGCTAAGTTAGTGACTGGGGAAAAATCAAATTCGTGTGTGAATTTATTACCAAAGTCACGCTCAACGATAAAATACGCAAATTAAAGTTATTTGTCGTAAAAAAAATACTACTAATCTGCTTGGATAACCGAATTTAAGCTTTGGGATTTACCAATAAATTCTTTTTGCTATAAAGTGGAAAGCCTGAATACCGAAGCTCAAAAATGAATTACAAAATTAAAGGAAACATTACCTATTGTTTTTTCTACCGGTGTTTTTCAAAAGTAGAATACAGCAATTGGGCTACACCGACGGTGTACGTAAAGAAAAAATTAAAAAACATTCTTGTCTGCACCGATTTCTTCACGGAATTGAACGCTGCACTTTCAACTATCCTCTTCCATCACCGGGGGGATATTTTCTCAAAGCTAAATGGAGGGAAAATATTCTCAAAAATCGACCTTAGCGACGCGTACTTACAAATCCCGGTGGAAGAGGAGAGTTCAAAACTACTCTGTGTTAACAAGCATCGTGGATTATACAAATTTAATAGATTTGGAGTCAAGGTGGCACCGGCAATTTTTCAACAGGTAATGGATACAATGTTAAGTGGCATATCGAGATGATATCCTAATGAAAAGCGAAAATGTAGCGGAACACGTTGAACAAGTTAATAGAGTTTTTTCTAGAATCCAAGACTATGGGTTTAAACTCAAAGTGTGAATTTTTTTATGGAAAAAATAAAATACCTTGGGTATATAATCGACAAAAATGGCAAAAGGCCAGACCCAGAGAGAGCTGCAGTCATTTAAAAATATGCCGGCGCCGAATAATATCACGTCTTTGCAAAGTTTTTTTGGCAATGGTGAATTATTATCAAATTTTTATTCCTAAAATGTATAATCTGCGTACCCCGTTGAATGAGCTACTAAAAAAATAAATGCCCTGGGATTGGACAACTGAATGCCAGCAGGCATTTGAAAAAATAAAAGAAACTTTAACTTCAGACTTATTTCTAACCTATTATAACCCGGATCTCAATATTATAACCCGGATCTAAAAATTATAGTCGCTTGTGATGCAAACGCATATGGTATAGGGGCATTCATGTTGCATAAACTACAAGACGGTCAAATTAAACCGATAGCCCATGTTTCTAGAGCTCTACTTTCTACTGAAAAGAACTACTCACAGATTGAAAAAGAGGCACTCGGAATAATATTTGCGGTCTCCAAGCTTCACCGTTTCGTCCACGGTCGTCATTTCACATTGCAAACCGACCCTAAGCCGCTGCTTTCTATTTTTGGATTAAAAAAGGTTTGCCAACGCATACAATCAGCAGGCTACAAAGATGGGGAACAATCTTATTAATTATGATTTCAATATGGAGTATGCACCGTCTAGTAAGGTTGGCTATGCGGATGGACTATCGAGATTGATCCCAAAATTTAGTGAACCATTGGAAGACACGGTAATTGCCTAGCTTAACCCTTTACATCTTTTAACTGTGTTTTCGATGTCTCTGTCCATATTTGGCCAATAGACAAAACTACGCATTAGGCTTTTCATTTAAGTGCTGCCTAGATGGCCAGCTTGAAAATCTTTTAAGATTTGTTTTTGTAATGTTAACGGCATTACTACATGTTCTCTATACAACAGCACTGTGTCACATAATGAAAAAACGTTCGTCGTACACTGGTGTCTTTCAGCTATTTTTTCCTTTATTTGAATAATAAATTTATCCTGAGTAGCTTCTTGTTTGATTTTATCCAATGTTACTGGTAGTTCGCGAATCGCATTGCCCACAGTACAAAAATGAAAAGCCTAATGTGTAGTTTCTTCTATTGGATAAATATGGACGGAGGCATCGAAAACGCAGTTAAAAGATGTAAAGGCTGTGTCTTATCAGCAAAGGCACCCCCTATAAAATTTAACCCCTATCCTAAAACAGAAATACCATGGTCTAGATTACATATCGGTTTCGCCGGCCCACTGGAAGGATATCACTAGACCATTATAGTTGATAGTTTTTCAAAGTGGCCCGAAATACAAAGAATTAAAAACCCAATGTCGGAGAGCACAAAAAAATTTTCTTCATGAGTTATTTGCAAAATTCAATGTAGTAGACACCATAGTAACCGATAATGAAAGTCAATTCATTTCAAAACAATGTAAGGACATCTGTAAAGAATACCAAATCGAACACATTACCACAACTCCGTACCATCCGAGGTCAAACGGATTAGCAGAAAAATCTGTTGATACCTTAAAGAGAGCCTTAAAAAAGAGTCGGAAGACACCAGTGGACAAAGCCCTGCAAAACTTTCTGCAAGTTTACAGAATTACACCCAATGATGGAACACCAGCCTCACAATCGCCAGCTGAGGTGATGTTTGCACGCCGAGTAAGGTCTGTTTTCGACAAGCTGCTCCCAAAACAAACAAAACTGGGTAGAAATAATTTCGTTCCTGTAAAACGATGCACCCCTGGTAAAAAAAAGTTTTTTTAGTTTATAAAAACAAGAAATCTTTTTGGGAGATGGTCAAAATTGAAACAAGAGTCGGGAATATGATGTACGTGGTAATAGGTCAAATGTTTATCTGCAGACGATACATTAACCAAATCAGGTCGCGGTTATCCGACGAGGTTGACATAGGTCCCACGGGAGAAACGGCGATGGATGTAATCTGTGATACTTTTGACATACCAACACCTGCAACGGATCTACCAAAAATGTGCCAATCAAAAAGAAAAAGAAAATTAACGGATCACTTGTGAGTCTACCCTAAGCGCAGAAGATATTCTACGTTGTTACTGAAAAGTTAATAAAGTTCTTTTTTGTTTTTTCCTCTCGTTTTCTTTATTTAAAAAAGACGCTATTAGACTCCTATGGAGTAAAGTTTTAGGGGGGTGTTATAGTGGACTCTTCCTCCTAATATAAATAACAGTGTAGCGTGTAGTCAGGGAGAAAATAAAAGTCAGCGACCTGGCAAGTTACTCTGCGTTACTACGTGATAATACAAAGTTCCCACTGGTACGTCAAATTTAAGGGATCAACATTTGTACTTACATATAAAACACAATCTTGTATGTTGTACTCCACAACAATAGGCCGAACATAATTGACAAAAAAAAACTTGCTTACTAATTGATATGCCCTGTTCTGCAAATTGTAGCATAACAACTAAGGAATTTGAAAAACTATCAAAATATATAGACCTGGGAATTGAAATAAAAAGCATTTTGAAATCGAAAACAAGTATAGTATCAACCATAGTAGATGAGTTTAGAATGATAAAAAAAAAATGGATCACACAAACACATTCAAAAATTCCTGGAAATTCCATCTTTGTTTGACTAAATCCAGCACACACACTAAGAACTTTGTCTATGTCACGTTAGTGATGTTATGGGAGTTTGAAAAACAAATCTTAAAAGGAAGCCATAATAACACACCACTACCTACGATTAGGAATTTTCGAAGTCTTGATGGGTAAGGTGACCATAGCAAATATCGAATAATAATAATAATAATAATAATAATAATAATAATAATGGTTAACGATCCCACTAAAATTCCTGCATGGATGACCAAAGGAATTACATTACTTCTATCCAAGAATAGTAACACAAACAACCCGAAAAACTACAGACCAATTACATGCCTTCCGACAGCATACAAACCATTAACATCTATTTTAACAAAACAGACATATTTATTCTTAGAAAGAAATGACATGTTACCGCTTGAACAAAAATGGTGCAAACGTGGCTGTTACGGAGGTAAAGATCAATTGCTTATTAACAGAATGCTCCTGGAAAACTGCTACAATACAAAGAAAAATCTTAGTACTGCCTGAATAGATTATCGTAAGGCATTCGATAGTGTGCCACATTCCTGGATCTTAAAGACTTTAAATATATACAAGATATCACCTGTCATCATCAACTTCATCAAACAATGCATGTCGATATGGAAAACAATCCTTTACCTCAATTATATAAATAGAACCTATAAGTCTGGTGAAATAAACATCAAAAAAGGTATATTTCAAGGTGACTCTTTATCTCCCTTACTATTTTGCATATCATTAATAGCACAAACCAGTCAACTTAACAAGACAGAATGTGGTTATAAAATAGGCCAAAAGAAAATAAGCCATCTATTTTACATGGATGACTTAAAGTTGTATGCTAAGAATGATAATGAGCTAGAAGGTCTTCTGTAAACTGTAAAATGCTTCAGTGAAGACATTGGAATGAAATTCAATTTGAATAAATGTGCTAAAGCTACAGTTTTACGTGAATCGCTACAACAAACATCCTCAATTAGTTTAGACCCTGCTGTAACAATAAAAGAATTAAAGTCAGAAGAAGCTTATAAATACCTAGGTGTAAATGAGATTGAAAAAAATAAATAGTGCGTAAAGAGTACTATAGAAGCCTACGATTGATATTAAAAACTGAAATGAATTCTCAGAACAGAATTATGGCCATTAATAGCCTTGCAATCCCAGTTGTTCAATATAGTTTCAACATCTTAAACTGGACTCTAAACGACATCAGGCGAATGGATTCTAAAACATGAAAGTTTCTTTCGAAGCATCAGATGCATCACCCAAAGGCTGATGTAGACCGTCTATACATACCCCGTAAAGAAGGTGGAAGAGGTCTTATTCAGCTGGAATTGTCATACAAGACAACAACTATTGGCTTACTAACATACATAGAAACAACAAAGGACTGGATGATACAATTAGTCAAACAACATGAAAACAGAAAGAAAAAATATTCCATAATAAAAGAAGGCAGTAAATACAAACAAGATTTACATTTAGTAGATTCTGTAGAAAAGCAAAACAAGCCAAGAACCAACTATTACGGCAAAAAATATGAAAATGAAAGCCAAAGATAAAGCTCTTGAACAGATGAAACAAGGCTGGCAAGATAAACCTCAATATCCAGAACTTGCCAATAAATCCAATGTTGATAAAGTTAATACTCATCGATGGTTGCGTGCATCTGGATTAAAGCCTGAGACTGAAGGCTTTATTCTTGCAGCGCAAGACCAAAGTCTTTTTACTAGAAACTTTCAGGCTAATATTATACATAATAATGTGGATCCAAAATGCAGGTTCTGTGATAAATACCAAGAAACAATAGACCATCTAATCTCAGGTTGTTCTGTACTTGCCCCAAATGAATATAAAAATCGTCACGATAGAGTGAGGCAATATTTACATTAGACAATGTGCAAACACTATGGAAAATCTGTAAACAAACACTATTATGAACATCACCCAGCACCAGTTACAGAAATAAAAGATGTCACCATTCTGTGGGATTACACCATCTAGACAAACAGAAAAATTGAAACAAATAGGCCGGACATTATTGTTAAAAACCACAAAGAAAAACGTGTCTATTAATTGATATGGTTTGTCCAGCGGATTGTAACATAGCAACCAAGGAATTCGAAAAATTGTCAAAATATAAAGACCTAGAATTTGAAATAGAAAAAGTGTGGACATTGAAAACAAGAATCGTGCCAGTGATAGCAGGTGCACTTGGAATAATAAAAAATAGAACAAAACAACACATTGAAAGAATCCCTGGAAACCCCAGCTTAAGAGATATACAAAAAATGTCTTATTAAGTACAGCCCACACACTAAGGAAAACTTTGTCTATGTAACACTAGGGATGATAGGGGAGATAGAAAAAACATGAAATGGAGCCATAACAACACGTCACGACCTACCTTAGGTCTTCCCGCAGACATGGTTGGTAGTACGACCAGAGCAGAAATAGAAATATGATGAAAAATGACATAATAATAATAATATTAGGGGAGATAGAAAAACATAATATAATATTAATAATAAATAATTAATATTAATTATTAAAATAATATATATTATATTAATAATAATTAATATATATATATATATATATATATATATATATATATATATATATATATATATATATATATATATAGTAAGATGATTAAATAGTATTAAAAATTATGCTGCAAAAATTGTGAGTTTGTTTTTACTTTTAATACTTCAAAGTTGTATTTTGACGCATTTTTTGTCAATTGTTTTTCTTTTTTTGCGTTTCGGTAAATATTAAATTTATATCATAAATAAAATGAGATAAATCAATCTGGGGAGGTAATTTAGTATTTGGAATGTGAAATGTACAAAAAATGTATTTTAAAAAATATCGGAAAAAAAATCCAGAAACTTTATTCTGCACCAGAACGTCCTCAAAATCTAATCAGTTCGTGCCATGGAGCCAATCTCCACTGAAAGTTTCATCAGAATCCATTCAGTGAGTCTTGACAGACAGACAGACAGACAGACAGACAGACAGACAAAGAGACAAACAGACAGACAAACAGACAGACAGACAGACAGACAAACAGACAGACAGACAGACAAACAGACAGACAGACAAACAGACAGACAGACAGACAAACAGACAGACAGACAGACAGACAGACAGACAGACAGACAAAGGCTGCCGAAAACAATACCTCCGCTTTAAGGCGGAGGTAAAAATTAGGTGCAAAGATAGTTTTCCTACCCTCATTCATGTTTTAGTTATATATTTTGTGATTTATTACCAGCTTGATTAAAAAAGACTAAATAACTAAAAAAAAAAAGTACTTACCTCTATAGAGACAATTTTTACTTATACTGTTCGCAGAGAAAATAGATATTCATCGTTTAGACTTTCTTCAAATTTCAAAGAAATCCATTAATAACATTTTCCGGTATATTTAACTACATCTCTAGGGGATATAACAATGCATGAATCCACTTAAAAAATAATGTGTTTTTCCGAAGTCCGTGATCAACTAGTACAATAATAATTACAAGTATGCAGAATAAATTTATTTTATACGCCTAGTTTTAAAACTCATGTGCTATTGTTGTAACCCCAAATATTAGGAAACAAAATATAACACAGTTAAATATATTTTGAAACACAATATTTGTTTTTTTTTTTATTCTCACCGAACAAGATACAGCAGGATTGGGTGGGATAACTAATTACAGTCTACACGTAGTGCATTATCCAGCAGCCATTTTGTTATATTTCTTTTTCCTTTTCTTGAAGAGATAATGTATCGTTAGGAAAGAGTTGTTTTCCCTAACACCTAAAGTCTTTTGTTCGTATGACTTATTTCGGGAATTTATTTGCAGTCGATAGGGTTTTCTCTGAAGTCTAAACGATTTCGTAAGCACACGCTTTGGTGTCAGTCAGTTAAGTGCCATACGTGATACACGCTTGGGCGATCATGTCGCGAAAAAGACATGACTGACTGGGCAGAAGATTATTCCGTAGTAGGTTGCCATTGCTTTCTGCAGTAGACTGGTTGCCGACCAAGGCTATAGAACCCAATCTGTCCTGCTATTTAACCCATAACTGGAAGGAAGAGACGGATTAATACCTTTCCCAAGGGTATTTGCGCGTAAGTGAATACGATGGATTCAACTGAAATTCGAACTTGGCTCCCCGGCTTCTCATTCCGAGCCGATATCCACTGTACCACAACGCACATCCTCGTTTTGGTGTAGTCCTACGATTATTCTTTGGTACATCTTTCGAAAGTTGTGGAGGCAGTTCGAAGGTAAAGTTTGATTTTATCAATGGACGGTCAGAGGATCTTAATTGGTTTATATGTCGAACCCAAACTGTAGACTCTATATCTACATCATATGTAACATTTCCAGAACGATGAAGAATGCGTTTTGAATTCATTTTTCTTTGCCATTGCGGAGAGTTCGTGTTGTCCTGGTACATATGTGCGTTTCACTGTTCCATGATGTTGTTTTTAATTATTTCTCCATTACTATGTTCCTTTTTGGGTTGTGTTTTGGAGTAGAATGGATGACATCTATGTGTAAACGGACTTTATGATTCATCAGTTCTTCTGCTGGTGAGTTATCAGTGTGTCGAAATTTAGTGTAGCTCTGTAACTACTAAGGAATTTTTCTAATATTTCTTGTGTGGTTCCTTCCCCCCCTTTTTATGAGTACTCTCTTAAAAGTATCTACAAAGCACTCTACCTGTCCACCTTACTGTGAATGTAAAGGCGGTGTTCTAATATGTTGAATGCCATTAAGTGCACAAAACTTTGAAAATGAAGTGAATGCAGTGCCATTATTAAAAAATTATATCTGAGATTCTAAAGCGACTGAAAATTGTTTCATCTGTACTAATGCGATTCATTTGAAAAAATTCCGGTTATTTGCTGTAAGCATCAACAAGTATAAAATTCCCACCCATTCACAGTTATGTTAGCCAAATGCAGACGACAATTCTACTCCTGCAGCTTCTTCTCTCGCACTTCCCGCCTGTGGAACTCGCTCTCATATTCTTGCTTTCCTGACGGCTACAACCTCAAGGAATTTAAATGCAATGTCAATACTCATCTATTAACCACTTGACTCTAGTTCTTTCACCACCCCGTATATCCTTTCCTTTCTCTCCACCTTTGAAACCGTCATCACACCTGCATACACATCCTTCTGTTGCTCCTTTCTAACTGGTTAGTCTTCCTCTTCACTCTCTTCTAATTAATCTTTTTACACTTATGTAGCCCTCTGCACATCAGTGGCATTACCGCCTTACTCGGAGTGATACGATTAAAAAAAATAAAAAAAATAAAAATAACACTGTCCATTGATAGTGAAGGCGTGACTAGGGTGATTCAGGGATAGACCAGGAGCTCAGTGTAGTTTTCCTGTGATGATTTTGCTGTCAGTTGACAGTTGTAACATATGCGTGCCAATTCCCCCAACCGCTTATTCATGTTAGGTCAACGGGCATAGCTGCGTGCTAGAGATTTCATACGGCTAATACCTTGATGACCATAAAGAAATTGCTTGATCACTCTGTCCTGTCATGAGAATGGGACAGTCATGTGCTCAGCAAAAAGAAGACAGTCATTGACTTCTGACAATGAAACTCAATGTTGAAAAGAAAGTTGAATTCTGTTTTCTGTGCATACTTTTGGCAATTTTGTATGATGGAAGTGCATCATTTTTGTAGAACTGGATTGGAAGATATGGCTTCATGGATCATTGTAGAAGTTAACTGGTAATGCTCTTACAGTAGATGCAATTACTGAAGTGATTTCTGGCTCCAGGGATACTGCTGCAATGACAGAGTCCCCTGGTACTCTATTTTGTATTACCATGAGCCTAGATAGTGCATCATCATGATCAATTATATCAGTTCTGCTATACTTTATAGTAAAGTTATAGTCTAATAATGTAGTCGCCTATCTTTTCAGACGGGTTACTGTATACACAGGAATACCTTTTTTGGATTAAAAAATACTGAGAAGAGACTTTTGGTCCGTGATCAGAATAAAATGGCATCCATACAACATTTTATGAAAGCCTTTAATGACAAAGACTATCGCACAGGCTCCCTTTTCAATTAGGCTATAGTTGCGTTCTGCAGGTGTAAGTGATCTAGAAGCATAAGCAATTGCCTTTTCATATGAGAAATGACAGCTCCAACACCATAATTAGATGCATCTGAGACTATGACAATATTCATGGATAGGTCGTAGTGTGTCAGCAAAAGATTTGAAGAAAGTAGGACTTTGTGAAAGTTGACTGACATGCATCAGACCAGTCCCATGTAATATCTTTTTTCAAAAGATTGTTGAGAGCCGTGTTGTAGCCGCACGAACTGGAAGAAGTTCGGACAAAAAAGCACTGTAGTGGTTAAACCAAGACAAGAAAAGAACGTAATGTTTTACAGTTGTTGGTGCCGCAACATTATTTTCTATTTCCGGGGCATTTTCTGGATCTGGTTTTCTACCATTTTTGTCAAATATAAAACCAAGTTTTGTTTCGGAAAAATTCACACATTTTAGCTTTTAATCCATATTGTTGGATGCGGATGAAAGCAGAAAATAAACGTTATAAAATTTCATCTCGGGATACAACTGCAACGATGATGTCATCAATAAATGCTGCAGCTCAACTCCAGTCAACCCGGTTAGCATGGCGTACATTGCTTGCTGGAAAATGGCTGGTGCTGCTTTAACTCCAAAGATAAGTTGGTTAAATCTGAACAAACCCTTGTAGGTATTGACATTAAGGAGCACTTTAGACTCTTTTTTAACTTCTAATTGGAGAAAAGCATCGAAAATATCAATTTTTGCGAAGGGATTTTAGCCATTTAATTTAGTAAAACGACCCTCTGGAACTGGCAGTGGATTCTTATGTGCGGCCAAAAAATTATTTAAACCAGTTTATTAGTCAACGCATATCCGGACTTTTCCTATTTCTTTCTTTTATTACTACTACATTAGAAGTTATCCATTAAGAATATTTGTAGGCTTTATTACACTCTCTTGCTGAAGACGTTGAAGTTCTTTTTCAACCATCTCACGTGCAGCATAAGGCACAGGTCTTTTTGTTATAAAAACTGGTTTAGAGTTTGTTTTTTAATTTCAAAATTGCCCTACTTTTAATACAGCAAGCAAGGTCCTCCTGAAAAACGTCACTGAACTTATCGTTAAATTTATCCGTAAAATGTTTCTCAATGTCCGAAACAGACATAAGATTAAATGTGTTGGACACAGACTGGAGAGGAATTTCAAAAAGATTAAGCTGTTCAATCCAGTCGAGACCAATTAAATTCAATTCAGAATTTTCAGCATGATAGCATACACCCGAAAATATGGTATCTCGAAATATAACATTACAATTTAACTCACCAGTGAAATAAATTTGGTCCCCAGGGGTGCTTTTCGTTATGTGATTTGTTGCAGACAAACATGGCTCTCCAATTAATTTCCTTGATGACTGGGATATTAACGTAATGTCTGACGCTATAGCAAACTGGAAACGAATTAGTTTGTTGTTCATTGAAACGATAATGTTCTGTTGATTTTGTAGTCTGACTTGAATATTGCAAAAACCGAGTTTGTTATACGTCGGCTTTCGTTTTCGTTTTTTAACGAATTTCTTTTGGATTTGACTTTCAGAATTTTTTTTTATTTGAAGTTTACTTTATAAAAGATTTTCTTTATGTCCAATCTGGCGGCAAAAATTGCGCTTATGTTTTTTTAAATGGGTAAAAATCTGGGTAATGCCAGTCACCACAAAACCAACAAGATGATGGGGGCTTCTTTTCTTTTGTTGTTTGGACGTTTCTTATTAACGACGGGGTGTTTGGTTTTTGCACTAACATGGTGTCTTTTTTAATGCTTAAAAGATTGTTGCAGTCAGTTGTTAGAGCTTGAATTGTCTTTATCGCGTTCCAATTTGGAAAGTAGTTTGGTCCGAATATCAGTGTAATTCAAACGTCAGTTCTGTGATAAAAATCAAATATTTAAACAGCTCCTCTGTGAGAGAATTTAGTTTAAATTTATCAAATTTCCGATTTACGATACCAGCGAACGTTACATAATCGTCTTTGTCATTTTTCTCCAGTTTGCGACAATTAAACCTGGTATTAAACAGTGACTTTTTTTCCAAAGATTTCTTTTAACAAATCTGTGGTGGTCCAGTGGATATCAGCTCGGAACAAGAAATCGGAGAGCCGAGTTCGAATTCCAGCTGAATTCATTGCATTCACTTACGCGCAAATACCCTTGGGAAAGGTATTAATCCGTTTCTTCCTTCCAGTTATGGGTTAAATAACAGGACAGATTGGGTTCTATAGCTTTGGTCGGCAACCAGTCTACAGCAGAAAGCAATGGCAACCTACTGCGGGATAATCTTCTGCCCAGTCAGTCATGTCTCTTTCGAGACATGATCGTCCAAAGCGTGTATCATATATGGCAGTTAACTGACTGACTGAATATAATAGTTCGAATAATGATTAAGGCTTCTACAGGTCATAAAGTGGGGGATCAGTTTATTACTTCATAACAATAGAAAACCGATCCCCCACTAATTACTACATAATAATATAATACATTTTCCCCCTGTAGCTATGAGTCAAATAACAGGACAGATTGGGTTCTATAGACTTGGCTGGCAACCAGTCTACTGCAGAAAGCAATGGCAACCTACTGCGGGATAATCTTCTGCCCACTCAGTCATGTCTCTTTCGTGATCATCCAAGCATGTATCACGTATGGCACTTAACTGACTGACTGAATATAATAGTTGGAATACTGATTAAGGCTTGAAAGAGACATGATCGCCCAAGCGTGTTTCACGTATGACGCTTAACTGACTGACTGTTTCTGTAAATGTAAAATCCATTGGCTGCTTTGGTAGGATGTAAGATGCGCTTGAGGCAAAAGCGAATCTTTTCTCTTGAACGCCTCTTAAGACTTAAGCTCAACACGAATCTAGTGTGGAACTTGTATATACGACAAACCGCTAAAGATGGGGAGAAAATATTCGGTTCCGTGTAGTGCTCTAATAATACCTAAATGATGAAACCTTGCTGCCAGTACAGTAATGCGCTTAAATTTGTAAATTTAAGGTATCAAAGCGGAAAGCTCATCAGCACAGTTATCTTGAAAATAGTTATAGAAAACGCTCATAGATGTTAATATATGTACTTCAACATAGCGCCATATATTTTATATTTATTTGTTTAAACATTATTTTTAATTGATATTCGTATTTGAGTAGACACTCTGTTTTTGTTTTTGTTGTAGAGGAACATCCTTTCCTACCCCGTAATGGATATGGTCCAGTCTATAAAAAACTGTGACTAGTACTATACGTCAGTATACGTCACTAGACGGACGCATACGTCATAGGCGGAGACATTTTCTACTTGATCGTTATTCCTGTTACTATTCGTTGATTGTTCTTGTACGTCTATTGGTTTATTGTACTGTTGTATAATAAATCTCTTCTAATCTATCTTCAGTGTTAAGTATTATTCTTACACTATTCTTTTCCCTGATATTCCTTCCCGAGATATATCAGTTTTATAATTAAACAGTATATTTATTTAAATCTAACTACCTGAATAAGGATTCGAACCCATTATTTCAGTCTTTTTTATTATAAATCCTTCATGGTGGAGCGGTCCAAGACACGTCATATCAATTGACAGTTTCTTCTAGGAGACGCAGATTCGTATCCTAGAAGTGACATTTTTCTAACAAGATTTCTCGATTATTTAGGCCAGTGGATATAAATAACAGCATCATATATGTGTGTGTGTCTGTCCTCCTGATATCATCTACCTTTACAAGAGCGAAAACAGGTTGAAAATAGAATACTTCTGCTATATAGGGCTTCATTTTCTATCCTTGATATAGTCTGAATCCTTATGTCAAACTCATTTCTCACAGACGAAACATTGCAAGCTTTTAGCTTCTCTATCGTTATTTCCATGGAAAAGAGTTCAAACGAACCAGTTCTAACTTTCATAGACATGCCATGCCACGTATATTGCAGAAAACAACCCTCATTCACTTCGTATTTCATTTGTAAGTTATAAGTTTTCCATTAGCAGAGCTTTTACACACTAGGAACCGCAGCTTTGTAGAAAAAGGTCAATCGTAACTTGTTCAAGTCTACGAATAACCATTATCATAACCACATATCCTCATAAACTATGCTTCTTACTCTATAACCATCTACATCGAGTGGGTCTTCAGTGTTATACACGGTAAACATTATTGAAAAAAAAGTTAATTACCAACATTTTTTCAAGTCAGTCAGTCAGTCAGTTGAGTGTCATACGTGATACACGCTTGGGGCGATCATGTCTCGAAAGAGACATGACTGACTGGGTAGAAGATTATCCCGCAGTAGGTTGCCATTGCTTTCTGCAGTAGACTGGTTGCCAGCCAAGGCTATAAAACCCAATCTGTCCTGTTATTTCACTCATAGATAGAGGGCAAAGAAATGTATTATATTATTATGTAGTAATTAGTGGGGGATCGGTTTCCTATTGTTATGAAGTAATAAACTATAAAACCCAATCTGTCCTGTTATTTCACTCATAGATAGAGGGCAAAGAAATGTATTATATTATTATGTAGTAATTAGTGGGGGATCGGTTTCCTATTGTTATGAAGTAATAAACTGATCCCCTACTTTATGACCTGTAGTAGCCTTAATCATTATTCCAACTATTATATTAGCCATTCAGTTAAGTGCCATACGTCATACACGCTTGGGTGATCACGAAAGAGACATGACTGACTGGGTAGAAGATTATCCCGCAGTAGGTTGCCATTGCTTTCTGCAGTAGACTGGTTGCTAGCCAAGGCTGTAGAACCAAATCTGTCCTGTTATTTGGCTCATACCTAGAGGGAGAAGAGATGTATTATATTATTACGTAGTAATTAGTGAGGGATCAGTTTATTACTTCATGACAATAAAAAACCGATCCCTCACTTTATGACCAAGCAGAAGCCTTAATCATGATTCCAACTATTATAGCCAGTCAGTTAATTAAATGCCATATATGATACATGTTTTGGGCGATCATGTCTCTTTCGAGACATGATCTCCCAAAACGATCATGTCTCGAAAACGATCATGTCTCGAAAGAGACATGACTGCCTGGGCAGAACATTATCCCACAGTAGTTTGCCATTGCTTTCTGCAGTAGACTGGTTGCCAGCCAAAGCTATAGAACCTAATTTGTCCTGTTATTTAACCCATAACTGGATGGAAGAGACGGATTAATACCTTTCGCAAGAGTATTTTCGCGTATGTGAATGCAATGAATTCAACTGGAATTCGAACTCGGCTCCCCGATTCTCGTTCCGAGCCAGTATCCACTGCACCACAGCGCACATTTTTTAAGTGCGTTTCTTTTATTACGAAATATTTCAGCAAAAATATGTCGTTCTTGAGTTATTGCAGTAAGAAATAGTTTCAGATTTTAACAAACAACTAGAAACAGAATCTGATAATTTAAACAAAATCTGCAATTACAATCGTAGAATTGGGAAAACCACTTCACCATATGAAGTTACAAATATGAAAATATCTGTTGAAACTTTTGTTTCAGGAAAATTAGTATACTTTCTTTTTCTTGTCATCATAATACAGTTATTAAGATCACTTTATGTCAATGACAAGAATGTTGCTTTAATAAGCCAGAACATTTTTGTACAGTGATTTATTATATTATTTTATTATAATTACTTATACAGTCATTTAGAATATTTATTATGCAATTATTATGATCGCTTTATAATTATTTTATCTCATTATTTTTTGTTTCCCGGATAACTACTTGCTAAGCCAGAACATTGTTCTTGCATATTTGCGACTTTGAAATCTTATAAAAAATGTTTCAACATGTAGAAGAAATCTGAACTACGAATCCAAATCTGTTAAGTAAAAATATATTTGGGCTATTATGTAATTAATCTATCAACAAGACTTTTAATGATGTAACAAATTCCCAGGAGTAAATAACTCAGAATCAATTGCATTTTCATTGTGCATTCGTGTGTAGCGTATTCTCTTGCCTACAGTGGTCAATTTCTATGTTTCAAATTGGTTCTTGATCACTTTATTTTTTAAAACACTTTTAATATGATTCTACCAATTTTTTATATGATTCTATCGTTTTTTAATATAATTCTATCATATTTTTAATGATTTTATCATTTTTAATGATTCTATCAAATTTTTATATGATTCTATCGTTTTTAAATATGATTCTATCATATTTTAATGATTCTATCATATTTTTAATATGATTCTATCAAATTTTTATGATTCTATCGTTTTTTAATATGATGCTATCATATTTTAATGATTCTGTCATATTTTTAACATGATTCTATCAAATTTTTTTATATGTTTCTATCGTTTTTTAATATGATTCTATCATATTTTTAATGATTCTATCATATTTTTAATATGATTCTATCAAATTCTTTTCATATGATTCTATCGTTTTTTAATATGATGCTATCATATTTCTAATGATTCTATCATATTTTTAATATAATTCCATCAATTTTTTTATATGATTCTATCGTTTTTAATATGATTCTATCATATTTTTAATGATTCTATCATATTTTTAATATGATTCTATCAAATTTTTTATATGATTCTATTTTTTTAATATGATTCTATATTTTTAATGATTCTATCATATTTTTATTATGATTTTATCAAATTCTTTATATGATTCTATCGTTTTTTAATATGATTCTGTCATATTTTAATGATTCTATCATATTTTAATATGGTTCTATCATATTTGTAAGTTTGCTCAACATAATAAGTTGTTGAACAAGTTGTTGAACCAACATAAATGTTTCAGAGAAGGCGTCAGCAATAGGGATTAGTTAGATGCTCTAATACACGGGAATCCTTGAATATTAGTGACTGCGTCTTTTGGATTCAGATACAGTCAATAAATAACTCTTTGACTTATAATTTTCTTATTTCAAAGTTCATATCAACAAACCGAACCACTTCGGTAAAGTGTATGTGATGTATTAAATCAGGCATCTACTTAAATATACCATATTTGTCTCTATGAATTACTGACAAACAATATTTTCACACATGTAAAATCTGTCGTACACTGTCAGAACTCCAATTATTTAACTCAAACAGAAGTGATCATTTTGAAATACCCAGTTAACAAAAACAGAACTTAATTTCGTCCTGCTGCGAGTACCCACTTCCGGAATACTGTCCAAAGATTCTAGTTATAAATCTTTTCTGACCAATCAGAAAAGGTCAACGCGCTTTTCGAAGCAGCTGTTTCTGTGTTAATAACTCACAATAAAGACCACACTGTTTCGATTCATGAAGGCAGATCCGATTTTCAACGTCAAAGTGTACCTTGTCGGACTCTCTACCTTCGGGCGGAAAGGAACCCATATGAGGTTATGCCGAAGAGCAGGATCTCATCTAGGTAAAAAACAGACAAAAACCCGACCATACCTTATGCAAAGTCTAAGGGAATTACGAGATTATGAGCCATGATGACCCACCTTAAATAATCGGTTTGTGCCCCATCCGGCCTCAGTGGGGCGGTTTATTGTATATATTTAGATTCGAAACGGTTAGCATTAGTTACGGAATCTATTGCAGGCAAGCTTAACCAAGCCAGCAGCAGCGACACTATGGCACTTCTATATTATTAGCGATGCCTTCCGCTAGCAACAAAACCAACAGATACTCCCTACTACTACTTCTTCTTCTATGTGCCCTGTCCCTTCAGGACGTAGGCGATCATGGCTCTCCATGTCTCCCTATCCCTTGTGGCTCTTAGTATGTTTGCTCCTGTTACTCCTAACAACCCCCGTTTCGTCATCCACCTGATCAGGCTCTGCAAATATGTTATCCGCTGCCTTCCTCTGTCTCTCTTTCCTTCTATCTGGCCAGTCAGTATCAGGTTCTCCAGGCTCTCCTTCCTCACTGCGTGTCCCAGGAACTTCAGTTGTCTCTTCCTGATGCTCAGTATTAATTTCCTTTTTGTTGGCATTCTTTCCAACACCTCATCGTTGCTTGCATGCTCAGTCCACGATATCCGCAGCATCCTTCTGTAGAACCACATTTCCGCTGCTTCTAGTTTTGTCCTCATTTTTGATGATATTGTCCAGCATTCACTGCCATATTGAAGAACTGACATCACATAGCAATCCAGCACTCTTTTCTTTGTTTCTAGTGAAATTTTCTTGTGTGTTAGTACTTTGATTTTTCCCACAGGTTTATCTCGACTTTACAGTGATGTCAACCAATGTCAGAGAAACTAAATATTGTATCGTGGAATGAAGAGATACACAGTGAAATGTAGATAAACTACTTTATTAACAGAGTGGTACAACCAAGATGTATATACAATATATTCAGTCTCTCGCAGTTGTAGGTGTTACTTCCCGAAGTCCGTGATAATGACAACCTCCCGTGCTAAGCGCACATTGTCTTTTATACATCCTGGCGACCGGATGTCACATTGTACGAGCCACGACACAACACTAAATCATCTTGCATATCATTAGGGTAGAAAACAGTTTCTTTAAAAAAAGCATATTTGCAAGCTTAAGCTTACATATTTTCAAAGGAAAAAAATATCATTGTCATCACGTCATGTTTGATTTGACACCACCATCCAAGTTACGTACTTCTTTTGTCTCCTTTTAAACTACTTATTATTACTTCGATATAATCGGTTAAAAGTATAACCTAAGGAATATGATTGACACTGACAAGGCATACTAAAAACAAGAAAGAAACAACGCATGGCCTACATAAGAGCTACAAAGGACGAAAAATTGTGGACAGCCATGATGGTCAAGATTATGAAAGTACACGGCATGATGAAGAATAACAAAAGTTTTCTATAAGTGGTTACCAGAGCAACGATTAGTAGATATAGCAAAAGATAAAATTTCCTTAGACCTAAGAAGTGTGAAGAATTGTAGAAAACGATGATAGCCAACTTTGTGAAGAGTTAGAGGCCATAGAAGGACAACAACACTGGTGAATTGCCGGCGGATTAGCAATTACAAGATGTAACAAAGAAAAAAAAATTACATATGTACGAAGGACTATATAGGACGAGAAATTGTGGAGAGCCATGATCACTAACGTTCTGAAGGAGCCATGATCACTAACGTTCTGAAGGAGTACAAGTTTGTGTAAATTGTTTACATTTCCTCGATTAAGAAATACAACAAAACGACAAAATTTATTAAAGGCTTCTAAAAACGCGAAGTTGTGGAGAGCCATGTTCACCAACAATCTGAAGTGATACAACACATAGAAGAAAAAGAAGTTTGTGTAAATTGCAGACAGAGCAGCGACTAAGAGATGCAACAAAAACACAAGATTTAATAAGGGCTTGTAAAGATGAGAAGATGTGGAGATCCATGATCGCCAACGTTCTAAAGGGATAGATGAACATAAGTATTTAAAGTGGAAAGCCACAGAAAACAACTCTTAATTAAATAAAAAAATTACAAAACTTTCAGGAAAATCCTGAAAATGTATCGTTTTTTATTACTTTTTTTGTTGCTTTTTTGTTTTGTTTTGTTTTTTTAACGTAAATATGAAATTTTCTTATTTTTACTATTTTAACGTAAATATGAATTTTTGTTTTTATTATTATTTAATTTATCTGTTAGTTGATTAATCAATCAGGAACATTAAAATATTTTAATGTTCCTGATTGATTAATCAACTAGTTTTCTTACATATTGAACAGGTTAAGAGGCTCATTCCTTGTTCCCTGTTTAGGATGTGGTTTCCGGCTTTCTCTTTTCCAATCTTTTCACTATTACGTAGCCCCCTGCACACCAGTGGCGTTACCATCTTGCTCGGGGTGATACGATTTATTCCTTAAAGGCTCCGATATTAGTCGTCGAAATTTCTTGGAAAAAACTACAATATCCTGCGATATTAGTTGTAGATAATGCTAAATATTTTCTACTAATTCAATTAATTTTATAACTGAATAATATACAGATGACGTATTAAACTTGAAAGTATTAAACTTGAAAGAGACGTATTAAACTTTTGATAATCCACTAACAGTTATATTTGTCGTTATTTACTATATTATATTTTTGGCTAACAAAACTGAAGATCGTTTGTCTTATTTTTGCTTTCCTAAAGTTATATTTATCAACTCTACATTATCTACTCTTGTTCATTTTTTTATCATTTAAGAGTTTAGGCGTCAGTACTGTCAAAAGCGCGATGATTCTATGTTGTATGTTAAATAATGGCTTCATAATCTCCAAGCATTTTATGCTTAACCCACATATATATTTTTATTTTTTGTTTTGTTTTTGATATCTTTTTCCTAAAGAGAACTAACTGTTCGATATGTGTGTTTGTTTATCGATGTATTATTTTGTAATTTGTCTTGCTTTCTAATATTTTGGTTACCGAACGTTTTATAAAAAAACTACTTTTTTTTAAACTTCTAATTCACTTAATGTATTTAGAGTGTCGACACCCAGCAGGATCAAAAAAAAGACCTGTCAAAATGAGGATGAGTTCACTATGAGCCAACAGCTATCCACACAATAGATAGGTACCACCAGGTTAACACCAACTGAAATACAGTCAGTCAGTTAAGTGCCATACGTGAAACACGCTTTGGGCGATCATGTCTCTTTTGAGACATGACTGACTGGGCAGAAGATTATCCCGCAGTAGGTTGCTATTGCTTTCTGCGGTAGACTGGTTGCCGACCAAGGCTATAGAACCCAATCTGTCCTGTTATTTGATTTATAGGTAGAGGGGGAATAGATGTATTATATTATTATGTAGTAATTTGTGGGGGATCAGTTTCCTATTGTTATGAAGTAATAAACTGATGCCCCACTTTATGACCAGTAGAAGCCTTAATCATTATTCCAACTATGATATTCAGTCAGTCATTTAAGTGTCATACGTGAAACACGCTTGGGCGATCATGTCTCGAAAGAGACATGACTGACTGGGCAGAAAATTATCCCGCAGTAGGTTGTCATTGCTTTCTGCGAACTGAAATACAACGATGACTAAAATTAATTCTGCCATACCAGATCAGCCGAGGTCCGGATTATGAACGACCGTTGGTGCGCATCAGGACAGAGTCGAAAAGTGAGCTATTAATATGCAAAAAAACAAAAGAAAAATTTGAACATCTCTAAACAAGAACATGTCATACAGACATAGAATGTGAAATCGTTAAGATGAGATAGTAAACTGAACAAGCTAGAATACGAACTAACAAAATACCGCTGTAACACAACTGGCATTGCAGAAATGAGATGACTTGATACAGCGATAAAAAGTTGGTGGCGTGAAGGTGGGAACAAACATGAAAGAGGAGATGGCTTTATTGTGGATAAAGCTCATATTAATCTGTCATGGAATGTGAACTAATCTTTGACAGATTTTTTGGTTTAAGGGTCAGTGCAAAGCCCAGGAACTTATCAATAATTCAAGCCTATGCCCCAACATCAGGCAGTAGGGAAGAAGATCTTGAAGTTTTTTTATGAACAAACAAGTGTACCTCTACCATCAAAAGTGACGGCAAAATATTTGAGTGGATTATTGGCTGTTTCCTCACAGGTTATCCTACCTGAGCGTGACAAGAGGGAATATATATATATATATATATATATATATATATATATATATATATATATATATATATATAATTAGATTTTGGTCATGATTATAAGATCAGTACCAACTATATATATATATATATATATATATATAAAAGAAAAATTAAGACAGACACGTTATTTCATGGTAAATCGGAAGTATAGGGCTATTTCAGGCGAACCATCATCAACTTCCGTCTTTATTTTACAAAGGATTTTACATGAATGAGATTCGCAAGACCTAAAAAAAAGAATAAAAATAACAGTCTTTCCCTTAAAAGAGAAAATTTAAGAAAATATGCATCAGCTCGGCGAACACACACATATTCATACATAAGAATATATATACGCAACATATAATCAATTATAATGATTATATGTTACGTATATATATATGCTTATGCGTATATATATGCTTATATCTTACTGGGATGGCTGATCAAACTTATAGTCCTGTAATTGTTGCACTTGCGAAAATTTACTCTCTTTGCTAATAGAATAATCAAATATCTTGTCCATTGTGTGGAACATCCTCCAGTTCTTTAGACTCTGTGCTCTATTTTATGCAACATGTCAATTGTAGTGTCATTTCCACTTTTCAGTTGTGACGGAATATTTTCAAATTATGCTACCTTTCCATTTGTTTAATTTTTTAATTGCTTCTTCAACTTCACATTACAGGATATCTGGTTGTGTTTCTGTTGTTGATGTACTGGACAGCTGTGAGAAGGATGGAAGTGTCTACAGATCTCGTTCGGGGCTGTTGACTTTACGACTTCAAAGTGGGCCGCATATGTCAAGCCTTTGGGGATAGTGCTGTGGATGAACGTACTGCAAGGCGTTGGTTTCGAAAACTCAGGTCGGGTGATTTATCTCTCCATGATGAGCCTCGCAGTGGACGACCACAGGTGTTGAATGACGGAGTCCTGAAGGGGGCCATTGAAGAGAACAGTAATCTAACGTGTGGTGAACTTACAAGACAGTTCAACGTTTCCGACGAAACAGTTAGACTTACCCTGCACCACCTAGGTAAGACGTACAAACTGAGCAAGTGGGTTCCGCAAACGCTGTTAGAGGTCCACAAGTGGCAGCCTGCGTATCGCTTCTTTTTCTCCACAGTACCGTATCCTTATTCAATCGAGTGCTTACTAGTGATGAAAAGTGGGGTTCTGTACAAAACTCCCAAGCGTTCCAGACATTGGTTGTCTACTCAGGATGCTGTCCCTCACACCGCAAGACCGCCTATGCACCCACGCATGATTATGCTTTGTGTTTGATGGAAAGGTTGTCAAGTGGTTCATTATAAACTGCTACCAACGGACCAAAAGGTCACTGGAGATCTATACCCGCAGCAATTGAAAAGTGTGCAACAGGCATTGCGCCAGGAGAAGCCAGCACTGGTGAATCGAAAAGGTGTGCTTTTTCCTCATGACAAAGCCAGGCCGCATGTCGCGCGACTGGTCAGGGATGTCATGCAGCAACTTGGGTGGGAGACTTTGGGTGGGAGACTTTGTGCGATCCACCTTATTCACCTGACCTTGCGCCATTCGATTACCACCTCTTCCACTCCCTGGATAATCATCTTCTACTGTGAGCAGATATTAAAGGTTTTCTCTATTACCACTTTACAGCTACCATAAAAGCAATGGCTACACGATCTAGTTCTAGTCACGTGGGCGGCCAGGCTTGCCACTCAAAGGAGATCCGGTGGCACTGCCAGCCGCAGTACTAACGATGTTTCTGCTCCTGGGGCTGTAGCCTCTGGGGCCGGTACTTCTACTCTAACTCAGACCAGCACAAGGACATGCAATGGAGATTCTAACAAAACTGAAAACAACAATAAGGAACACAAGATTTTAAAATATCACAAAGGACTCAGTCCTAGTGCTAAAAGGTAAGCAGGTTTTGTTTTTGATGGTTTATCCCCACCGATATTTTTGTTTGATTTTTTTTTCTATTTGAGATATTCCCCTCTCTACCAAATACATTCTACCCAAACCTGCCAAATTTTTCATTTCCATTTGAGATATTCCCCTCTCTACCAAATACATTCTACCCAAACCTGCCAAAATTTTCATTTCCATTTGAGATATTCCCCTCTCTACCAAATACATTCGACAACCACCTGCCAAAATTTTAATTTCCATTTGAGATATTCCCCTCTCTATCAAATACATTTGACAACCACCTGCCAAATTTTTCATTTCCATTTGAGATATTCCCCTCTCTACCAAATACATTCGACAACCACCTGCCAAATTTTTCATTTCCATTTGAGATATTCCCCTCTCTACCAAATACATTCTACCCAAACCTGCCAAAATTCTATTTTTGTGTGAAACTTGTTTTCTAAATCATGTTCCTCTTTTCTCTAAATGGTTTTAAACCTTTTCTTTTCATCTCTCTTGTTTGTTTAGGATGTGGTTTCCGGTTTTCTCTTTTCCAATCTTTTCACTTTTCTTCTTTTTTTTTTCCAATTAGAGTAGATAGACTAAACTATTGCCCGGTTCACACTCCACCCACGTCTATTGAACAGGTGAAGAGGCTCATCCCTTGTTCTCTGTTTAGGATGTGGTTTCGGGCTTTCTCTTTTCCAATATTTTTACTCTTTTCTTTCTTTTTTTCTTTTTTCCAATTGGAGTAGATAGACTAAACTATCGCCCAGTTCACACTCCACATACGTCTATTGAACAGGTGTAGAGGATTATCCCTTGTTCCCTGCTTAGGATGTGGTTTCCGGTTTTCTATTTTCCAATATTTTCACTCCTTTTCATTATTTTTTTTTTCCAATTGGAGTAGATAGACTAAACTATCGCCCGGTTCACACTCCACCCACGTCTATTGAACATGTGTAGAGGCTCATCCCTTGTTTTCTGTTTAGGATGTGGTTTCCGGGTTTCTCTCTTCCAATCTTTTCACAATTACGTAACCCCCGGCACATCAGTGGCATTACCGCCTTGCTCGGGGGGATATGATTAAAAAAAAAATCCTTCACCAATAAAGCAGACTTGCGCAAAGCCCTCACGGAATTCTTTGCGTCACCCCCCGCCCCCCGAGTTCTACTGCAAGGGCATTGAACAGCTGGAGAAACGTTGGTAGAAGGTGCTGGATGCCGATAGCGATTACTTCGAATACTAAATATAAGTTACACATACTGTGAAGCGTTTTCTTTTTTTCCTTTAAAAACGGACAGAACTTTTTTGGTTAACTTGCATAATAAGCGAAAGATTATCCAAGAAAATGAATAGATTTTATTAAAAATGACCAAACATATTGTTTGCAATTTATATAATCTGACATGTTTTAAAAAAAATTTGCTGCTTAAATACACAAATATATATATATATATATATATATATATATATATATATATATATATATGTCAGATTAAATAAATTGCAAGCATTATATCTGCTTATTTTTAATAAAATCCGTTTGTACTTACGGATAATCTTTCCTGCATTATGATTGAAAGATGTAAGAAATCTGCAGTGACTTTTACAGTTACTTTTATTATCCATTTCTCAATGTTTCCAAGTTTCTATGTAAATAACCATCTCTGCTCTGAAATGTATCATAATGTCAAAAAATGAAAACCTAAAATGTTACGTAACATTGTATGTTTTCATTTGTTGACATTACGATACATTTCTGTGTTACTTTTCTGGCAAGCAAAATCCCGCGGGTAATAAGAAGAGAGTATAAGTCAAATGCGAGGCGCTTTTCATCACTCCATCTGCAATTAAGCTGAATATATTTTCTATTAAACTCATTAAATGAACTAAGGGACAATAAGAAAGTGCGTTGAGGTTCAAATCGGCTTGAAACGAGAAATCAGAGAGCCGAGTTCGATTTTCAGTCGAATTCGTTGCATTCACTTACACCAAATGTCCTTGGGAAAGGTATTAAACTGTCGCTTCTCCCTCTAGCTATGGGTTAAATAGATGTACATATAGTCTTGGTTGGCAATGATTCTACCGCAAATAGAAATGATAACATACTGCGGGAAAATCTTTTGCCCATTCAATCATGTCCCGAAAGAGATATAATCGCGGAAACGTGTATCACATATGGCACTTCACTAACTAAAATAGAGAAAACTTTAGATTTGATCATGTTTCCATTGGCAAATTAATATATGATTTGTAATTTAAGCGATATAAAAAAAAATTCTCGAAATTACATAAATTAAATAAGTGAAAGTAATTTATCTTAAAAAAAATAAGATTTACAAATATTTTCTAAAAAAAGAAACATTAAAAATAATTCAATTAATTTGTAAATAAGTCCTGAAATGTTCATTAAAATCCGACAATTATTTGATATTTGCAAGAATTTCTGAATTAATGTTTTTCACTGAAAAAAGAAAAGAAAAAATAGCTAAAATATCCTATATGGTCACTCACTGACTAAAGAAAGACAAAATTTTCTAACCAAATTTTTTGACAATAAAATTTTTTTCAAGTTTTGAGGTGTTTTCCATCATGAAGTTTGAAGTTTTAATAATAACATGAAGATTTTGACCATAAAACTTAATTTTTCTAATTTTTGAGGTGTTTTTCGCCGTGGTATGCTCTTTTTTTACTGAATCATTGCATCTTTATTTATAAAACATCATTTTCGGTCATAACTTAATGACTAAATCTATATTCTTTGTCAGTGATGTTTGGTTTTACCTACACTATGACACTATTTTTAAATGAAATCAAATTATCGAAATTGAATTCTTAATATTTACTTAAAAAGATTTACTTTAAAAAATGATATTACAGATTATCCACAGTATGAAATTTCTTCAAATGTTAATTATATTTATTTGAATAATTAGGATTTCTCGATAAAATATAAATGTTCTTTATTCTCGTATATAACCAATGATACAGTGCTGATAGCTGACACGGCAATAAAACTACAAAACCTCCTAAAAAAGGTAGATGAAGAAAGTCAAAAGAAAGGAATACATATAAACTACAAGAAAACTGAATATATGATCATCAGCAAACAGAGCAGCCAAAAATGCCAATTACAGATTGGGGATGCTAAAATCAAGCAAGTAGAAAAATTTAAGTATTTGGGAAGTGGTCGAACGGAAGACGGAAAGTGCGACACTGAGAACCGAAGGCGACTCGGCATGGCCAAGGACGCATTCTAAAAGCTAAGCAGAGTATTAAGACACAGGAAAATTTTGCTAGAAACAAAGAAGAGGGTACTGGATTGCTATGTGATGTCAGTTCTTCAATATGACAGTGAATGCTGGACAATATCATCAAAGATGAAAGAGAGACTTGAAGCAACTGAAATGTGGTTCTACAGAAGCATATTGGATATAAAGTGGGGGATCAGTTTCATATTACAATCAATATATAAACTGACCCCTCATTTTATGGTCATAACAGTTTCTATACATTTATATTTCTGAGATCCAAAAGCACAAGGATGCATTCCAGGAGCTGAGTAGAGTATTAAGAGGCAGGACAATTTTGCTAGAAACAAAGAAGAGAGTACTGGATTGCTATGTGATGTCAGTTCTTCAATATGGCAGTGAATTCTGGACAATATCATCCAAGATGAATAAAAAATTTGAAGCAACTGAAATGTGATTCTACAGAAGGATGTTGCGGATATCATGGATCGAGCATGTGAACAATGATGAGGTTTTAGAAAGGATGGAAACGAAAAGGGAATCAATACTGGGCATCAGGAAAAGACAGCTGAAGTTCTTGGGACATGTAATGAGGAAGGAAGGCTTGGAGAATCAGATACTCACAGGTCAGATAGAGAAAAAAGAGACAGGGGAAAACAGCGGATAACATATTTGAGTGACCTGAGCAGGTGGATGGCAGAGCGGGGTTTGGGTGGGGTAACAGGAGAAAGCGTGCTAAGAGCCACCAGAGATAAGGAGATGTGGAAAGCCATGATCGCCTACGTCCTTAAAGAAGAAGAAGATATTTACAAAAAACTAAGAACTGATTCTTTATTTGTCTCACGTTTTCTACGTGTGACTGCATGAATGTATATTCGTATTGTTTGAGAGTAACCTGTGATTGTATTATCTGATATACGCACAAACATATATACACACCGATATTGAAATAAGACATTGCAATAATATATTTCCTCCATTTCAGTCTAGACATCTTGTACCTTGAACTGATCAATAGAATCATAAAATTAGAGACAGATATTAAATATTTAAACCTTAAAAAATCAAATGCTTATAACTTTCTATTGAACTTTTCTAAAATAAATGTAATTATTTTTTATTTTTTTATCATTTCACCCAAGCCAGGCGGAACCGCCACTAAAGCGCAGGGGCTTACAATGAGAGAAAATACTTAGGTACAGGGGATATTGAAAGGATAAAAGATGAACGGGGTTTAAGAAGATAAAAGATGGCAATTATTGTTGCATTTAATTTTTTTTAATTGTAGTTATAAGGGAAGCAAGTAAACGGAAAGATGTTCCACGGGTAGGAAGTGCGAGAAAAGAAACTTTTAGAGTAGAAATAGTGCTTACATTTAACTATTTCAACGGTAAACGGTCAACCAAGTAGCGCGCTTAAATTCATACGGTCGGTGCACCAGGGAAAAAGGGTCGTTATGAATGCTCGTCATGAAACTATTCATAGAAATATTTTTAAGACTGTTATTAAATTAAAAAATACATACACATACGTGCCTATACATATAATTTTAATAAAAATTGAAACTGATATCTATCACAAAAGATAATAAATCTTTCAGTCTGTCAACAAACCCTGTGTAACTCGAAAATAGTATAAGCCAAAACAGGCAGCCCTTTGAAATCATTTTATGTCTCCTAAATATTTTTTAAAATCATGTCGCCCCAATCAAGGCAGTCTACTATCACTGATGCGCAGGGGGTTACATAGAAGGAAAGTTATCTGAAAGAGTGACAGGTTATAGGGGGTGTCAGGAAATGGGTAAAAGAAGGATGAGAATACTGATGAGAGTAGAGTGGACGGAGAAGAACATGAGAGAGAGGATGTAAGTTAGTGAGATAGGAGATGACTATTGACTTTACATTTAAATTCTACAGATTGTAGCTGTCAGGGAAGCAAGTAAACAGAAGGGAATTCCACGTGTGAGAAAAGTGTGAGAAAAGAAGCTGATGGAGTAGAATTTGCGTTTACATTTTATTGGTCTCACTATAAAAGGGTGGGACTTAGTTGCTAATCTTGTGGCTCGAGTAAATTCATATATTAGGGGCACCAGAGAGCTAAGTTCATCGGAGCAGAAGATGTGAAAGTATTTGTAGAAGAGACACATGGAAGCAACATTGTGTCGGTGATAAAGTGATTGTATCCGAGCTGCCAAGTCGGGATCGATCACATGACAGATTCTCTGCTGGATGTTGTCGAGGACACCTAGGTGGATAGCAGGAGCACCTGACAAGATATGGCAGCAGTATTCAATACACGGGTAGATGGTAGATTTATATGTGTGCAGGATGGTTTCAGACGATTTTTTTATAAATTATTTTATATAGAAAAACAATTTAGATTTGATCATTTGTGAAAATTTGTGGTGCAATGGATATTAGCTCGGAATGAAAAATTTGTGGTGCAATGGATATTAGCTCGGAATGAAAAACCGAAGAGTCAAGTTCGAATTCTAGTTGAAATCGTCGCATTCACTTATGCACACATACCTTTGAGAAAAGTATGAATCCATCACTTCTCCCTCCAACTATGGGTTAAATGGCAGGATAGAGTAAGTTCTGCAGCCTTGGTTGGCAACCAGTCTACCGCAGAAAGAAATGGCAACCTATTGCGGGGAAAATATACTGCCTCATCAGTCATGGATCGAAAAAGACATGATTGCCCAAATGTGTATCACGTATGCCACTTAACTGTCTGAATTATATGAAATGACCAAACCGTGGTTAAAATTTATAATTTCAATGATTTTTATATTAACTGCTTTAATTGTTTCTGTGATCATATTTGAGTTTTATCTCAAGGTTTTTTCATACAAGACGCAAGGTACAAACCTTCTTTTACTATGTGCCGTGTCCCTTGAGAACGTAGGCGATCATGGCCTTCCACATCTCGCAATAACTCCTGACACGCTTTCTCCTGTTACCCTTCGCGAACTACCATCCATTTGCTCAAGCCCATCAAATATGTTGCTTGTTGTTTTCCCCTGTCTCTCTTTCTCTCTATCTGACCATTGAGTTTCAGCTTCTCGAAGCCCTCTATCCTCATTACATGTCCCAGGAACTTCAGCTGTCTTTTCCTGATTTAACTATTAGTTTCTTTTTCGTTTTCATCATCCCCAAAACCTCATCATTGATCACATGTTCGGTCCATAGCATCCTCATCATCCTTCTGTAGAACTACATTTCGGTTATTTAAGTATCTCCTTCATCTTTGAGGAGATTGTCCAGCATTCACTGTAATATGGAAGAACAGATGTCAGGTAACAATCCAGTACTCTTTTCTTTGTTTTCAATTAAATTTTCCTAACTAAAATACAGTCCTAACAAACAATTTTACTATCTAAATGTATGCCTCTGTAATCTATAAGCTCAGTATATGAGCATGTTATGATTATGACAGTAGAAACTTTATTTTTCCCTTTGAACTTTTCCTAAAGTGCATCAGTGTCTCGTTTATATTTTATTTTATTGTTCGATTCTTCTACTAACATATAAATTAAATGCTATTTACGTATTTAAAACCCATGGTTGTAGTGCAGTGGATATCGGCTTGGAACGACAAATCAGGGAGCCGAGTTCGAATTCCAGTTGAATTCCTTGCATTCACTTACGCGCAAATACCCTTGGGAAAAGGTAGTAATCCGTCTCTTCTCTCGAGTTATGGGTTAAATAATAGGGCAGATTGGGTTCTATAGCCTTGGCTGGCAACAAAGTCTACCGCAGAAAGTAATAGCAACCTACTGCGGGATAATCTTCTGCCCAGTCAGTCATGTCTCTTTCGAGACATGATCGCCCAAAACGTTTATCACGTATAGCACTTAACTGACTGACTGATATCTTAATTACTTCAAACGTTAATTTTGTTTGAAATATAGGCCCTGTTAGGAGACTCATATTTGTTTCAAACACGGGTATCTAGTAAAAATTACATGCAAATTAACGATCAGTTTGTAGTGCAGTGGATATCGGCTCGGAACGAGAAATCGGGGAGCCGAGTTCGAATTCCAGTTGAATCCATTGTATTCACTTACGCGCAAATACCCTTGGGAAAGATATTAATCCGTCTCTTCCTTCCAGTTATGGATTAAATAACAGGACAGATTGGGTTTTATAGCCTTGGCTGGCAACCAGTCTACCGCAGAAAGCAATGGCAACCTACTGCGGGATAATCTTCTGCCCAGTCAGTTATGTCTCTTTCGAGACATGATCGCCCAAGCGTGTTTCGCGTATGACACTTAACTGACTGACTGATCTTCTATTATAAGAAAAGCCAAGGACATATCTCTAATTCATTTGCAGCCGGAATAACCGTCAAAGTTAGATCCAGAACAATTATTTAAAACTAAAATCAAATACGATTATTTATTAAATACTGGCTGTTGCATTAGTAGGATGCATTTGTTTTACAATCAACACAGTCAAGTAGTAAAGAAGGTAACGTGAATATTTTCCAGCAAATTCAGGAAACCTGCATAAAGTTTTTGACGATGCACTTCCTCAACGATTTTCTAAATAAAACATCAGTAACTTTTTTAATGTGCACTAGGTTTCTAAATCCGATTTTCACATTACGATCAACTTGCAGGAGCTCAAGTTGTAGATCAATCCTCTTAGATTCTTATCTGTACATTATTCCTCAAGTAAATCTAGAAGAATTGCGCCTGTTAAGAAAAAAAAAAGCACCCTTCTCCTTCGACTGATTTAGTATATTTTAAAGGTAACTTTGGCAGTGGGACTTGTCAAGAATTGTAACAGAACATTTTGCGAAAATTTCATTTTATTTTGCTAATCTTACTTAGAAGAATAATTTATTGATTTATTTATCGGACAGAGAAATTGCTCCTTAAAAGATCATTGGAGTTAGACTAAACAGCAACCCCCCCACCACCACCACAACCACCACAACCATCAAGCACATGGTCATAGAGATACAGTGTATCAGTAGCAGAAATGGTTCCGAGGTGCTTTTCGAATTATATTTCGGCCTCGCATCGCTAAGGGTGATTACGTTAAACTGGGGATCACGAAGCTCAGTTCCCAGGATGTTAATACAGATCCCTGTCGCTGTCTTGATATACTTCCACTTCCGCCATTGATAATGCTTGCACTTTGACAGTGGGTGGGTCATAGTCGTTATGTGGCCCCACACCGAAGGATTACCCCTGGGTAAGCTCCTTATGCCACAAAGATACAATAGCACAAAGTTTGGAATTCTACCAGGGGAAAATGCTCTTAATATCAATGTTTACTCGAGCGCTTAAAAAGGCGTATTCTATCTTTATACTGGTAATGCTCCCAGTCTTTTCCCGCGCTCCATACCCTTTTTCCCGCCAAAATATACGCGCCTTGTATCTTGGTCATTAGATATTTTTCCTGAGCCGCGAAATGTGTACAAATTTTTAGCAGCAATTCGGAGAAATATACCCGTAGTTCGAGTGAGTGTCATTGTTTTTAACGGCATATACATAGGAAAATAAACAAAAAGAAAGAAGGTAGTAAAAAAGAAAAAAAAGTATGAAAGAGAGGTGGGAAAGTGAGATACAAAACACGAGGATTTTTATATTTGATTGTCAGGGGTTCACTCATCTTGTTCTCTCTGATGTATCATAATAAAGTTTTGTTTTGCTTTGTTTTGTTTTGCTTTTTTTCGTTTTGCTTTTCTTTTTCTTTTTTTTTTTTCATATATTTGGTGATTGGGGAGGGCAAATATTTTCTGCTTTTCCTTCTTTTTATTTTTTCTTCGTTTTATTTCTCACTTTCGTAATTTCGTTTAATTATTTTCTGTTTTGTATTTGCTTTCGTTTTTTTCTTCCTCAATAGAATTATCTTTTAATATCTATTTTCATTTAGTTCCGGATTTTGTCTTTTCTTTCTTTCTTTCTTTCTTTCTTTCTTTCTTTCTTTCTTTCTTTCTCTCTCTCTCTCTCTCTCTCTCTCTCTACCCACGCTCTCTCTCTCTACTCTCTCTCTCTACCCACTCTCTCTCTCTCTCTCTCTCTCTCTCTCTACCCACACTTTCATAAGCTCATCCTCTATTCCTTATTTATTTACTTTTTCTTATTTTTTATTTCTTACATTCTTATTTGATTCGCATTTTTTTCTGCATAATTTTTTGCTTCTTTTTTCAGCCACTCTCTTTCATTTTCGTTAATTCTTTTTATTTTTACTTTCTTTCTTTCTTTTTTTCTTTACTTTCTTTCTTTTTTTCTTTACTTTCTTTTTCTCCATTAAATAGTTTCTTTTTCATAAGAAAATCCTCAATCATTTTATAAACACTTTAAACTTTCAAACACATCTTTTATTATCATCTCTTTTTCCACTAAAATAACAGCCTTTTATCATTACATACGCATACAAACACACACGCGTGCGTACTCTTACACACACACACACACACACACACACACACACACACATATATATATATATATATATATATATATATATATATATATATATATAAATCTGACGTCGGATGATGCAATGGCACAGACGCCGCAAACGTGTGTATAATATATATATATATAATGGGGTAGCTGTGCATTACTCGGCTCAACGAAAAAGCATCTGATATTTAGTATTGGGTGAAATTTGGAAAAGTCAGTTTTCGGCAGCCTATATATATATGAATGAATTAGAACACTCTCAGCTATTGGGCGTGTATAATGATAATATACATGCTAAAAAGTCTGCCTTCTTCTACCGAGTGCCCATAGCTCAGAGGTAGAATCGCCGACTAACGCCAATTCGGTCGGGTTTCAATCCTGGGTTAAAAGCAATCGGAGACTGACCGTACTGATGAGCTGTGATACAGCGAAACAAATCTGTCTGCGGATATATATATATATATATATATATATATATATATATATATATATATATATCCGCAGACATATATATATATATATATATATATATATATATATATATATATATATATATGCATGTATATGTGTAATGAATTTTCCGTTCTATGAATGCTTATAATTTGAGATTATCATATGTGACCAGCCCCATTCCTATATTTCTTTACTAATACGAGCATACATAGAAACCAATATACACTTATTCATAACTACATACATGCATACAAAAGTATGACTACTCATTTATACACACATATTCACACTTACCCCGCTTCCAATACAAGATTACAATGAAGATCGCTACTTCATAAATAACTGAATTCAAGAAGATAGGCTAGCAGTTTTCTTAATAAAGAAACAAGCCATATTCTTATCGACCAGAGTAAAAATAACCTATATAAAATTATTTGAAAATAAAATATTCTTCTTCTATGTGCTCTGTTCATTCAGGACGTAGGCTATCATGGCTTTCCACGTCTCCCTCTCCCTGGTGGTTCTGAGCATGCCTTCTCCAGTTGCACCATGCAACCCTCGTTCCATCATCCAACTGATTAAGCCCTTCAAATATGTTATCCGTTGCTTTCCCCTGTCTCTTTTTCCCTCTATCTGGTCTGTTAGTATCAGGTTCTCCAAGCCCTCCGTCCTCATTGCGTGTCTCAGGAACTTCAGCTGTCTCTTCCTGATGCTCAGTATTAATTTCCTTTTCGTTTCCATCATTTCCAGAACCTCATCATTTCTCACATGCTCGATCCATGATATTCGCAGCATCTTTCTGTAGAACCACATTTTACTTGCTCCAAGTTTTTTCTTCATCTTTGATGATATTGTCCAGCATTCACTGCCATATTGAAGGACGGACATCACGTAGCAATCCAGTACTCACTTCCTAGTTTCTAGCGAAATTGTCCTGTTTCTTAATATCTTACTCAACTTCTGGAATGCTTCATTCGCCTTGCCAATTCGCCTTCGGATCTCTGTGTCGCACTTTCCGTCTTCTGTTATAACGCTTCCCAGGTATTTACATTTCTGTACCTGCTTGATTCTGGTATCCCAGACCTGTATTTGGCGTATTGGGCTGCCCCTTTTACTGATGACCATGCATTCGGTTTTCAAATTTCAGAGCAAAAATCACCTGCGAATTAAGTTAAAAATATCTTGTCAAAATTATAAATTTTCAACTCAAACAAAATCAATGTGATGAATTTGAACTGGTACTGTACCACATTAAAGTACGTGTTTTGTTTGTTTCACAAATAAATTCAGTGAGAGAAATTATTCAATCATGAAGTCTTAATATATTAGATAATGAACAAAATATGATTAATGTATTGCATTCATACATGCTTACTTATTTATGTTCAATATTTAAGTTTTATGTTTTTCCCTTTGCGTCTAACGACTGGAATTGTTCTTAGTTTTATATAATTTATTGTAGAATTCATTTTCTTACTCTTCTATTCCCTCCCTCTTTCTTCTCATTTACTCTCTTTCTAATTTTCTTTTTACTAACACACACACATTTACACACACACACACACACACACGCGCGCGCGCGCGCACACACACACACACACACATACACACACACACAAATATATATATATATATACTTGGGCAGCAAAATTTCTTTCAAACATCTTTCATTGAATACGACCGACAAGGAAGATTTGATTAATTTTGAAGTTTTTCCAGAATCCTAAATTTGCCCATAATTTTGATTTTCCCAAAGACACTTCAATAGATATTTGCAAGGGTGTTTATGTCTCACTGTTGTTATTTTTTCTCGTGTTTGACTGTTCCGTACTAATATTTATTTTGTTTTAAAAAAAAAAATATATATATATATATATATATATATAGTTTAGCTCAGAACGAGAAATCGGGGAACCGAGTTCGAATTCCAGTTGAATTCCTTGCATTCACCGACGCGCAAATACCCTTGGGAAAGGTGTTAATCCGACTCTTCCCTCCAGTTACGGGTTAAATAACAGGACAGATTGGGTTCCATAGCCTTGGCTGGCAACTAGTTTACCGCAGAAAGCAATGGCAACCTACTGTGGGATAATCTTTTGTCAGTCGTGTCTCTTTCGAGACATGATCGCCCAGGCGTGTATCACATATGGCACTTAACTGACTGATGAGTTAAAGTGCTCAATATCATGGATACGGCGTATGCAAATATAAAAGTGGACATTGAAGTCAACACCCCAAAGATGATCTGTAGCTTCTGTGTATTGACTTCAACTTTCATTTGTTTAAGTATTATTTTAATAGATACTCGTATTTGAGTAGAAGATCTCTTTTTTTTTTAATTAAACATTATATTCATGTATATCTACTAGCCTGAATATTTTTGAAAAAATTTGTTAGAAAAATATTTCATTCGGCATATAGAGGTATGCTACGCTGCCTAGCCAATCCCTGTTGCAGATACTTGCTCAGAAACATTTGTTTTAATTCCGCATCCATAGAGCCACAGGTTGGTTTTTACTGAGACTATACGGACTGGAAATTAGTTGCAGTTTCTGGAAAGATGTTACATAGTCTTGGGATGAGCCACAGTTGAACAAATCTCATACACTAGGGCACGACGACTTGAGACTTCATGTTAGTATAACCACTTGGTGTCCGTCTATACAAGTTCAATCACAATGCTTAAATAAGATTCAGATACGGCTTCTAACTACTTAACTACAAGTTCTACATATATATATATATATCTAAACTTATTTATAAATGGAACTTTGTCTATGTGTGTGTGTGTGTGTGTGTGTGTGTGTGTGTGTGTGTGTGTGTGTGTGTGTGTGTGTGTCAGTTACCGATAAACTCCGAAACGGCTGGACCGATTTTCTTGAAAATTTACACAGTTGTACTATAAGCGTCTGCAAGTGTTTTTAGCTAGGTTTTGTGTCGAGGTACCCCCGATAAATATCAAAAATTGATAATCGAAAAAATCGGGTTATAGAAGGAGTGGTCCGATTTTAATCAAATTTTATACGTAGCATAACACTGTAGGAGAATTTGAAGAATTTGACGCTCACTGGGCATATCGAAAGAAAAAGGTCAGTGGAAGGCATAATCAAGAAAGAGCAATTAATAAACCGGGCTCTTACAGTATAAAACAGTGAAACTTGTACATTTAGATTGCGTATGAATATGTGGGTAAGATATTATTAAAGCAAACACTGATAAGAGCTGAAAAGCATAGGAGAGTGATTCATGATCGCCAACGTCCCGAATAAATACGGCACATGAAAGAAGAATACCATTACGTTATTTTTAATTGTTTTTCTTTTTCAGTCTACATTCCTTAGTAGTAACAGTATTTTGATGTTATTAGATGCTACCATGTCTACTTTAATTTTTATAATTTTGCATTTAAATTTAATTTCGGTCGTTTTAATCTCACTAAAAATACTAGTAGTAATGATTATATTGAATTTTTATTAGATGAAGCATTCTCATAAAGGTTGAATTGTTACTATTATTTCTTTCATCTTATTTTTCATGAGCGCTATAGAAGCCATCAACCATGAGTAAACAATGTGGTTTGGAAATGAAAGGCTTATTTCTTATCATTATTTATTTTATACTCACAGGACATACTGAAGACAAAAGGGTGAGACGAAAATACATCACCTACCCGACCAGCTTCAGTAAATAAATGACTGAGCAAAATTTAGGAGAAATAACAAAAAGACAAAATGTATTACGAAATGCAAAGGACAAGAAATTGTGAAGAGCCCTGATCGCCAAAAATCAGGATTTTAAAAAGAAAAAGAAGAATGACGCAGACGACAACTCTACTCCTGCAGCTTCTTCTATCGCACTTCCCGCCTGTGGAACTCGCTTCCATATTCTTGCTTTCCTGACGGCTACAACCTCCAGGAATTTAAATGCAATGTCAATACTCATCTATTAACCACTTGACTCTAGTTCTTTCACCGCCTCGTATATCCTTTCCTTTCTCTCCACCTTTGCAACTGTCATCAGACCCTTATTCCCATCCTTCTCTTGCTCCTTTCTAACTGGTTCGTCTTCACTCTCTTCTAATTAATCTTTTTACTCTTATGTAAACCCTGCACATCAGTGGCATTACCGCCTTGCTCGGGGTGATACGATTAAAAAAAAAGATTTATTAAGAGTATCAAAGAACAAGAAATTGTGAAGAGCCCTGATCGCCAAAAATCAGGATTTTAAAAAGAAAAAGAAAAATGACGCTGACGACAATTCTACTCCTGCAGCTTCTTCTATCGCACTTCCCGCCTGTGGAACTCGCTTCCATATTCTTGCTTTCCTGACGGCTACAACCTCCAGGAATTTAAATGCAATGTCAATACTCATCTAATAACCACTTGACTAGTTCTTTCACCACCCCGTATATCCTTTCCTTTCTCTCCACCTTTGCAACTGTCATCAGACCTGTATTCCCATCCTTCTGTTGCTCCTTTCTAACTGGTTCGTCTTCCTCTTCACTCTCTTCTAATTAATCTTTTTACTCTTATGTAAACCCTGCACATCAGTGGCATTACCGCCTTGCTCGGGGTGATACGATTTAAAAAAAAAGATTTATTAAGAGTATCAAAGAACAAGAAATTGTGGAGAGACATGATCGCTAACGTCTTGTAGGGACGCGATACATAGAAAAAGATTGATTCATTCATTGTTTTGAGCGTATCAACACTTTGCAGGTTATTTAAATCCAGAAATAATTTTAGATTGTAAGAATATTCTTTTGGAAATAAAAATAGTTTACTATTTTTATTTCTTACTAATTAACCCATAGCTGGAGGGAGAATAGATGGATTCATATCTTCCCCAGGGGTAGATGCACATAAGTAAATATAACTAACCCAACGCGAAATAGAACCTTGCTCTCCGATTAACAATTCCGAGCCAATATGCATTACACCAACTGCACATCTAAGCTTACAGCATTTGGTATTCCCAAGTGGTCACCTATTTAGGAACTGAACTGGGTTGACGTTGCTTAACTTCTGTGATCGTACGGGAACCGGAATTTCAAAGTAATGTGAACTTGTGCCAAAAGAAGAAGAATGTGTTTTTTTTTTATGTTTGGGAGAACAAGATTTAGGACTGATAATAAAAAAAACAATAAAAGTTACAAAAGACAGGAAATTGTGGAGAGCCATGATCACTAACGTTCCGAAGAGATACGGTACATAGAAAAAGAAAAATGAGTTTGTCTAAATTGTTGGCAGAACAAGCTTCAGAAGTAACAAAAAGACAAATTTTATTAAAAGCTAGAAACGATAGGATATTGTGGAGAGCCATGATCGCCAAAATTCTGAAGAAACAAAAGCACAAAAAAAAAGAAAAATGAAATTGTGTAAATGGTTGGCAGATCAAGGTTTAGGAAAGATAACAAAAACATAATTTATTAGGAGCAGCAAAAGACAGGAAATTGTGGAGAGCCATGACCACCAAGGTCCTGAAGACACACGACACATAGAAGAATGAGCTTGTATCAATGGTCAGTTGAACAAGATTTAAGAGAGATAACAAAAGATAAAATTTATTAAAAGCTACAAAGTACAGGAAATTGTGGAGAGCCATGATCACAAAAGTTCAGAAAAAAACAAAAGCATAAAGAAGAAGAATGAGCTTCTGTAAATCGTTGGTAGAACAGGGTTTAAGAGAAATAACAAAAAGAAAAATATTATTAAGAGCTACAAAGGACAAGAAATGGTGCAGAATAATTTATTCTACCGTATCTGTTTTTCTCTTTTACTAAAATATACTAAATTGTTCGGTTGTCTAAAAGCCGTTTCGACTATAACTAAGTTAAAACTTAGTAATTTTTTTTTATTTTTTATTTTTTTCAATTGGAGTAGATAGATCCATCTATCGCCCGGTTCACACTCCACCCACATCTATTGAACAGGTTAAGAGGCTCATCACTTGTTCCCTGTTTAGGACGTGGTTTCCGGCTTTCTCTTTTCCAATCTTTTCACTATTACGTAGCCCCCTGCACATCAGTGGCCTTACCACCTTGCTCGGGGTGATATGATTAAAAAATAAAAAAATAAAAAAATAATGATCGCTAACAAAAAATCAATACCAACATCTTAAAACAAAAATTTAAGCATAATTTGTTTATGCTGCTTCTTATACAACTTAGGTATTGTTGATTTTACAACAGTATACGCAAATGAGTGAGATCAGATTGTGATATACTCATGAAAAAAACTCGGTGCCAAACAAATTCAAAATTTTATTTTTATACCCAAGTCATTATTTTTATTGTTTAAGTTGCACAGATTTATAAGTATATAAGTTACCAGGAATATAATTGTTTTTATATACTTAAGATTATGTCTATGGAAAGAAATTAGACATTCTTAAAAATTTTCGAAATTATTATGGACTGATTATTTGCATCAAATCTTTTCAAACTTTAGAATATAAAATTCACTTAAGGTTTTCATAATTCTTCTTCTACTGTATGTCGTGAGAGTTCAGAACGTTGACGAATATCGCTCTCCACAATTTTCTGTCCTTTGTAACCCTTAATAAATTTCCTGTTTTTATTATCTCTCCTAATATTCGTTCTGCCAGCCATTTGCACGTTCTTTACGAAGGTTGTGCGTTGATTTACTCTGTCCTCTTGCGTTTAATATATCCTGTAAGTATAAAATTTTCTGATGTTATGTATAAGCATCTTTTTATTTCTATTTTCTCTAAAACTTCGTCGTTGCTCACATGTCATGTTCAGTTCATTGTATTCTCAGCATCCTTCTGTAGAACAACATTTCTGTTGCTTCATGTCTCTTCTTTATCTGTGAAGTGATTATCCAGCATTCACTGTTAAATAGGAGGACTGTATTATCATGAGATAAATTTAAGTATTCTTATTTTTGTTTCTGACGAGGTTTGCTTGTTTCATAATACTTTGCTTAGTGTTTGGAAAGCATCTTTTGCTGTGCTAAAGGGCCTTTAGATCTCAGTATCGGTTCTCTGTTAAAACAATTACGAGATATTGAATTTTTTTTTTTTGCATGCTTTTAGTAATAACAGTAATTCTAACAAATGATTCAAAGAATCATAAAGAATTAACGTAAAAATCTTGTGTTTATTACATTATTCTTTACGACTGAACCACACATGCAAGTGCTTCTCTTATAATCATTCTGTCTCTGTCGTAAATTCCCTTTTTAATTCAATGAAACTTACATTATAAATCTTTCAGGCTTCGATAACGAAGTCAAACATAAAGATAAAACCGAAAGAAAATTATTATTTTTTTTAAAAGAATCACTAGAATTATCATTAACATTTTCTGGACCTGAAGAAAATCGGAAAACTAACAAATGCAGCAGAGAACAAAAGGTTAACATTTAAAAATTGATGCATTCCGGAAAAGATGGAAAATTATGACGGGTTGAGTTATTGGAGCCCCGGGGGGTTAGCACACCAGCTGTCTTTTACGCAAAATGGCCAACATCAGTTGAAATTTTGCCAATAATGAAGAAAATATACAAAACTGAAAAATAATAAATAAATAAAATTCATAGAAGAAAATTAAAATTAATGTAAGTTATTTTTACTTTGCATTATCGTTTAAATAATAAATATTATCATATTTTTTATATAATTGTGTATGTGGGTATCAACCACTCTTTTATACATATTTCATTAAAAATGAATGACAAAGTACTGCGCTTAAGATTTAATTTTTTTTTTTTTTTGTTCTTATAATTTTCCTCTTTTCTGGAAGTAAATTATATAAATTTTCTGAATGTTTTGTATGTTTGAACGCTTTTGACTATAATTTCAAGCATTATCAAAGATGGCTTATTTTTACTTTTATTTTAAGAGTTATAAGAATTTTTTATTTTCCAAATACGGTCAGCACATTATGGGTGTACTCATATATGATATTATTGAGTATAATAAAATTAATAATGATACCTTTACTTCTAGCGTTTTTTAACAAGCAGATGAAGTTATTTTATTTGTATTATCAATGAGTATGTTACAGATAAACTTTGGTAGGTCTCCATGTGTATTTAAATAAGGCCTAATTGAGCTACGGTCAAGAGATGTTACATGAGTCTTCCTTTTAGGCTTATTGTAGTGTATTCAATATAGATATTCATGGTTTTGGATTGGCCTTGTTATTCGTGTCTCGTTCTGTACAAGATTGTGTTTCTTGTCATAAATCAATTACTCATATTGGCCATACTACCACTTCCCTGAGTAGATGCCTTAAATGCCACCTATCTAGTATTAGCAGTGCAATAAAAAACATTTATTTACCCATAACTTACAACAATCCTTAAAAAAAATTTCAGTTGAAAATATAAAAATAATTTTTAAATCACAATATAAAATGCACCTCTCTATAAGAGAGGCATTATATATCGAACAATTTTCTTCTAACCTCAACCTTACACTATTTAACAGTGGAAATGAAGATTTAAAAATTAGATAGACGCTCACATGATGTCCGCCGCGCAAATCGCGTAACATCTTAATGAACTCTCCTTTACGCACACACACACACACACACACACACAAAAAAAAAAAAAAAAAAAAAAAAAAAAAAAACACTAAAACGAAAAATTACATTACAGTCAAACATGAGAACATAACAACACCGGGAAAAAACATCCTTGAAAATGGCCTATGAAGAGGCTAAAAGCGCTTCGGAAGTCGGTAATTATGGAATATTTTTACATTCCTTCTCTCAAGCGAAAAAGAAACATGTGATAGTACTGAGAAAATGAAATGAAAAATGAATAAAATTTTCTTTGTCGGTCGTTTTTAACGAAAAACGTGTAAATGAAAGATTGCTGCCCAAATATACTTTCATACATACATACATACATACATATATATATATATATATATATATATATATATATATATATATATATATATAAGTTATAAAAAATCGCCTGAAGAAATCACTCGTGGTGGAAACCAAGGTAGCGAAATAACTCGTTTATAAATGAAAAATATTCAAAAGTATTTTTGTTTGGGAATAACATAATCTCTAACTTTTCTTCCTGGCCAGGCTACATATTTTACCTCCGTTGTAAGGTTTGGCTGTTTTTACTATACTCGACGTTATGTCTGGGTCTTTTCCATATTTTGATTTTAATTTCCACACGTGGCTAGCCAATTTTGTACAGTTTTCTAAGTTTTTTTTATTTTGAATGTAGACTTGCGATTGAACCACCTGGTCTTAAAGGTGTCTTTGGTTGATCTCAAATATATTTTATTTTGGCCATTTAAGGCATGTACTTTTTTGCCTTGTAGATGACTTCTTTTGTATTGCAAAGTCCTTGAAGTGGACATTTATTTTTGTCGCTGCAGTTGCATTCTTTATTCGTGGTCATGTTTTGTACAATGCTATCTAAATTTCTGGCGTTTTTTTTTTGTTTTGTTTTGTTTTTTGTTGTCTTTTTATGAAACTATCCAAATTACGAGTACAACTATAACTTAGCTTGATTGTGTTTCTATTGAAAATTTTGTTTAGTTCTGAGCCTTTTGGAAAGTGTCTATCAGTTTAAAAAAATATTTGTCCTTTTTTGGTATTTACCTCTAAATTAAACGGTTGGTTGAACCAGGTAATGTTTCGTTTTCTATCATCGTTTTTTTGTTTGTCTGTCTGGTTGAGAATTGTAAAATGTTTTTATGGCCGGATTTTCTTAGTGCATCTTCATAGCATTTTTTCTTTTCATCAAATATTGTTTTGTTTGACGAATTATTTGATAGTCTGTGTTCTATTCCTTTGTGTATGTGCCTAATTATACTTTTGGGGTAGTTGTACCATTACGTGAGCGTTCTTAAAAAACGGTAAAAGGTAAAATCAGTTATTGCAAATCATATATATAAAAGGAGGAAAATAAGTATATATATATATGTGTGTGTGTGTGTGTATACGCGTATATACACATCAGTATATAAATATTAATCAGGTATTCATGGAAAATTGGTCAATGCTATATAACAGAGTAAGTATATATATATATTAATAAATATACATATTATACTACGTTTTACGCACAACTCGGAGTTTCTTGCATTTCGGCAATGTAACTAACTCTGTGTGTGTGTGTGTGTGTGTGTGTGTGTGTGTGTTAATAAATATACAAAGTTTAATTGTGTATCAATAGACCGACTACATGGGCAAGACCATCCAACAAGTAGGAGGTGAGCACCATCACGTGCCGGGTAGAGTGCGCAGACATGAGCCAATTACATCCGGGCGATCGCAGACCCATGGGTTAGCGATCGGTGGACAGTATCATCGAGGACAAAACTGGAAGCGGCCGAAATGTGGTTCTACAGAAGGATGCTACAGATATCGTGGACTGAGCATACAAGCAACGACGAGGTGTTAGAAAGAATGGCAACAAAAAGGAAATTGATGCTGAGCATCAGGAAGAGACAACTGAAGTTCCTGGGACATGCAATGAGGAAGGAGAGCCTGGAGAACCTGATACTGACTGGACAGATAGAAGGAAGGAGAGACAGAGGAAGGCAGCGGATAACATTTGCAGGGTCTGATCAGGTGGATGACGGAACGGGGGTTGCCAGGAGCAACAGGAGCAAACATACTAAAAGCCACAAGGGATTAGGGAGACGTGGAGAACCATCATCGCCTACGTCCTGAAGGAACAGGGCACATAGAAGAAGAAGAAGAAGAAGAAGAAGAAGAAGAAGAAGAAGAAGAAGAAGAAGAAGAAGAAGAAGACCTTTTAAATTCTGTTGAGTGCAGGAAGCATTATTCTCCCGATTTCTTTTCCGTCATACGCAGGGCAAGGACAAGACTGCATTTAAACATCTTCGAGTCTGTTACCGATAATATAGAACGCCCTGTCCTGTGTAGACAAAGGGAGTTACAGTTTAAATTGAAGCATGTGCATCATGGTACAGTGGACATCGGCTCGAAACGAGAAACCGGGGAGCCGAGTTCGAATTTCAGTTGAATTCCTTGCATTCACTTACGCGCAAATACCCTTGGGAAAGATATTAATCCGTCTCTTCCTTCCAGTTATGGGCTAAATAACAGGACAGATTGGGTTCTATAGCCTTGGCTGGCAACCAGTCTACCGCAGAAAGCAATGGCAACCTACTGCGGGATAATTTTCTGCCCAGTCAGTCATGTCTCTTTCAAGACATGATCGCATAAGTGCGTTTCACGTATGGCACTTAACTGACTGATAACCCAACATAGATTTTTTTTTCTTAACTTTTCGTTGTTAAAATTTTTTCTTAGCAACTTCTCCGTTTTAATTTTGCCGAAAATTTCTATTCTGACGAAGTATCGGCTGAAAGGTGCCTAAATTTTCTTTTCATTTAAGCGAGATACCTTTGTATCTGTCTTAATAATCAAATGATCCTATTTAAATTAATTATATATTGGTGTGGCAGGAAAAGGAATTTGTTCATATATATTTTTTTTTTGATTGTTTAATTACTTAGTTTTTGGTCATTATAAAAGTAGGCCAGTACACATTTGTATAAAATATGTTCAATACAATTATATTGTTGAACTTTTGAATACTCTTCATTTATAAACGTGTTATTACCCGACCTAGGTTTCTACCATATATATATATATATATATATATATATATAGAGAGAGAGAGAGAGAGAGAGAGAGCGAGAGAGAGAGAGACAGAGAGAGAGACAGCCGCCATCCAGTACTACCAAAACATCAATTTGCGTCCCGGATTTTTCCCAATCTCACCTTTACTTATGGAAATTATACTAAAACAGACAAATATACATAATAAAAATTTCAAAGAAAACGGTCGAATTCCCTTCATTTTAATATCTCGTGATTTGCACTACACATGAAGAAATTCTAAAAAATAAAATATTCTGTTAATCTTTTGAAATGATTTGTGAGCGTCTTTGTGGTTGCCAACACTGTTTATATATATATATATATATATATATATATATATATATATATAAAGGACTGACAATGAATGTACTGCGCTGAAACTCTTTATATAATTTTTCTTGTGTTTTTATAATGAGAATGATGTTTAATGAAATAGTTGAGAGCGCTTTCGACATATTCAGAAATTTTTTACACAGTTTATGTACAGAAAAGTAACGTTTATATGAAGCGAAGAAAAATTAACACACCTCTACGGGCGTTTTTAACTTTAAATGCGGCATTGCAACTCAAATACACACCATATTATATTTGGTGTATTGAGGCACCAGATAATTATCTAAATATATATTGTTGAATATAACAAACAATGAATGTCTATAATAGTTATCATGAGCCGTCCTAAACATCGTAGTTTGGCTTTAATTTCAGGTGAAAATAAAGACAAAAATTGTCTAACATTTAGATATTTTTTATTACGCTGATTCTTAGCTTTCGGCTCATACGAGCCATCTTCTGAGTAGTTGCATGGACGTTCAAATAAAAACATCCACCATCAAAGATGATATTATCTTGTATTGACATAAAACGATAACAGTCACTAAATAGCAGACGCAGGGCGTAAATTTGTAATGCTGTTCTATGACATCACACCGCGTGAGAGACCGAAATGTTAACGGAACCATATGTCTAAATGATATGTAATTTGTTGTGACTAGACTGAAATGGGATTTTATTGAGTGTGGGTTACTTTGAATTAATGTAGATGGCCTCTAATATCTGACGGTTCTTTTTACTGTTTGCATGTGTGAATATTATTGAGTTATCGACTAAAATCTGCATAATATTACATATCAAGCCTGATAGACTTGATAAGACACAGGTAGTGTCGAAACATAATATTTTTGTAGTGATATTATAATATATTTATGTTATAAATTCTAAATAAATATTTTTCACTCTACTTTGTATTGAGCACTTTATTAAGAATAGTGTTTTTGGGATATCGAGTTTTATTCCATCCATACCTACCATATATATATATAGAACATTTTTAAAAAATAAATCAGTTTGACTGACGATCGCAAGAGCGTGAAACCTAGGGTCACAAACTTACACCTATCTATATGAATATGTCAGCTCTATCACTGATGTTGTGAGCTTTCAAATAAGTACCACACATATATAATATATAAATAATATAATATATAACAAATTGTATATATATATATATATATACACTTTTCACACACACATACACACACACACACACACACACACACACACACACACACATATATATATATATATATATATATATATAGTGTATCGAGGCAGCAAATAATTTTCTAGACATACTGTTAAATATAAGAGACAATGAATGTTTATTATGCTTAATCATGAGCCGTTCTAAACGTCGTATTTTGGCTTTAATTTCAGTTGAAAATAACGACAAAAATTCTCCAACATTTGGATATTTTTTATTAAGTTGGTTCTAAGCTTTCGACTCATATACAATAGTGAAATATTCGGCAATAGTTAACAAAAATAGCAAACGCAGTTCGTAAATTTGTAATGCGGATCTATGACGTCAGACCGCGTGAGAACTCGAAATGTTAACAGAACCATCTATTTAAATGCAATGTAATGTGTTATGACCAGATTTAAACGTGATTTTATTAAGTGTGGGTTCTTTGGATTTAATGTAGATGGCCTCCAATATCTGAATATATATATATATATATATATATATATATATATATATATATAGTGTATCAAGGCAGCAAATAATTTTCTAGACATACTGTTAAATATAAGAGACAATGAATGTTTATTATGCTTAATCATGAGCCGTTCTAAACGTCGTATTTTGGCTTTAATTTCAGTTGAAAATAACGACAAAAATTCTCCAACATTTGGATATTTTTTATTAAGTTGGTTCTAAGCTTTCGACTCATATACAATAGTGAAATATTCGGCAATAGTTAACAAAAATAGCAAACGCAGTTCGTAAATTTGTAATGCGGATCTATGACGTCAGACCGCGTGAGAACTCGAAATGTTAACAGAACCATCTATTTAAATGCAATGTAATGTGTTATGACCAGATTTAAACGTGATTTTATTAAGTGTGGGTTCTTTGGATTTAATGTAATATCTGAAGGTTCTCTTTACTGTGTGTATTAGTGAGGATTATTATATTGTTGACTAAAAGCTGTCTGATATTATTTACATGGTTATGTTTTTCTAAGAAATGTTGTTTAATTAGCGGAGTTTTATGTCAACACAAGCTAAAATCGTCGCTGATTGTGGATGTTTTTGTATTAACGTCCTTGTAACCTCTCTGAAGATGGCACATGTGAGCCGAAAGCTTAGAACCAACTTAATAAAAAAATTTTAAAAAATGTTGGAGAATTTTTGTCTTTATTTTCACCTGAAATTAAAGCCAAAATACGATATTTAGAACGGCTCATGATTAATATATAGTCATCCGCAAATCCAAATTTACTTTAAAAAGTGATTTAATGATCACAAGCTGTCATATAAAAAAAATATTTACTCAAATTCTTATACCCAGATTGATATCGATCCGTCTTTATGTTTGCTTATTCCTTTCTTTCTTTCTGTATTTATTTATTTATTTATTTATGTGTTTATTTTCTTTCTTTCTTTTTTCTTTCTTTTTTCTTTCTTTCTTTCTTTATTTATTTTCTTTCTTTATTTATTTATTTATTTTCTTTCTTTCTTTCTTTCTTTCTTCCTTTCTTTCTCTCTTTCTTCCTTCCTGTCTTTCCTTCTTTCTTTCTTTCTTTATTTATTTTCTTTCTTTCTTCCTTTCTTTCTTTCTTTCTTCCTTTCTTTCATAATTTATTTTCTTTCTTTCTTTCTTCATTTCTTTCTTTATTTATTTATTTTCTTTCTTCCTTTCTTTTTTCTTTCTTTCTTCCTTCCTTTCTTTCTTTCTTCCTTTCTTTCTTTCTTCCTTTCTTTCTTCCTTTCCTTCTTTCTTTCTTTCTATCTTTCTTTCTATCTTTCTTTATTTATTATTTTCTTTCTTTCTTCCTTTCTTTCTTTTTCCTTTTCTTTCTTTCTTTCTTTCTTTCTTTCTTTCTTTCTTTCATTCTTTACACGAAATATTACTTTTAGCAATTATGAATTAAACCCCTTTTATTTTTTCTCCTTACATTTTTAATTCTTAATTCTAAATTTTACCTCTTAATTTTTTCTTTAATTTTTCTTTTCTTTTCTTTTGTCACATTTTATTTCTATTTAAATTTTCATAATCTTAAAATTTTAATTTTCCTTACATATTTATGCACCATTTGAATATTTAAATTTTTATTACTGATATTTTCCGTTCCTTTGATTTTTTCTTCCTGCATTTTATTATTATTTTTTTTTATTTTAATTTTTAATTTTTAATTTTAATTTTAATTTTTTATCCACATGTAACCGTAGAACATTTAAATTTTTAATCCTGTTATTAAAAAAACAGTAAGATTTACAAGATTTAATTCCCATGAACATCAAATGAACTTAAATTCAAATCTATTAAACTGTCAGTTTCAAATATGCACCTGATCATTGCATAACGCGTGAAACTCCGAGTCGTGCCATAGACGTAGGATGGATAATATATATATTTATTAATATTTATATAATACAGCACTGTTCATGCATTGAGCACTGTTTTATTAACATCTAAATAATAATACTATACATAGGTACACCCTCTTCATATGTATATTTGTTAATTTAATGAATTAGAACACTCTCAGCTATTGGGCGTGTATAATGATAATATACACGCTAAAAAGTCTACCTCCTACCGAACGCCCATAGCCCAGAGGTAGAATCGCCGACTGACGCCAATTCGGTCGGGGTTCAATCCTGGGTTAAAAAGCAATCCGAGTCTAACCGTACTGATGAGCTGTGATACAGCGAAACAGATCTGTCTGCGGATGACTATTTACAATCTCACACCCTGATTGAGCACTCTGGAAGAACGGTAGACTTCGAAATACAGTAGCTCTCTAGCATCTACGCATCGTTCATTCAGCAATGAATTTGAACACTCTCAGCTATTGGGCGTGTATAATGATAATATACACGCTAAAAGGGGTCTGCCTCCTTCTATCGAGCGCCCATTGCCCAAAGGTAGAATCGCCGATTGACGCCAATTCGGTCGGGTTTCAATCCTGAGTTAAAAAGCAATCGGAGTCTAAGCGTACTGATGAGATGTGATACAGCGAAACAGATCTGTGAATTTTTTTTTTTTTTTTGTAAGTGTGCATTATTTGAGACTATATTTAAGAAACAGGCACAATTATAACTACTGTGGTTTACCATAGTCTTAATTAGTGATATTGTTATGTTCAATGAAAATGTTTGTAAGACGTGTTAGTGATACTACTGATGGTAATATTATTGCTTACATTGTTTAACAGAATTTTGTCAGAATGGAAGGTGTGAAGTAATAACGATTTTGCAACGTTGGTTGCTGCGATGTTTGTTGGCTTGGTGTTTATGAGTAAACTAAAGATATGGAGATGATGATTTTATTGTCGGAATTCGAAAGGCTGATATTTCGTTAGAGAAACGTGGGTCATCGGTGGAGATGCTTTGGCCTGAAGTTAGGCTTTCCCTTTTTCCATTTCCAACAAATCTGCAGCGTTATGCTGTTTGTCTCGAACTTTGCAGCTGGTGCCAACAAAGGGCAGAAAAGGTGAGATCAAGAAGGATGCATATGACGGTTCCGAGTGTGATGTGGATAAAGATATATGTGGCTGTACCGTGGAAACGCCATAGCTGTTCTAACGCACAGTTTCCTAAGCCTAGAGCTTATTAAGGCAGTGGTGCTCCAGTGGTGCCCTAAGGAGTCTCCTCCGTGACCGACAGGGTTTAGAAGATCAAGATATAAAAAAAGACAAAAAGAAAAAAACAGATATAAACAAAGCAATAATACAGACAATAATAAAAGGTTGAGAGGAATAACAAATGAACGAAAACTGATATCTGTGATTAATTATCTAAAACAATCAATCAAAAATGGAGGAAAACACAGCAAAGGATATTAGTAGCAGTATTTATTAAAAAAAAAAGAATCTGTCAAGTAAACAAGGCATAAAGAAACCGGGTGGCACTTTATTAGAGAAAGGAAAGCAAATAATTGGTATGACGAGTGGGTTAGTTTGTCGGCTGGGGTGTTGGATTAAGCGAGAGAAATGGTAGAAAGGCTAAACATGCCGGAACTTGGAAAAATAGTGTTTCGGTTTTTGATAGCGCAAATGTGTAAGAGTCAGCGGCCTGTCACAAGCAGAAAAATTATCGCGCAACATTAATTTTGTTTGCTTTTAGCTCTGTGGTTTCCCACGTCCTGAAGGGACACGGTAAGAAAAAGAAGAAAGATAAGGGGGACGCAATACTCCAGTTAAAACTTTTTCTCTCTTTACAGGGTTTATTTTCGGCGAACCTGAAGCAGACCACCACGACGTTTAATTTCGTTGTTTTTCTTCTTTTTTTTTTTTCACTTTTTTCAGCGCACTCCTATCAATTAACCCCTTAGCTTTACGACTGACAAAAAAAATGTTGAAAAATTTCAATATTTAAACATTTTCGGGGGGGGGGGGGTCAGTTTCTCATACAACGTTATAGTAAATCGAGTCTCCATTTTGAAACCAGTCGCTGGTACGACATTACCGCCACCTGTAAATTTTGTTCATTATCAAACTTTTTGGACTTTTTTCAGGGCAATATTATCTTTTACACCTTAAACTTTACGAATGACAAAAAAAATTGCAAAAATTTCAATATTTAAACAATTTTAGTTGAGGGGGGGGGGGACAGTTTCTCATACAACTTTATAGAGGATGGAAAATGGAGGATCGATTTACTTTAACGTTGTATGAGAAACTGAACCCCCTACAAATTTGTTTAAATATTGCAATTTTTCAAACTTTTTTTTTAATCGGAAGGTTTAAGTAACAATCGAAAAAACTGCGCTGAAAAAAGTAAAAAAAAAAAAAAAATGAAAAACAATAAAATGAACATAAACAAAGCGACCCCAACGCGAGTGGATTTAAGATGGAGGATCGATTTACTATAACGTTGTATGAGAAACTGAGGACCCCCCCCCCCAAGTGGTTTAAATATTGTAATTTTTCAAATTTTTTCTTTTTTGATATTCGGAAAGTTTAAGTAACAATCGATAGGACTGCGCTGAAAAAAGTAAAACAAAAATGAAAAACAACGAAATTAAACGTGGTGGTAGTTTGCTTCAGGTGCGTCTTATTTTCTTAGTTATGAATAATTTGTATTTACATTGTAGCATTTTTAAAAACAGTTTACACCGAGTCATTATACTTATTTGTCAGTCCATCTGTGACTGCGTGTACACATATTTACTCACAGGAAGACAGCCATAGAAAAACAAATGATAAATACATATTTTCTTGAATTAAAGTTACTATGGTAACATATATCAAATCTCATATATATATATATACATGAGTTGAATATATAGATCGGAATCCGAAAGTAAACAGCTGCAAACGCAGAATATTATCATAAATGGTCTCGGGAACAGGTTTAAATGGTAACATGTTTTATATGAAGGTTGACGATTAACTACACACAAAGACACACCAACATATCTTAACATGTGGGCGGGAAATAAGATTATGTAGCATGTATAATCATAGATACACACGCTTACGCACAAACGCACATACACATTTGTTAATAATTCCACTCCCAGGCAAGGTAATAAAGCCTCTAAGCTGCAAGGAGTTTAATGAGTGTCAAAGCTTATGAGAGAAAAATAAAACATGCAGGTATTAAGAAGGCGGAATATAAGGAATTGACATTGCATTTAAATGTTTCAAGATCAAACGTGACTGGGAAGAAAGAAATCAGAAGAAGAGCCACAAGGGCAGAGTGAAAAAGAAAAAACTGTTAGTATAAAATTTACGGTTACATTCAGCAATTTCATCGGTAAAATAATGAGACCCTGATGCCAATTTAGTACAATCTATTCATAATGTCGAGCTACAAACGAGGAAAGATCATCAGAACAATTACTATGAAAATGTCTGTAGAAACGTTACAGAGAATCTACATTAATTCAATTGGAAAATGACTGACACCGAGACGCCGGATCATGATTTATAAAATTGCATGTACCTCTTTGAATTTTAACAATAATCTCTAAACACAAAACAGAAAAATCAGATAAGATGTAGCAGCAAGTTTCAATGCATAAACAAATGGTAAATGTATCAAATAAGTTCTGGATAGAAAAATTGTCTAGCATGACACAGTGAACCAACTTTCCTAGCAGCAGACCTAGGAATTGATTCAATATAATCTTTCCACTTCATGTCAGTGGAAACATTTACCCGAGAAGGTTTAATGAGTCACTTTCTTGAAGTTTAGCATTAGGCGGGAAAGGTCCTCTAAAATGATGAAAAGAAGTGATAGAAAATAACACATTTCTTACATCCATTAACCCTCTAGGGCCATTCGTATCATATTTGATACAGTATGAAAACAAGCCCTGAAAGAAATATTTTCCTGAAAAATTTTTTAAGAGAAATATTTTATAAATTTCAAATGAAAGCAGTACTGACCGTTCAGTCAATGAATACCAAATGTTTCCTTATAGGGAAATAGCAAATGTTTCCTTATAGGGAAATACTGTATCAAATATGATACGAATGGCTCTAGAGGGTTAAGAACATAACAATGACAAAATATAGTTTTATGATATGCTATATTTATGGGTATGAGCAGGAAATACACTATCGCTTCTGGGAATTGACTTCAATTACCACTTGTGTGTGTGTGTGTGTGTGTGTGTGTGTGTGTGTGTGTGTGTGTGTGTGTGTGTGTGTGTGTGTGTGTGTTGGTGCAGTCGATATTGACTCAGAATGACAAATCGGAGAGCCGAGTTCGAATTTCAGCTGAATTCGTTGCATTTACTTATGCGCAATCTTCATTGGGAAAGGTTCGACCCCTTCTCCCTCCAGGTATGGGTGAAATAACAGGATAGATTAGATTCTATAGCCTTGGTTGGCAACCAGTCTACCTCGCCCGGAGGATAAAGAGTCAACACCCTCCTGTAAAAAGACAAGTTATAGAAGGTATTGACAACCTCCACGTTGATTGCGTGGGGGTCGTCGATAGCCCATGTTTTACTGAGAGCGGTGGGGTTTAGGGGCGGTACTGGAGTTAGCCAAAGCAAGTCAAAAGATTTGTCTTTGCAAAATGTCGAAAATGCAAAGAAATTCTAACATTTTGACTACTGGTAACGAATGCTGATCTTAATTATCGCTGACACAGGTTCTTATGTAGTTTAGACTAGGTAAAAAAGATCTTTGATTAATTCATGTTCATGTTTTGCATTTTTTTACATATATTTTCTTTCAGGATAATTTTTTTTCTTTGGCTCAAGTTTCTAAAAGAATAGGTTTACATTGAATTTAAAATATAATTTTTCTTCTCTCTTCTTTAATGTAAAAATAAAACATTTATAGCGTTCCTGTCTCTCCTCCGCCTTCCGTTACCAAAAAAAACAAAAAAAAAACACGTGCTACCATCCCTAATTTCGCGTTGATAAATTAATGATTTTCTGGAACTAGTAGAATTTATATATATATATATATACACACACACACACACACACACACACACACACACACACACACACACACACATATATATATATATATATATATATATATATATATATATTACAGGACTACTTCTTTGAACTTAGAATTATATGCTTAATACTTGTTCTTTCTTCCACCCATCTTTTCTTTTTTTATATACGGGATGTTAGCAACCTGGTAGGAAAAAAATTAACCTGCAAAGGGCTGTGGAACTCTAAATGAGTCAACGGCCAGCTAACTAGAAGTGGTGTCTCAATAAATCACCGTGGAGAAGGCAATAGGAGGCCACTCCACTATCTATCTATCCTGCGTATAGTTATGGCTACACAACGAAAATATATTAAACCTAACGGCGTGAAGGGGGGGTTAGTTCCAAAAAGAGCAATTCCTCGCCCGGTAAGGACCGACATGGGCAGCAGGTGTCACCTGACCGTCATCCGGCGACTGTTAGCAACAACGGCAAAGAGGACAGTTTTTCCCAAAATATGTCCCTCGCCCGGAAAGGAACGACATGAGCAACACGTGTCTCTGGACCGTTACCCTGCGACTGTGAGAAACAAAGAAAGGATTACCTTGGGGACATGGAACGTCAGGACGTTAAACAGGAGCGGACAACTAGAGAATGTCAAGCAGGAAATGAACAGACTAAAAATCAATATTCTGGGAATATGCGAAACCAGATGGCCAAATAATGGCGACCTCAACAGAGACAACCATAGGATAATATACGCCGGAGGCAAAAATAATGAAAAAGGAGTCGGCTTAATACTGGACAAAGAAATGAAGAAATGTGTTTTGGGATACTGCCAGTTCTCCGAAGGTGTTCTCTTGGTAAAACTGAAAGAGAGACCGTTCACCATAGCAAGTGTAGTCATCTATGCACCAACAATACAAAGCACCGAGGAAGAAATAGAATCTTTTTACTCCACTCTAGAGAAGGCCAAGGCACAACGTAAAAGCCAAGAAATCAGGATCATCATGGGAGATTTGAATGCCAAAGTAAGCAAGGAGAGGGAAGGTATGACAACTGGCAACTTTGGTTTAGGAATCCGCAACGAACGAGGAGAAAAATGGGTGCAATGGTGAATGGCAAATGACCAGGTAATAACTAACACCTGGTTTCAAGAACACCCACGACGTCTATGGACATGGAGAAGCCCAGGAGACGACAGGAAAAATCAGATAGACTACATAAACATAAACAGCAGATTCAGAAATGCAGTGGTTCAAAGCAAAACCTATCCAGGCGCTGACTGTGAGAGCAACCACGTCCCAGTCATCTGCAAACTAAAGGCGAAACTCCGGAGATTGAAGAAGCCTAGGGCAGCAGAAAAACTGAAATACAACACACTCGTGAATGACCTTAACCTACAGAAAGAATACACTAAAAGCGTGAAAACCAAATACGAAGAACAAATTGGGAAAGGACACTCGAAATGGGACGTGCTAAAGGAAGCAATAGTGACATCAGCAAACAACATTTCCCCAAAGGAAATTAGGCGCAGAAAGAAAAACGAGTGGATGACGGAAGAGATTCAGGACATGAAGCAAAGGAGACGGAAAATGATATCAAGGCATGGAATGGAGTACAGGGAACTACACAAGGAAATAAGAAGAAAATGCAGACAGGCTAAAGAGGAAGGGCTCAATGACAAATGTGCAGAAGTAGAGAGATTGAGCAGGAATAATGAAGCAGACATGCATAAGGAAATAAAAGAACTGACAGGACAAAAAACCTGCTCTTCAACAGGATGCATAAAATATAAGGATGGAACAATCATTTTGGAGAAAAAGGAAATACTCCAAAGATGGGAAAAATATATAAAAGATCTTTTCCACGACAAGAGAGAGCAACCGTTAATACACAAAAATTAGGACGAACCGGAAATATTAAAGTCTGAAGTGGAATCAGCAATAGCCAAACTGAATAGAAACAAAGCAGCTGGACCAGACGGCACAGTCATAGAGTTACTGATAGCCCTGGAAGAATTTGGTATAGAGAAAATTACTGAAATAATAAATGAAATTTATAATAGTGGTGTAATACCAAACGACCTCAGCAAGTCTATCTTCATAGCACTACCTAAGAAGCCAGGAGCAAACGAGTGCGAACTCCACAGAATCATCAGTTTAATGAGCCATATAACAAAACTGATCATCTGAATCCTGATGAATAGAGCAAAAAGCAGAATCAGACCAGAGATAGGACAAGAACAGAGTGGTTTCGTTAAAGACACAGGAACAAGGAATGCCATATTTATGATTAGGATGCTCTCCGAAAGGGCAATACAAATGAAGAAGGATTTATACCTGTGCTTTATTGATTATGCGAAGGCGTTTGACAAAATACGCCACAAAGAACTGATGGAGATGCTCGGTAGCCTGAACATATTTGAAAAAGACTTGAGAGTAATAAAGAATCTTTACTGGCAGCAAACCGCTTGCATACGGACATATAATGAATTGAGTAGATATACAAAGATAGAAAGGGGTGTAAGACAGGGATGTGTCTTTTCACCGGATCTGTTCAATTTGTACAGCGAGAATATTTTGAGGACCCTAGAAGTTATGCCTGGATTCGTAATCGGAGGCCACAATTTAAACAACCTAAGATACGTAGATGATACAGTGCTGATAGCAGACACAGAACGGAAACTACAAGACCTCCTACAGAAGGTAGCTGAAAAAAGTAACACGAAAGGACTAGAAATAAACTGCAATAAAACCGAATGCATGGTCATCAAATATGCCAAATAAAGGTCGGGGATACTAGAATCAAGCAGGTACAAAAATACCTGGGAAGCGTTATAAGAGAAGACGGAAAGTGCGACACAGAGATCCGAAGGCGAATTGGCATGGTGAAGGAAGCATTCCAGAAGTTGAGTAAGGTATTAAGGAACAGGACAATTTCGCTAGAAAAAAGGAATAGAGTACTGGATTGCTACGAGCTGTCCGTCCTTCAATATTGCAGTGAATGCTGGACAATATCATCAAAGATGAAGGAAAAACTTGAAGCAACTGAAATGTGGTTCTACAAAAGGATGTTGCGAATATCATGGATGGAGCATGTGAGCAATGATGAGGTTTTGGAAATGATGGAAACGAAACGGAAATTAATACAGAGCATCAGAAAGAGACGGCTGAAGTTCCTGGGACATTCAATAAGGAAGGAGGTCTTGGAGAACCTGATACTAACAGGCCAGAAAGAGGGAAAAAGAGACAGGGGAAAGCAACGGATAACATATTTGAAGGACCTAACCGGGCGATAGTTTAGTCTATCTACTCCAATTGAAAAAAAAATAAAAGAAGAAGAAAAGTGAAAAGATTGGGAAAGAAAAAACCGGAAACCACATCCTAAACAGGGAACAAGGGATGAGCCTCTTCACCTGTTCAATAGACGTGGATGGAGAGTGCTAAACTATCGCCCGGTTCACACTCCACCCACGTCTATTGAACAGGTGCAGAGGCTCATCCCTTGTTCCCTGTTTAGGATGTGGTTTCCGGCTTTCTCTCTTCTAATCTTTTCACTCTTACGTAGCCCCCGGCACATCAGTGGCGTTACCGCCTTGCTCGGGGTGATATGATTAAAAAAAAGAAAAAAAACCTAATCAGGTGGATGATGGAACGAGGATTGCATGGTGTAACAGGAGAAGGCGTGCTCAGGAATAGGGAAACGTGGAAGGCCATGATCGCCTACATCCTGAAGGGACAGGGCACATAGCAGAAGAAGATATATGCCAACTGTTTGTTAGAAATTATAATGTGAATATAAAGTGGGGGATTAAATCTATATTATAATCAATATATAAACTGATCCCTTATTTTGTGGCCATGCTATTTTCTATTCATTTATATTCTAGATTTATGGGCTTGAGCTAGTGGATGACAGAACAAGGGTTGCATGGTGTAACAGGAGAAGATGTGCTCAGAACTACCAGGAATAGGGAAACGTGGAAGGCCATGATCGCTTACATCCTGAAGGGACAGGGCACATAGCAGAAGAAGATATATGCCAACTGTTTGTTAGAAATTATAATGTGGATATAAAGTGGGGGATTAAATCTATATTATAATCAATATATAAACTGATCCCTTATTTTGTGGCCATGCTATTTTCTATTCATTTATATTCTAGATTTATGGGCTTGAGCTAGTCGATGACAGAACAAGGGTTGCATGGTGTAACAGGAGAAGATGTGCTCAGAACTACCAGGAATAGGGAAACGTGGAAGGCCATGATCGCCTACATCCTGCAGGGACAGGGCACATAGAAGAAGAATGCTGTGAATACCGCGGAGTGAATACATGAGCAACGATAAATTTTTAGAGAGGATGGAAACGGAGAGGAAACATACTAACATCAGGAAGAGACGGCTGAATTTTGTGAGACATGTAATGAGGAAATAGGGCTTCGAGAATATGATACCCACAGGAACGATAAAGCGAAAAAGAGACAGTGGAAAGCAACGCGTGCCATACTTGATAGGCTTGAGCAAATGGATGGTAGAACAAGGTTTTGGATAAATAACAAGATGTGTTAAGAGCTACAAGGGATAGGGAGACGTGGAAGGCCATGATCACCTACGTCTTGAAGGGGTACGTCTCGAAGAAGATACCAAATTCATAGGTAAGAAAAACAAATTAAAATAAAGAAGTACTTTGTCAGTCATTTGTAACGGAATATATATTAGTAAGGGATTGCTGCTCCAAATGCACAATCATGTGTGTGTGCGCGCGTACGTGCGTGTGTTTGTCTGCGTTTGTGTTTGTTTGCATGTGTGTGTGCAATTCAATTAGGAAATTTACGAAACAGTTGTTGCTTGCGTGCGCACGTCTGTATGTGTGTGTATGTGCATGTGTGTAATTAGGAAACGTAAAAAAACATGTGTTGCTGTAAAATGAATTCACTTTTGCGACCTGTATTTTTTTTTCTCCACTCTTCGCAAATAATTCATTTATTTTTCTGACACTGTTTCAGCAACTTGACAACGGAATAACTTTTAACTGTGGAAAAAAATCCTTCTGATATCAAACCAAGATAAATGCATTCAAATAAATAAAAGAGAGAGAAAGTTTCTTTTTTTTTATTTCTTAGAACGTTCAACTTCAGACTTTTTGGCAATAACATCTGTCACATTGTTGTCAACAATTATAAGTAAAGATGAATAATTAGTCATTCACTTTTTATCTAAACGAAAAGTGACGTTTCGTTTAAAATTACTTCTAAAAATCAATTCTTTTCTTCAGACAACAAGAGAAAATTAACACATATTTCCAAAAACACGCTCACAAACTAAGAAAGAAAGAAAGAAAGAAAGAAACAGAATGAGATAGCTAGCTAGCTAATTAGCTAGATAAATGAATACATACATACAGATTGAGATAGATAGATAGATAGATAGATACATACATACATACATACATACATACATAAATACATACAGATAGATAGATAGATAGATAGATAGAAACAAACAAAGAGATTGGTGTGTGTGTGTGTGTGTGTGTGTGTGTGTGTGTGTGTGTGTGTGTGTGTGTGTGTGTGTGTGTGTGTTTAGGCAGCAAATTCTCTTTTAAGCATGTTAGATTAAATAAATTGCAAACATTATGTTTGCTTATTTTTAATAAAATCCGTTCATACTCACGAATAATCTTACGTGTATTACAATGGAAAGCTGTAAGAAATGCGCTGTGACATTTACATTTGATTTTATTATCCATTTCTCAATGTTCACAAGTACTTTCCATCTTCTTCCGAGATCATCTTCAGAGGTGTAAGTTTGGGTAACAAAAAATAACCGCGAAACTGTGTTGCTAAAAATGACTGTATTTTTCTTCTTTTTGTCTCAAATGTAACGGCTGACAGATTGCTTAGCGTTCATTAGAACGTGAAAATTATCCACAATGAAATTGTTTATGTTATAATGTCATGGTCATGCACGTGTTAAAACATGAAAAACTGTTCTTTCTATTAACATTTCAGAACATTACTACAGTGTTCATAGCTGATTCTATTAATTGACGGCTTAAGTTTTAAACATACTTAATATAGGGGAGAGACATGAAGTTTCTGGAACATGTAATGAGGAAGGGGAGCCTGGAAAATTTAATACTCACAGAACGGATAGAGGGGAAGGGAAACAAGGGAAAGGAGCGCAAGATCTACTTGATAGGCTTGAGTAAATGGATGGGAGATATCCCAAGGGGAAGAATGTTGAGAGCGACCAGAGACAGAGCCCAGTGGATATCCATAATCGCCTACATTCTGAAGGAACACGGCACGCGAAGAAGAAGAAAAATCAGGGATCCGTAGTTTGTATTTGTTGATTTCTTGGTGTAGGATAATTGTGTTGTCGATTATTATTTTTCTATATTATCAGTGCAGACAGGAATGTTGTTGTAGATGTCTAGAAATGGACGAATGGTCAGATATATGTAATGTAAGACGTCTTGTTAATGTAGTTGTTGTAAATTCAACATATATATTTGCTTTTTTGCGTTTTTGTTTTGTTTTGTTTTGTTTTATTTTTGTTTTTTTGTTTTTTCGTTTTTCGTTTTTTTTTTGTTTGTTTTTTTGTTTCAAAATGTATCAGAGATACATTCTCCCATTTGAATTGATATATAATGTTTGTTTTACGTAATACATCAGTTGGTAGGAAGAAGTTATTACGGATAATTAAATTAGTAATATTGTTATATTATTTATAATATATTACTAATTTTATTTTTTTATTAGGATCCACGGGAGAGATACTAGTACGAATGAGACTGTTTATGAATTTTGTTATCCTGTTTGTAGTTATCGTGCATCTATTTACAATTTAAGAGTTTGATATATTTAGAGTCATTAGTGGAAGTACCATATTCTATTTAATGTGTGTTGATGTTTTTGATATATTGTCTTATTTGTTCATCTACGATATGGTTTGGGAAGTCATTATTAATGAGAATCTGCTTAATAATTTTTACTTCAGAATAAAAATCTTCTTTGTGTTGGAGTTATTTGTGCTCAGTTAATTAAATTGTGTATAAGTGCTAATTTGTAGTAAGTAGGACATTCATGAAAGTAAAGGAGTTTTTGCTGGTTGTTTTTTATATGGTGAGGAAGTAAATGTGTTGTTGTTTGTGTCTATTAAAATGTAAGGAAAGGGATTTTGGTATTTTTGTTAAGTTCGTGCATGAACTTAGGGATATTTTGAAATTTTTTCTGGAGTTCTATTATTTCTTCTATGTTTTCAAGACAAAAATATCATCTACATATCGTACGTAGATGGAAGGTTTTTTAGTTGTGCTAAATCTATTATTTCCTAGGTTGGCCATGTAGAAGTTACTGAAGATTGGACCCTGAACTGAGTCCATAGAAACACCGTCCCGTTGCACGTATACATTATTTATGTGATCATAGTTTGGGACTTCGGTATTAAAGGTTAAAAGTACTTTTTGTAAGTATTTTAAGTTTAATTTTTAATGGGAACAGAGAATTATTATTATTATTATGTCATTTTTCATCATATTTCGATTTCTGCTTTGGTCTCACTACCAACCAAGTCTGCGAGGAGACCTAAGGCAGGTAGTGGCGTGTTGTTATGGCTCCATTTCATGTTTTTCTATCTTCCCTATCATCCCTAGCATTACATAGATAAAGTTTTCCTTAGTGTGTGGGCTGTACTTAATAAGACAATGTTTTGTATATCTCTTAAGCTGGGGTTTCCAGGGATTCTTTCAATGTGTTGTTTTGTTCCATTTTTTATCATTCCAAGTGCACCTACTATCACTGGCACAGCTCTTGTTTTCAATTTCCACATTTTTTCTATTTCAATTTCCAGGTCTTTATATTTTGACAGTTTTTCAAATTCCTTGATTGCTATGTTACAATCCGCTGGACAAGCCATATCAATTAATAGACAAGTTTTCTCCTTCTGGTTTTTAACAATAATGTCTGGCCTGTTTGCTTCAATTTTTCTGTCTGTGTAGATGGTGTAATCCCATAGAATGGTTACATCTTCTATTTCTGTAACCGGTGCTGGGTGATGTTCATACCAGTGTTTGTTTACAGCTTTTCCATAATGTTTGCACATTGCCCAATGTAAATATTGCCCAACTCTATCGTGGCGATTTTTATATTCGTTTGGGGCAAGCACAGAACAGCCTGAGATTAGGTGGTCTATTGTTTCTTGGTGTTTATCACAAAACCTGCATTTTGGATCCATATTATTATGCATAATATTTGCCTGAAAGTTTCTCGTGAAAAGACTTTGGTCTTGTGCTGCAAGTATAAAGCCTTCAGTTTCAGACTTTAATCCAGATGCACGTAACCATCGATGAGTATTAACTTTGTCAACATTGGATTTATTGGCACGTTCTGGATATTGGCCATGCAGAGGTTTGTCTTGCCAGCGCTGTTTCATCTTTTCAAGAGCTTTATCTTTGGCTTTCATTTTCATATTTTTTGCCGCAATAGTTGGTTCTTGGCTACTGTTTTGCTTTTCTACAGAATCTACTAACTGTAAATCTTGTTTGTATTTACTTTATTATTATTATTATTATTATTATTATTATTATTATTATTATTATTATTATTATTATGTCAATGGTTTCTTTAACAAGAACGTTAGTAAACAGATTTTCAACGTCAAGTGATGCTATGGTTTCATTATTAGGCTTTTCAGTTTTTAATATTTCTATAATTTCAAGAGATTTTTTTAATCCTATCACCCCAAGCAAGGCGGTAACGCCATTGATGTGCAGGGGGCTACATAAGAGTGAGAAGATTAGAAAAGAGAAAACCGAAAACCGCATCGATAACAGGAAACAAGGGATGAGCCTCTTCACCTGTTCAATAGATGTGGGTGGAGTGTGAACCGGGCGATAGTTTAGTGTATCTACTTCAATTGAAAAAAAAAACAGTGAGAGGATTAGAAAAGAGAAAACCGGAAACCGCATCCTAAACAGGAAACAAGGGATGAGCCTCTTCACCTGTTCAATAGATGTGGGTGGAGTGTGAACCGGGCGATAGTTTAGTGTGTCTACTCCAATTGAAAAAAAAAAACAGTGAGAGGATTAGAAAAGAGAAAACCGGAAACCACATCCTAAACAGGAAACAAGGGATGAGCCTCTTCACCTGTTCAATAGATGTGGGTGGAGTGTGAACCGGGCGATAGTTTAGTCTACCTACTCCAACTGAAAAAAAAAACAGTGAGAGGATTAGAAAAGAGAAAACCGGAAACCGCATCCTAAACAGGAAACAAGGGATGAGCCTCTTCACCTGTTCAATAGATGTGGGTGGAGTGTGAACCGGGCGATAGTTTAGTCTACCTACTCCAACTGAAAAAAAAAAAACAGTGAGAGGATTAGAAAAGAGAAAACCGGAAACCGCATCCTAAACAGGAAACAAGGGATGAGCCTCTTCACCTGTTCAATAGATGTGGGTGGAGTGTGAACCGGGCGATAGTTTAGTCTACCTACTCCAACTGAAAAAAAAACAGTGAGAGGATTAGAAAAGAGAAAACCGGAAACCGTATCCTAAACAGGAAACAAGGGATGAGCCTCTTCCCCTGTTCAATAGATGTGGGTGGAGTGTGATTTAATCTAGTATTTATTAGCTATGCATGGTGTAGTTAATTGGTTAAGCGTTTTCGTTAGTTGGTATATAAGAGTGAGAATCTGTGATATACTAGAGCGAAGTGGATAATTAGGCCTGTGTGTTATGATAAAGCCATAAATGTATCCTGGTTTATAGTCTCCGATTATTTTGGTAAGTTTTATATTATCTCGTTCCACAATTTTTAGCTGTGATTAATTTATCCCAAATTACATTAAGATTGAGAGTACTTAGGAACACTGAGAAATAGATAATAAAATCAATTGTAAAAGTTACAGTGCATTTCTTACATGTTTCAATTATAATACGCGAAAGATTATCCGTGAGTACGAACAGACTTTATTAAAAATAAGCAGACTTAATGTTCGCAAATTATTTAATCTGACATATATATATATATATATATATATATATATATATATATATATATATATATATATCTATTAAAATATCGTTTAAAATGATAATTATATATATAATTATCATTTTAAATGATATTTTAATGGATATTCATATTTGAATAGATGCTCTATTTATTTATTAAACATAATATTTATTTATTTTCGTCTACCAGCCTGAATATGCGAGAAATTTTATTAAAGAATAATATTCGTTCTCCGGTCTGATTCGAACCTGTGTCCCCCTGAATGATTACTTCCCTTGATTGTCTTAATAATGCATATAAATATACTATTTTTCTGCATTTTGATAAAATTTGTTCCCGATCAAAATGAACCGTTTAATTACTCAGTTACTTTTCTCCTACGTTTTTAGATTGTAGTTTTATTTGTTCTAGCTTTCATGTGAAGTACTCAGATACCTTTATTTATTAAGAGATCGTCTTGCTTCAGGTTGGTCTTGACATTAGTTTTGTCACCGCAGACCTTATTTTTGCTAATCATTGTTTTCCATTTCACTATACTAAACGCCTAAAATGTTTAACATAAAAAGATATTGACTAAAAAGGGATTTATATAATACCAGAAGCACTAATGAATCATAGATAACCTTGAATGTCCAAAAGATTTTTTAATAATCATTTCACCCCAGGCAATACAGAAATTCCGCTGGTGCACCGGGGGTTACATAAGAGGTGAGTGATGAAAAAGAGGAACAAGCTACAGGGGAAGCTTCATTTTTAAAAACTACTAAAAATAGAAAATATTACAAGCCATGTGTACTGCAATTAGATTTGAGTTGATTCTTCAATAAAAACGGAAGTGGAAGAATGTCTATTTTTGATCTAGAACGTTCGATGACTTTCTTCATAGAGACCGCCCACCTATATAAATTGAAGGGTTGGTTTGTCTCGCCAGTTCAGTTCATTTGCATACAATTTCAGTATCACGCAAAAGATCAAAGAACTGGCCCTGACTTCCGACGATCAGTTTCGCACAGTTCTTGCATAGACTCCTCAATAAAACTCTCATTTCTAGCTTTTAATATTTTTGACCATGACAACTGTTGACTTTTTGCCAGAAACCCTATTATCTTTTATTTTTTCTCAGGCATTATTTAACATAAATTTAAGTTTTGGACCTTTAATTATAAATTAATATTAATACTTTTACTAATGTAAATACATTATATTTGTTGCTATAAAACTTCAGCGTAGATTGTATTTATTTATTCTTCTTTCCTTTCTCCCTCTCTCTCTCTCACACACACACTTTCTCTCTCTCCCTCACACACACACACACACACACACACACACACACACACACACACACGCATACCATTTTGTTTTGTCACAAGTGTAACAAAGTCGTCCTAAATCTATTAATATCTATCTCAGTTTGTTCATATATATATATATATATATATATATATATATATATATATATCCACTTCAGCTATATATTCAGCGGGACTCTTCAGAAATGAACTGAGTTCTTTCGGTGACTGGCGTGTGTATACACTGCTTATATACAACACGTTAAAATTTCCCTTCTCTGATTCTGTGCGCCTTTGGCTTAGTGGGTAGCGACTCCGACTGACACCAAATCGGTCGAGTTTCGATCCAGAATCAAGTGGATGTGTCTAGCCACACTGATGAGCTGTGTTACAGCAAAACAGGCTTGTACGTGGATGACTTCTAGATATATATATATTTCAGTCTGTTCATATCTATCTATATCTGCTCATTCTATTCATATCTATCTATCTATCTGTCTATCTATCTAAATCTACTCATTATCTATCAAAATCTGCTCATTGTCTATCTCATTCTATTCACATCTTTCTATCTATCTATCTATCTATCGATTAATCTATCTATATGAGTCAGTTTATATCTTTCTTTCTATCTATCTCAGCCTGTTTCTTTCTATGTACGTATGTATCTCAGTTTGCCCATTAAATCAAAAATTGCCAGTTGACCGATTTTTTCCCCACTCTTCAGAACTGTGACTGGGAAATAATATGACAAACTATGTACATATATCATAGACGACATGAATGAAAGGGAGGGAAAAATGTCTTTTGCTGAAAGTTATCTCACCTGAAGATGCTAGCGACCCAACAAAGCAAGCCCAAGCAAATACTGTCTATGTTTACAAAGAGAGGGCTGCCTAAACCTTATAAACAGTGTCTCCAACACCTTCAAATGAAACAATGAGTGTGACTTGGCTAAAGGAGAAAACCAGTCCACACTGGTATTTACGACCTCCATACAAGGACGTATACCCGAAGCGGATGCGGCACAAGGCCAATTAAAGTGGGAAATCCGAGCCCGTAAGCTCGGTCAAAAATATCTCGTAGACCTTGCTTAAGGCAAGGTCGGGCCCTTGTCTGTTCACCCCAGACGAGACTCTACCCTTCGGTCGAGCTTCGTTTGTGTTCCTCTCCACCCGAACGCGGAGAGTTGATCAAGAGTAAGTGTCGGTTAGAGAACCAGTTCGCGGTGGCATTTACTGCCTCCCCATTAAGGTGGACGCTCGAGGTGGATGTGGCACAAGGCCAATTTAAGAGAGAAAACCGAGCTCGTAAACTCAGCCAAAAATATTCCGTCTCTTCTCTGTTCACCCATGATGACACTCTACCCTTCGGCTGAGCCCCGTCTGAATCCATCTCCCAACCAAGGTACTCGAAGATAGAATGGACTTCTAACCGTTAATGGTTTAATTTTATTACTCAGCAATCTTATTTCGAATAATCGATTGAACAAGGTCTAAAGGATTTCTTGCGTAGTAGTGCCTCTTTTGGTAGTCATGAGTTATCTCCTTCTAACCTGGCAAGTTACTTGTTCACCACTGCTGTAGGAATATGAACTCCATGGAATAGAGTTCGTATACCCCTGTGATTGTAATTAAAGGGTTCGGTTCGAAATTCCTAGCACCTGAAGAAGGCTGAAACTTACAAAGGCCGAAACGTCGTACAAATGGCAACAAAGATGAGGACAATAGTTCGAATAATGTAAATACTGTAAGTATTATCTCATCTCAGAAATATAGACAAAAGAATCATTCTTTGTCAGCAGAATTTGCGCTTAACAAATTTCTAAATAAAGACGATTAAGAAAACATTTGCCACCTAATAAGTATTAGATATCAGCTTGCAGTTGATGAGTTATCCGGATCTGAAAAGGATATGTTAGGGATTATGAACAATATAAGTTTCAAAAAAAAAAGAAAAAAATTCATTCAAAGAAGAGATATTAGAAAAAATAAAAGAAATCAAAAGCAAAAAGAAAATGGTGATTTTGGGTGTTAAAACAAGATAAGTATCTCATGGATCCAGATATTTATAAATGCAAAGTAGCTAATGAAGTCACCAAGTCTACATAAAGAAGCACCACCCCCATCTGTCGAAAGCATTAACTGCGAAGCGAGGGATATTGCAAATAAGTTTGGTGTAGGAGACAAGTTGGAAGTTCTTATCGAAAAAGAAGCTTTTACAAATATTAAGGACCACAAAGAAGATTTCCTACATCGCCCTTCTTTCCGGCTTATAAATCCCACAAAAACGGATCTTGGTAATATCAGCCGCAATATCCTGCAGAATATTTGTAATCTATGAAGATTAGATAGCTCCAGTCATTTTCCATATCTAACTTTTAAACTGAATTTTTAAAAATGAAAAGGTTTTCTTGAAACTTTTATTTTAGTTTTAATTGAAAGCTAAATAGTTAAATTTACTATTTACAGTAAGCAAAATACTCGGGTGTATTTCAAACAGAACTTATATTGATTTGAATATAAAAGTTTAAGATTTTTTTCAATTTTTGAATTTTGCCGCCATTTTGGAGCGATCGACACATTTGCAAACAAAAGTTAATTCTCGGTTTTAGAAATATTGCACAAATAAAATATACATCTGTGACACCTTACTTTTAGAAAATTATCAAATGGAAAAAGTTCATTTTTTTAAGTTTGGGACCTTTTTATTCGTACTATGCTTTTTTCTTAGCGATTTAGTGGAGGTACCTAATTAAAAGTGGCTGCGCAGATAAACCAATGGCAAGGCACGCATGAATGTGTATCTTTGTTTAAGGATATTAAAAACAAAAAGAAATCAGTATTTATAAAGTATGATATATGCAACTTTTAACCGTCTATTTCGTAAAATAATCTTAACGACGCTTTTGATTTCGCCAAAGAATTCATAAACATCAAACCTGAATAGATGGAAGTAATATTTCATTGCGGAAGATTGGTACTAATTCATGGAGGCAAAGCTTGGATTAAGTCAAATGGCAGTGACTTTGATGTACCTCAAGGATCTTTTGATGGGGTAGAGGTTGCAGAACTGGTAGGGATATTTATATTGAGCAAATTGAACAAAATTGTTCATATAAATAATCATGGACTATACAGAGACGATGGTCTAATGGTGGTTCCCAGTATAAAAAAGGTAAACGATAATTCGTAACAATTTGCATAAAGTATGCAGAGTTGGGTTTTAGTTGGTGTAAAAATACCCCAGTATTTAGATGTAGAGCTCAACCTCAATGATGTTACAATATCACCATATTTAAAGCCAAATGCAAACATCAAATTGTAAACACCAGGTCAAACTACCCAAGATCTGTAATACAGAAAATTTCCAAACATGCAATGCAGAATTTTTAACAATTCCTCTACTGGCGAAATTTTCAACGAAAAGAAGGCAGTTTACGAGATAGCGCTAAGCTAGGAGGGGTACGTAGAAAGTTTAGTTTTCGTTCCTCAAGCAAGAAGCCAAAGTATACTACGAGGCAGAAATATAATAATGTTTAATCCACCATATAACCAGCAGCTGAAAACGAAAATTGGAAAAATGTTCTTTAAATTAATTTAAAAAAAAATTTCCGGCTAATTCGGAATTAGCCAAAGTATTTAACAAAACTCCTGTAAAGTTAAGTTATACCTTCCCAACAAATCTGCATAGGATAATAAAATCTAATAACACAAGATTATTAAATACAGCGAAAGAAAATCAAACAAACAGAACATGCAATTGCAGAAACAAGACAGACTGCTCATTTAATGGAATTTGTTGTATTGAAGGAGTAGTATACATGGCGAAAGTCAGAGCTGAAACGAATAATTTCAAGACGGTGTACATCGGTTGCACTGACGGGCCATTCAAAAGGCGGTATTATAATCATATATCTTTGTTCAGACTGGAAAATCATAAAAATGATGCTAGGCTGGCGGACTGGCAGTTTAAAAGAAAATACGGTAGATTTCCAGCAACCGCTGCTACTAATGATACAGCAGAAGCTGACGGGGTCTGTCATTGGGAATTGATAGATAAAAGGTCAAAAATTAGGTTTTTTGCTGCTGATTATAGCTGTCAGTTCAAACTAGCTAGTTTAGCAGCAGAAACGGCAGCAGAAGAAAAAGTCAATCGGACCATTAAATCTCGTAATAGCGGAGACGTAGTCATAGCTAGGGCCAAGTTGGCCTCCATGCTTACCGGGAAGGACCAAATTCTGGTAGTCAGGGCTAGGTTAAAAAGAATGTCTTACGAGGCGACGAATATGGCCGCTGAATTGCGTACGGAGGAAGTCAAGAAAGCTTCCCAACGATATGTCGCGTGCGTCACATTGCCAGAAAATCGGACCGTGACAACAAACACGGGTATATGTAAGGAATTTCGGGATTACTTCCAGGAACTTTTCACCAGGGAGCCCATCCTGAGCTCGACACCTATTTGACCGATTTTCCCCGCCTCGAGGCGGCTGAAGCGGTTGGATGCGTGGGCCCCATTACAAAGTTGGAAATCTGCCGAGCGCTGAAGTTGGTTGTCTGGGACAAATCTCCGGGTTTAAATGGTTTACCCTACGAACTGTACTTGAGGCGGTCGCACTTTCTTGTCCCCCTGCTGGAACTGATTTTCAACAACTTTATGAAGCAGGGGTCTATATCTCAACTCTTCACCAGGGATGTAATCAAGGTACTACGCAAGGATAAGAACGGTGGGGATGGGTTAGATAATTTTCGGTCTTTAAGGATATTAAACACAGGGTTAAATATTTTAACCAAGGTCTTAGCCTGCCGTTTTCGGACCGTCCTGCCTAGTCTGATTGGCTCCGAACAGACGTGCTTTGAAGGGCAGGACTATTCAGGACAACCTTCATATGGTACGCTTGATTATAGTGCAAGTCGACAGTGAAGCCGCGCTGATCAGTTTAGATCAATCAAAGGCATCTGATAGAGTTGACCATCGATTTTTGAAGGCAATCCTTTCAGCCACCGGTTTCTTGCTATACTTTGGCTCCTGGATCCACCTTTTGTATGCGACCCCCAGTGCGCTGCTGAAAGTGAATGGGGTTTGATTGGAGCATTTCGTATTGTCTTGATTCATTCGTCAAGGCTGTCTGTTATCGCCTTTGCTGTACGTTCTTACGTTGGAGCCATTCCTTCGTAAGTTAAAGGCGAATCCGGTTCTGCTGGAATTTCACTACCTGGTGCTACCACCTCTGCCAGGTACTCCGCCTATGCTGACGACGTTTCGATTCTGGTGTCAAGCAAAGCCGAGAATGACGAATTCAGCAAAAACATCAGGGGGTATGAGATGGTGACGGGGGTGGCCAAGTCTGTTGTAAGTCTGTTGGCTTGCGGTTGGGTGCTTGGAAGGGAGTTTCTCTTCCCAGACTTCTCTTCTGAACGGACGGGCTGATCAAGTTATGCGAAGTCTGGTTCAGTCCTGATCTCCTTGTTGGAGATGAATTGGTCTTAGTGGGGGACTGGAATACTATCCTGCATTCGAAGTTAAATAGGGTGCGGGGAGCTAGCAGAAGAGCGCGTGATCGTAGCCTGGTTGATCTGATTGACGAGTTTGGTTTTGTCGATAGATACCGGGTCAATCATCCGGGGGGCGAGGAAGATGTGGAGAGGCCACAATGTTTTTGTGGTCCTAGAGGAATATATGCCTTGCACATATACCCGATTCACTTTTACCGACTGTCTCTGCTGCCTCTTCTGCCCACCATACTAATTGAATTAGTCAGAATTTTGTTTTTCTACTTGTGGGGATCCATTCTCTAAGGTACTTCGGGAGATTTGTTACCTCCACCCTTCTGAGAGTGGTCTAAGTATGCTACAGTTGAGATTCCTCAGCATACGCTGAGGGTGAATTTTGGAAGACGCCCACAAGAACTTTTCCTCGCTGAGAAGTGTGCGCTCGTCCGAGAAGAAGACCCGCTGTTTACCCCAGGCGAGTGCTTCTTCTATAGCGAATGTTGGATAGCTCTGAAACGACTCGTACGGGCGGCAGAAAACCTCTTCGACGTCTCGTAAGTCTTTATATCACTTGTTAGTCAGGGGATCCGTTCAAGATGATTTGATTAGCGACCTCGGTCTTACGAAGCGGGGGGCTCGCTCAATATGACCTTGGGCGCTCGGGATGAAATGCCTTAGTAACAATGAGGCATCATTCACTGGCTAATAATCCGTAGGGTTCTCTGGGTTGGCAAAAGGCTTTGTACAGCGGGATTGGAGAAGATTCCAAACTGCATGCGCTGTACTGGGGAGGTGGAAACTTTGGATCACGCCTTCAGTGTAGGGTCGAAGTACATATGTGCAAGTTAGTTGAAGATATCATAGTTTACATGTTTCGCGGAAAGTTTTTTTGCCTTCGAGGCCAGTTCTGTCTGTATCAATGTAGTGCCACCATTGACGAATGCTAAACAGGAAGGCTTCTGCTTGCTAGGAGTAATGAGAGTCGTGATTTGAAGGACGCGCAAAAAGCTCTATGGGGACAAGTCCTCCTCTTCCCAACTGATCTTGCACTTTAATCATCAGCTTAAAGTCAAGATTAAGACAGAAAGACGGCGACTACCGCCACCAGGGTTCGGCAAAAGGTGGGTGAGTATTCCGCGTTTGTGTCGAGTGAGAGAAGCTGACTTGGAGTGACATTTCGATGCCGGTTAGACCTTAAGATATTGTTCTAGCTGCATTGATCCTTGCCCCCTACCCCAGCCCAGTTATAGACGAGACTAGGGCCTGATTTTGTTTTTTTAGTTTTCTTTTCTGATTTACTTAGCTAAGGTTTGTATGGCCATCGGCCCGTTTTATTTCTCTCCCTAATTTCTTTGTTTAATTCCCTCTCCCTTTCCCCTGTTTAGGTGACCAAATATGTTAGTTTTCTGGTGGGTGTGTGACGCGTTTCGTATTTCGGGTGTGATTTTCGTATTTGTTTTTGTGTTTAGATTGTTTAGATGTGTGTATGTTTGTGTGAAATCTTGGAATGATTGGTCTATTCATTTAAAGTTCCGCATCAATTTCGTTCAGTATATATCACAAGTTAAGATTTGGGGGGGGGTTCATTACTAACACTGTTTTATTTGGTTTCTCGTACATAGTTTGTATTGTATATAAATAATCATTGGGATGTTTTTAAATAGTTATTATCCTTCGTCCACAAAAAATTGGTGTCTTTAGTTAGGACTTCAGGAAGACACTGTGGTATTATAGTAGACGTCGTAAGAAAGGTAAGTATGAAAGCATTGTTTTGCCGTAAGGAGTACTGCGGAATGCTTGAGTCAGTGATTGTGTCTAGTTAAGTATAATTTTAAAACAGATAAAGACCAGCCTTCCCCATTCCTATTTTTGGCTTTGTGCCACATCTTTTTAATAAAATACCAAAAAAAAAAAAAATTGTCCGGGCCTGAAGAGACCTGATTTGATAGTTGGTGTGTTGCATTAGGAGTGGAATTAACGGTAGCTTTTTTTATTTTTGTATGTCATAACACTGTTTGTTTTTAGTGTTATTATTGTATTCGTCCTGTGGATTATGCGTTTAAATGTGCAAACTTTTGTTTCGTTTTTGTTTTTCTGCTGTGGTGAGTGAGTCTCCCCAGCCAAACGTTGAACCGGTGGTAATACCAACTACGTCGGTATGGAACAAGACTCCGAAGAGGAAAGACGCTATATAGTCCAAGCAGATGGGACGGGTATACGAGCCTTTCATGAAGAGAAACGAGCTGGTAGCCATACCAGAAGCTATCAATGTAATTGCTGCGAAGACGATCTCCTTGCTGACTTGCGATGTGAAAACGCGCAAATTTATCGGAATCATCATGAAGACAATAGAGGAGACTCTAAAATCTGATTATGCCGAAAATTTTGGCAAGAAGCTCAAGAGCGATGTGCAGAGGAGGAGGCGAAGGCGTTGGCAGGCAGCGTCCTAATAACAAAGAATATACGGCTCCAGACAGAGTATATGGGCACAAGAAAAACACAAGTGATTGTCCACGGTGTCCCACTGGAAATTGCTTGTGACCATGCAGGCGGTTTTTTCACTCGGTTTGGAGCAGTAGAAGCATGTCCAGAGTGGCCAACAAAGCGGGGGTCCCGACGGAGGATGTTGGTTTGCAGGTTATCCTGAATGAACCGCCAGAATTTTAATAACATCCTGGAGGTTATGTTATGTCGGGACTGGAAGCTGTTTGTGGCTGTGGAGGGCCGTAAACCATACTGTTAGACGTGTGGTGCCGCGGGGCACTTAGCGAAAATGTGAGTCTTTTAAAGTCATTACAGCACAACGGGACAGTTTTCTGCAAACCCTGCTCTGGTTAAGTTAGAGTTCTTTTGTGTACCTAGTTAATGTGAATGAATGTTGTTTCTAGCTTGTTCTAGAATTTCTCTTTGGTTATGATCCAAGTCGAGATTCTCAACCTCCCCAGTGTGTTTTTCGCCCCACTTTTTCATCTTGACTGGTTCAGTCTTTGATTTTCTTATTCCATTATTTATTTCATCCCTCCCCTCTCCCTTAGCGAGTGTACTACTTGATTTCGATGTTTAGTGGAATACAGCAGCCACTCTTGATTTTTGTGGGTTGGACGGGTCTTACTAACATTTGCTTATTTTGTTTGAATATTTTATTATATTTTAGTTTGTTTTGGGCATTTCATTCCCTTCCCCCTTTCATTTTCATATCATTATATTTTTATAAAAATGCTATAAATTAATTTTTATCTCGTGGGTTTGTTACCCCGTTTTTAGGTTCTCCTGTGAATATGTGATATTGCGGTGTATGTAGGATCGAAAGATGATGAACGTGTTCTTGTGGTTAATGGAGATATTGTAAGGAGCGATTGGGTCGTGAATGTGGTTAACTAGGTACAGGATAGTTAATGAAAGACCACCCTCCAAATAAACAGTTTTTCGGCATTGTGTCACATTTTTTGAATTTTTTATACAAAAATAAATATTGTGCATGCTTAAAGGGACATAACGATCGAAACCCGGGTAGTGAAATACGGATCCCAAAAAATTATAAGTGTATTTTGCTCTACTTTCTCAGGATTGTATTGAGAACTTTTTGTTGCTTAGTGCCTTCGAGGACAGTCTTTCGCTGCAATCCATTTATATTTTTTGTTATATATATATATATAGAGAGAGAGATAAATCAGGGTTTCTTTCTATCTATCTATCTATCTATCTATCTATCTATCTATCTATCTATCTATCTATCTATCTGTTAAAGGTTTCGATATATGCCTGTTCTTTCCCTCTTTATCTAACTAACTAGCTGTTTTTATCTCAGTCTGTTACTGTCTATCTATCTGTTAGTCTATTGTACTGAACAACTATGAAATAACATTTATACAAGCTGAATCTCTTATTAATACTTTATAGCCGATTTGGATTTTCTTTCTCTTCCTGAACTGACTACTCTGTCTATATATGTCTATATACATCTTGGGTGTTCTTCAAACCAAGTTATCTCACTTTAACTTAAATCTTCTAAGTTATTTGTAGCCTGGTATTGAACTCACAACTTTTTAGGTCAAGTCAATGGAACTAACCAACGTCTACATCCACTGGGCCATGTGTCCTTGATATAGAATATATGAAATGAGAATCACATACCCCAGTGGTTGTAATAAAGGGTTCGGTTCGAAATTCCAAGCACCTAAAAAAGGCCAGAGCGTACAAATCTCTCTCTCTCTCTCTCTCTCTCTCTATATATATATATATATATATATATATAGAGAGAGAGAGAGAGAGAGAGTAGCAGCCATAATATAAGGAACGGGAACAACAAAGACATAAATATGTGTATTACTTAAAAAGTAATGCATGATTAGCAATGAAATTTTTACCGAATAAAGATTACGGTGTAATGCATAAATGCTGAGATTTACTTCCTGTCCTTACTTATTCTATTCATTTATATATGTATATATATATATATATATATATATATATATATATTATTAAAACATATTAATAAATATTTGAACAGCAATCTTCCTTTATATATATATATATGAAATGAATTGTTTGAACATTATTTTTATCGATACTCGTATTTAATTAGATATTCTGTTTTTAATTTAAACAGTATTATATATTTATATCTACTGGCCTGATTATTTAAGATAGATTTGTATTACGAAAATGTGTGTCATTCGGCAGGATTCGAACCTGCAACCCCTATCCACATAGGGGAAGCTACCATGTGATCTGGCATGTCTTAGACCTCTCGACCACAAATGACCGTTAGTTTAAACGAGGTTTTAATCAAGCCTATATAACACAATTTTCGATTCAAAAATTGTGTTATATAGGCTTGATAAAAACCTCGTTTAGCCTGGAGGCTATTCGTGGTCGAGAGGTCTAAGACGTTACCAAATCAAATGGTAAATAGGGGTTGCAGGTTCGAATCCTGCCAAATAATACACATTTTTGTAATAACAATTTATCGTAAATAATCAGGCCGGTAGATATAAATATATGATACTGTTTAATTAAAAAACGAATATCTACTTATACACGAGTATCGATTAAAAATAATGTTCAAACAATTCATTTTTTATATTTATATATATATATATATATATATATATATATATATAGCACCCAATAAAATTTTTGAGTCTTGCTTTAATTTTTTTTTTTCCATCGGTCAATCTACTACATAAACTATCTAGTTCTATTCTTGTTCCTGAACATTCGTTTTTTTTTTATTTTGGTTTTTGTTTTTTTATATTTTCACCACTCCCCTATACATAAATAAATCCGACTATAAATGCATTACTGTAGTCTGATGAAGAATTTTGCTATTGTTTGACATTGCCCCGATACACACACACACACACACACACACACACACACACACACACACACACACACACACACACACACACACACACACACGGATAGAAAAGAGAATAAAGTTAGATAAGAATGAAAGAAAATGTTTAGTAATTTGCCATAATACTGGTGTTCCAAGAAGAGGTAGAGAATGGTCAGTTATGCTTTCATGATAATGTAAGTGGACAAGGACATTTGGAAATGGCCAGAAAGCTCTGGAGTGGTTTGGTTCTGTCTGAGAGACGCTGTCATCAAGTGGCATCCTCTGTACTTCGCATAGACATATTGTTCCGAAAAGCTGAGACATCGTAAGCGACAGATTTTTGTAAATTGAGTCATCCGCAACCATGTAGCCCGATATCTCTTTAGAGGTGCCAACTGTAAGTGTTGAACTTTTGACTGTACACGCAAAGAGAAAGAAATCCATTTTAGAAAGAAAGAAAAGAGAAGAAATAGATGGCTCTCCACAGGAAAGTAACACAAGCACCATACACATTTGTAGAAATAAATGCAGATATTGAAACGACGTAATTTTAAAGAAAAAAACATTTTAACATACAAATTACATGCATATAATCGAGATGCATACGTGCTAAAAGGAGCAACTCTACATAGTGCAATCGATAACAAGCTTGTCTTGCTAGAACAATTACCACTGAGTAGTGAGTTTGATCCTCACTGGGTGCCTCATACTTTCGTCCATGTGCCACATCTGTGCCATACAATATCACCTTGCCCGTCTCGACATAGTGTAATAGTTAGCAATCTTGTCTTGCTAGAACAATTACGAATGAGCAGTGAGTTTGGTCCTTACTGGGTGCCTCAAACAGTTTGCCTTGTGCCATATCTATACCATACAAATTCACCTTGCATACCTCGATATGGTAAACAGTTAGCAATCTTGTCTTGCTAGAATAATTACGACTGACTACTGAGTTTGATCCTCACTGGGTACTCCATACTTTGGGCCTTGTGCCACATCTATGCTATACTTAGAACCTGTCAATAAGTACAAAAAGTACTTATTTACATGTTCTAATGTAAAAGTTGAACCTGCTGAAAGCTCAATCCACTTCCCAAAATCTTTTCTAAGCATCATTCTTTTCTTTAAAAATATCTTCTTGAATAAGCCCATAGATTTCCAGGAGTATTTCTTAAATCTAACTGAAATAACAAAATAACACTTAATACTTTTTTCATTTTTTTATTATTTTTTTAATTATATGATGTCAAAAAAAAAGGCGGGATCGCTACTACTGCGCAAAGGTTTACAGACAAACACTAAGAGAAGAAAGGGGCTGACTGAAGAAAAGATAAAAGATGAATGGGATTCAAGTAGATAAAATATGGCAATTGACGTTGCATTTAAACTTTTGGAGATTGTAGCTATCAGGGAAGCAAGTAAAGCGTTGGGAGTTCCACAGTCGGAAAGTGCGAGAAAAGAAACTATCAGAGTAGAAGTGACGGTTATATTTAACTATTTCAACGATAAGAGAGTGTGACCTAGATGCCAAATTAATAGTACTCGTAAATTCATGTGGCCGGAGCACCAGAAAAAAAAAACCTCGCCAGAGCAGTTGCTGTAAGAATACTTGTAGAAAAGACAGAGGGAAGACATATCACGTCGGTAAGAAAGTGAATGAACTGAGATGTCAGATCAGAATCGATTACATTGCAGATCTTTCTTTTTGATTTTGGCAAGACCACTGAGATAAATAGAAGCAAACGACCAGATATTGCAACAGTATTCAATGCACACACGAATGATAGAATTACAGATGTGCAAGATAGATTCTGAGGAGAAAAACTTTCTGGTCTGGCACAGTAACCCTAACCCTCCTAGCAGTAGATGTAACTATAGATACCATGTAGTAATTCTACTTCAGGTCAGTTCGAAAGTAACAACACTGCACTTAAATAACAATTTTATTACTTAAATGATTTTAAATTTTGCAAATTTATATTATTATAATTTTATTACATAATATTATATTATAAATGAAACTTTATAAATGAAAATTTAATAAGAAAATTTAAAGAATTTAAATTTTCGGCACCCTTTCTTAAATCGCCATGAAACTAACAACACTTAACAAAACTAACAAAAGTGCACTTAAAGAATATTAAATAAGTAGATCTATAAATTGAGATGTTTAATTTATTCTTTTAACATTATATTTTAGGAGAAGCCATTAATTGATCTGGTGCGTCTTCTATTAATCTGTGGAATCATTCGTGGTTGAGCGGTCTAAGACACACCCGATCAATTGGTGGCTTCCCTATGTTAGTAGGGGTCGCAGGTTCGAATCCTGCCGAATGACAGACATTTTCGTAACAAAATTTCTCCTAAATAATCAGGCTGTTAGAAATAAATGTATAAATATATTGTTTGATGAAAAAACAGAACATCTACTCAACTACGAATATCGCTTAATGATAATGTTCAAACAAATAGATTAAATTTGTCGGTTGTTAAAACCATTTCGTTAATCTTTAGGATTTTCCATAACAAATTTAGATATAAAAACGTAAAACCATACAGTCATAAAATATTATACCAACTAAAAATCAGTACATGTAGTCATTCATGCATATATATCGAAGTGTAAAAGAACGAAGAATTGTAACATTCAAAGCATTAATTTAAAACAGGGCTTAATATAAAAAACATAGAGCAATTAATATTTATTTTTTAACTTTTACATTAGAAAATGCAAATAACTACGTTTTTGTACATATCTACATGTTCTAATGTAGTTATGCCAGTCAGTTAAATGCCATACGTGATACACGCTTGGGCGATCGTGTTTCGAAAGGGACATGACTGACTGGGCAAAAGATTATCCCGCAGTAGGCTGCCATTGCTTTCTGCGGTAGACTGGTTGCCAACCAAGGCTATAGAACCCAATCTGTTCTATTATTTAACCCATAATTGGAGGGAAGAGACGGATTGATAACTTTCCTAAGGGTATTTGTGCGTAAATGAATGGAATTCAACTGGAATGCGAACTCGGCTCCCCGATTTGTCGTTTCGAGTCGATATCCACTGCACCACAACAAATATCTAATGTAGTTATGTTATGTTATGATTCGCCTGAAATAGGCTTAAACTCCCGATGTACCTTGAAATAACGTGTCTGCCTAAATTCTTTCTTATATATATATACATTTTCTACTGCATCTCAATCTTTTGCATGTAATTTAAAGCCAGAAAATTATTTTTAGAGATAATAATGATTTAGATATATGAGTATTACTAGTTAAACTCACAGCCAGGGAAGAAGTGGATTCATACCTTTTTTAAAGTGTTTTTTACGCGTAAGTGGAAATAACAAACCCAATGGGAATTAATGACTCTGAACTATTAAATATTACACTACCGGCCCATTTAGTCTTATAACTTAATATTCCCAAGCGATCACTCATATAGGTATTGTCCAGGCTCAATATTGCTTAACTTCGTTTCTCGTACGTAATGTGACTGTAAGCTTTGCATAAATACGTTCATAAATATATACACACTTACAAATCAAACACAAAAGAACAAGTTGTCGCATCCACCTTAATTTACACTTGTACATATATAAGAAACATAATATTACCTATCTTCTTCTTCTTCTTCTTCTTCTTCTTCTTCTTCTTCTTCTTCTTCTTCTTTGTACCATGTCCCTTCAGGGCGTAGGCGATCATGGCCCTCCACATTTCCCTATCACTGGTAGCTTTTAGCACGCTTTCTCCTGTTACCCCACCCAAACCCCGTTCTGTCATCCACCTGCTTAGGCCCGCCAAATATGTTATCCACTGCTTTCCTCTGTCTCTTTTTCCCTCTATCTGACCTGTGAGTATCAGGTTCTCCAAGCCCTCCTTCCTCATCACATGCCCAGAACTTTAGCTGTCTCTTCCTGATGCTCAGTATTAATTTCCTTTTCGTTTCCATCCTTTACAAAACCTCACCATTGCTCACATGCTCGATCAACGATATTTGCAGCATCCTTCTGTAGAACCAAATTTCAATTCAGTTGCTTCAAGTTTTTCCTTCATCGTTGATGATATTGTCCAGCATTTACTGCCATATTGAAGAACTGTTATCACATAGCAAGCCAGTATTTCTTTCTTTGTTTCCAGAGAAATTTTCCTGTCTCTTAATACTCTGCTCAGTTTCTGGAATGCATCCTTGGCCATGTCAATTCGCCTTCGGATCTCAGTGTTGCACTTTCCGTTTTCTGTTAGAACTTTTCCCAAGTATTTACTTGCTTGATTTTAGTATTCCTAACCTAGGTGCACATAAAAACCTATATGCAAATGCATTAAAAAATATGCTATATGCAAATGCATCCAAATTCAAAACAAATTAAATGGATATGTTCACCTTAGACAAATAGGTTTGACGGTCAACATATATTAGAAGTTGAATCTGGGCTGTCAATATTGTCTTGAAATCAATCTTTGACAGACAGAACATTTGATTCTAACAATTCTTCTTATGGTTCTGTTACAAGATTCACGTTCAAAGCTTTCTTGAACGGATACTTAAGTTTTCTAAAAGCACTGATCATTTTCTTTCAAATCAACGTGAATAACAATTCAACAGCCCTTTTCTTTATACATTTACTTTAAATTGTGTTTTGCGTGTCCTTGTCAAGGCGATAAGGGATTCATAGTCGACGATAAGTGTTGAATTACGAAGCACGTTTTATATGTCGGAATTGTCGCAATATCATTGAAAAGTGAGTATGTCTATGGCTGTAATTTTTTATTAAAATAAAATTACGCTTTAAAAAAAATTTTCTAACAATTCTTTTCCATTTCTTGTTTTCTTGCCTTCTTTCTTGTAAATTCCGTGTCTCTTGAGGACGTAGGCGATCATGGTCCTCCGCATCTTTCTGTCTCTTGTAGCTTTTAATTCTTTTTGTTCTGTTATTTCTCTCAAACCCCACTGTCATTCATTTGCTTAAGCCCATCAAGTATGTCACACACTGTTTTTCTCTATTTCTTCCCTCTATCCGACTATCAGATTCACCAAGCCCTCCTTCTTCATTCAGTCAGTCAGTGAAGTGCCATATGTGATACACGTTTGAGCGATCATGTCTCTTTCGAGACATGACTGACTGGGCAGAATATTATCCCGCAGTAGGTTGCCATTGCTTTCTGCGGTAGACTGGTTGCCGACCAAGGCTATAGAACCCAATCTGTCCTATTATTTAACCCATAACTGGAGGGAAGAGACGGATTAATACCTTTCCCAAGGGTATTTGCGCGTAAGTGAATGCAAGGAATTCAACTGGAATTCGAACTCGGCTTCCCGATTTCTCGTTCTGAGTCGATATCCAATGCGCCACAACGCACATCCTTCTTCATTCAATCAATTAAGTGCCATACGTGATACACGCTTGGGCGATCATGTCTCGAAAGAGACATGACTGACTGGGCAGAAGATTATCCCACAGTAGGTTGCCATTGCTTTCTGCTGTAGACTGGTTGCCGACCAATGCTATAGAATCCGATCTGTCCTGTTATTTGACTCAGAGCTAGAGGTGAAAGAAATGTATTATATTATTATGTAGTAATTAGTAAGGGATCAGTTTCCTATTGTTATGAAGTAATAAACTGATCCCCCACTTTATGACCAGTAGTTGTCTTAATCATCATTCCAACTATTATATTCAGTCAGTCAGTTAAGTGCCATACGTGATACACGCTTGGATGATCACGAAAGAGACATGACTGACTGGGCAGAAGATTATCCCGCAGTAGGTTGCCATTGCTTTCTGCGGTAGACTGGTTGCCGACCAAGGCTATAGAACCCAATCTGTCCTGCTATTTAACCCATAACTGGAAGGAAGAGACGGATTAATACCTTTCCCAAGGGTATTTGCGCGTAAGTGAATACAATGGATTAAAAACTTCAACTGCCTCTTCCTAATATTAAGTATAACTTTCCTTTTCCTTTTCCTTTTCATCCACTCGAAAACCTTATCGTTGCTCAAATGTTCGACCCATGGGTATCCTTAGTAACTTTTTGTAAAACCACATTTCCATTGCTTCGAGTTTTTAAAATGCAACATCAATCACCATCTTTTATCTTCCATCTTTGGCAGTTTCATTATTGTCCTTTCTTCACTTCTCCCCTCTGAAGTGTTCTCATTCACTTTCACACCCTGTAACTCCTTGCGTCCTAGTGGCATTATTGCCTTGACAGGGTTGAAATAAATAAAAAGAAAAAAAAAAGAAAAGCAATAAACAGGTACACTAAAAATTAAATTTTATTCATTCACAAACCTGTACACTAATAATTAATTTTTTTTAAATTTTATTTTTCAATGAACACAATTACTCCCCGCTGTTGATTTATATACCGTGTCCTTTCAAAACGTAGGTGTTCATGGCTCTTCACATCTTCCTATCTTTTCTAGCTCTTAGCAATATTTGTCTTTTTTACTATATCACCCACTCCTTGTTCTGCCATCCGTTTACACTAGCTTATTAAAAAGGTTGATTATGGCTCTCCACAATATCCTAACTTTTGTAGCTCTTAGCAGTGTTTGTTTTTTTAATACCCTACCACTCTTTGTTTGGTCATCCATTTACATTAGCTTGCTAGGTAAGTTGATCATGGTTCTCCACAACCGCCTATTCTTTATTGCTTTTTGCAATATTTGTCTTTTTACTATCACTCTCATTTCCTGTTCTGATATTCATTTACACAAGTTTGTTAGGAAGATCAATCATAGCTCTCCACAACTTTCTATCTTTTGTAGTTTTAAGGAATAATTGTCTTTTTACTATCCCTCCCACTACTTATTCTATCATCTATTTCCACAAGCTTGTTAGGTAAGTTATTCATGACACTCTACAATTTCCTATCCTTTGTAGTTCTTAGCAACATTTGTCTTTTTACTATTCCACCCACTCCTGTTTCTGTCATTCATTTACATAAACTGATTGGGTAGGTGACTCGTTTCTTTTTGCCTTCAGTGAGTGTCAAATTCACAAGCCTTCTTTTCTCATTATGTCTCCAAGAAATTTCAACTGACTATTTTCTCATTCAAAGTAAAGATATCTGTTTTAATTACATTTTCCTTAAAACTTCATTATTGATCAAATATTTAGTCCATGGTATTTTCAGCAAAACTCCCATAGAAAGTCTCTGCTGCCTTCAGTCTCTTCTTAGTCTATGTTAAAATTATCCAGCATTCATTGCCATTTAGGAGGATTAATATTACGTAAAACTTCAATGCACTTTTCTTTGCTTCATTTTTTTCTATTTCTTAAGACTTTATTTAGCTTTTGAAAGGCACTTTTTGCTCTTTTAAAGCTTCTTCCGACATTCGTGTCATATTTCCTATTCATTTATGGAAGCAGATGTGCATTGTGGTGCAGTGGATATCGACTCAGAATGAGAAATTGGGGAGTCGCGTTTGAATTCCAGTTGGATTCCTTGTATTCACTTACGCACATATACCATTGTGAAAGATATTAATATGTCTCTTCCCTCCTGCTATGGGTTAAGTAACAGGGTTCTATAGCCTTGGTTGGCAACCAGTCTACCTCAGAAAGTAATGGCAACTTACCGATGGATAATCTTCTGCCAGTCAGTCATGTCTCTTTCAAGACGTGATCGCCCAAGCGTGTATCACATATGGCACTTAACTGACTGAGTCTTATCAAGTACATGCAGAAAAATGGGTTTAGTCCCCAGAGATATTCATGCTGAATGGTTGCTAAATTAGGGTATGATGCTCAGGCTTTATCAAGAGTTCAAAAGTGGGAAGCTGACTTCAGGAGGGGTAGGTAAAGTCTTGAAAATGATCCAGGGTATTGACATCCTGTAATTGCCGCTACTGAGGAAAACATTGATCGTATTCAACCCGTATTGGTGGGTGACAGGCAATTAACTTTAAATCAATTAGCATATCCCATTGAGAGTGTTGAGAATATTTGAGTTTAACATGCCTGGTGGGTGATACATCTTTTGAGACCTGATCAAAAGCACACCAAAAGAAAATCTAACATTGTTTAGTAAAATCAAAAGTGATGTTTTTCTTAAAAAAAGATTGTTTACTTCTTCATGTTTAATTCGATCCCTGATTCTTTTTCATTAATTTTAACCCCAAGAGAAACAGTTTATCTGTGTATAATACAACTGGTCACAGACAATTCGTTATTTTTAACCTTTAAAAAAATTAACTGTGTATAGTGCGATGCCCTATTTTTGTGTAAAAAAAAACTAATAATAAAAACTCACAATATACTTGAATATATATAGTAATCAGTTGCAGGGAGGGAAAAAACCAGAGCCCTGAAAGCAATGGCAGAAGCGGCAGAGAGGTGTTCAAGCTGGATCTGGTCAAGGAGGAATAAAAGTGAACTTCATAAGGCTTAACTTTCCTACAAATGTCAGGTGTACCTTTGGCTAAGTGGTTAGTGCGGGAGTCTTTGAGTGAAAATGAGCATATCCAGAAGGTCACGGATCCCATCCGTGGCTCGTCCCAAAAAAAAAACAAAAAAAAAGGGCAGCAGAGGGACATCCGGAGTCATGAACCGGGTGTGGCCCAACCCCCCTAGAGTGTCAGGAGATAAGGGCCGAAACACTTACTTGACGGGGGCTTCTCTTCTGAGGACTCTCTGCTGTCACGCTCTCCACGAGTTTCTTTCTACTAATCATTTACACCTAAACAAAACAATAAAGCCAATAAGATACAGGGGTGGGGATTGAGGGTGAGAGAATATTAGAAGTTAACACAATTAAGGAGGGAGAACAATAAAAAACAGGAATTAATAAGACAGAAAATAACGATTGACATTGCATTTACTTTTTGAAGATCAAAGTTGACAGGAAAGCAAAAAGGTAGAAGATTTTTGCGGGCAAAAAATATAATAGAAGAAACTGTTAGCATAGAACTGTAAATTAGTGAGATATTTCTGCCAATTTATCACTCCAATTAAATCCATAAAATCTAGATGCCATAGAGAAAATTTCATCAGAACAATTATCATGAAAATATTTGTAGAAAAGGAACAGGGAATATAATGGCCGTACAAAAAAGACTGTCAAGGTGCCACTTCTGAACTGGCAACATTAGAGGTTCTCTGTATTTCATCAGGAATATCTAAATGCATCGAAAAAGCCCCAAACTAGATGTGGCAGCAATATTCCAAGCATAGATGAATGATAGATTATAAATGTGCAAGATATATTCTGACTAAAGCATTGTCTAGCACGTCACAATGAACCAACTTTCTTAGCAGTAGAGCTAGCAATTGATTCAATATAATCTTTCCACTTCATGTCAGAAGAAAATGTTAGCTCTTAAAGGTGCAATGAGTCGCTATCCTGGAGAGAGATTCTGGTGAGAAAAATTGTCTAGCATGATACAGTGAACCAACTTTCCTAGCAGTAGACCTAGCAATTGATTCAATATAATCTTTCCACTTCATGTCAGAAGAAAATGTTAGCTCTTAAAGGTGCAATGAGTCGCTATCCTGGAGAGAGATTCTGGTGAGAAAAATTGTCTAGCATGATACAGTGAACCAACTTTCCTAGCAGTAGACCTAGCAATTGATTCAATATAATCTTTCCACTTCATGTCAGCAGAAAACGTTAACCCTTGAAGGTGCAATGAGTCACTCTCCTGGAGATAGATTCTAGTGAGAAAAATTGTCTAGCATGACACAGTGAACCAACTTTCCTAGCAGCAGACCTAGCAATTGATTCAATATAATCTTTCCACTTTTTGTCAGTGGAAAACATTAGCCCTTGAAGGTACAATGAGTCACTCTCAAGGAGATAGATTCTGGTGAGAAAAATTGTCTAGCATGACACAGTGAACCAACTTTCCTAGCAGCAGACCTAGCAATTAATTCAATATAATCTTTCTATGTCATATCAGCTGAAAAGTTTAGACAATGAAGTGTAACAAATCAGCCATATTGATGAAAGGCAAAAAGGTTCTTTAAAAAAGTGCAGTTTTGTTTTGGATGCATTAAAATTAACAAATCATTACTTGACCTGGTTAACAACAGATCAGGTAACAATTTGATCGTATATAGAACTAATAAGACTTACTATTAAGACAGGAGTAAGTAGGTATGTCATCAGCATAGATACCAAGTTAAGAACTGATGACATCAAGATGGTAGATTGATGAAAATTAGAAACTCTATATGTCCAGGGATAAAGCCCAAAAAGGAACCTGCATTAATGTAAAAAAAAATCTCCTGTAGTACAAAAGGATCTCAATGACCGGCTGTTCAAGACAATTTCATAGAAAGATTGAATCAGTTCAAAAATTTGCCCCCAAATACCATAGTATTTCTAGTTGTGTAGAAAATCAGTGCACTAAATCCTGTCAAATATCTTCAAGATAATCAAGAAAACTGTTGTGGAGTAGTTTTCACGCAGAAGGTTATAATCGTGCTATGTCAGTTGCTAATTGACTTAACGTACCCAAAATGTTAGGAACTTGGTAATCTTCCACTAAAAGTTGACTCCTTAGTATTCAGCTAACTGCCGACTAATATCAACTGCCTTAGACCAACTATGTCCAAACTGGAACTAACTAGTAATTCTACTGAACTCCAATAGAACTCTAAAGAACTCTCTAGAACTTCTATGAACTTCTTGTTAACTTTTATTAATATAGCAGAGAGAGTCCATTATCTGAGAGTCCATTATCTGTCCATTATAACAGAAACAGTCTGAGCTTCACCATTCTTATCTAAATCTTGATAGACTCTTTCAGCAATAATCATTAATTTATCAGCAGTGGACATAGAGAGGTGAAAGCCATATTGTTTATCTGAAAGAAGACCCTGCAAAGGAAAATGCTTAACCAATTTAGAGTGGATTAGAGCTGCTAAGTAGATAAGAGCCAAAAAGAGGTAGTAGGTTTCTGCCTGAATCTATCCTGCACTTATACAAATCTTCCATCCAAAATACAGCAAAGAATCTGTAACGTGATTGATACCGACTGAGCTGACCGCCTGCAGTCACTCTCCCACCGGTGTGACGTGGCTTCCCTGTGCCTCTTCTATAAATACTTTCATGGCTTCTGCTCTGATGAACTTAAATCACTGGTGCCCCCTAGGTGTGAGTTTGCACGAGATACTAGATTGGCAACTAGGTCCCACCCTTTTACAGTGAAACCAATGAAATATAACCGCAATTTCTACTCCAACAGCTTCTTTTCTCACACTTCCCGCCTGTGGAATTCTTTTTCCGCAAGCTCACTTCCCCGACAGCTATAACCTCCAGAAGTTTAAATGTAAGGTCAATAGACACCTCCTAACACACTAACCCTCCCATTCTCTCCAACTCTCCCCCTATGTACATCCTAACTCGTCTATCGCCCTGTGTAACCCCCTGCGCTATAGTGGCAGTGGAATGCCTTGCTTGGGGTGACATGATTAAAAAAAAAAAAAGGTGTGATGTTTCAAACTGAAGAAGTTGCATTGCCTGACTTCTATGCATACGAGATACATGCACTTGGAGCTCACGCCTGCATCTTTCCCATGTTATTTGTCCCCTCATTAAGAGTGCTGAAGGTAAATGTTTTCTGAGTTTGGCATTATCTGCCTGATAGAGATTTGAATCTTCAAGTAATTTTGAAGGAGGCTATCCTCTATGGTGTATAATATTGGGTCTATTGTACTTCCATTTTGTGTAATGGTTTCTGGAACATCATAATCTGCAGCGGGGGCTCTCAATGCCATGATGATGGGTACTGTTATGGTGATATCTTCTTGCTCTGCATCATCCTCAGGGTGAAGGGTCAGTAATCTTTGATCAAATATTAGAGAGGATTGGCAATATCCTCACTGAATTTCTCTTGTCAGCTTTCACATAGGTACTGACTTCAACATTCAACATAAAGAATGGTCAGTCCACTCTAACAAAATTAATGAGTGAGGCAGATATTGCAGAGACCTCTTCATTGCTTGTGATCTGACCCAGATCATTGAAGAAGCCACTTGAGTACCAGATGCAACAGGACAACAGGCAAACCTCCTCAAACTTTTTCTAACATCCAGCCCTGACAAATGTAGACGACAAATTTACACCCCCATTATCATGTTTGATAATTTCCTAATCAGTGTCCAAATTGACTCCAAACAAATGATATTCCCTGATATACCATTCCATAGAACAGTTTTTAACTATGAGAAGGCAGATTGGGACAGTTTTAAGTCTTATATGACAGAAGCTCCTCTTCCAACTGCCTTGAAACATACTGACTGCAAAACTGATGTTCTGTTTGCTTAAACAGTCAGTCCTGGTTCATCTCAGAATGTGCTGCAACCATACCTCACCAAAACCACTAATTCAAAATCTATTGTGAGGAATGGTTAGTCTGGCTCTTACTTCTTTCATAGCTGCCTGCAATCACTGTAAGAGAGTTCTTGAAAATTTAATCTTCATAATTCAAGAGTTAGTTGAAAAGTTCACAGGCTGACTATGATGGAGTGATACTGGAGCTGGAAATCTTACATGTATTAATTTAAACTCTTCTTATTAGTAACTACATTGTTTCTTCTAATGTAAATTGACCTCTGACTATTTTAGTAGCAACTTCTCTTGAAAATGAACAAAAATTGGCATCTTATTATTGTCAAGTAGCTGCAGAAAAAGGATTTAACCCTCAAGGACATTCATGCTAGCTCATTTGCTATATTAAGGAATTATATCCCAGCTTTATCAACAGTGCTAAAATGGGCAGCTAATTTAAGAAAGGAAAGAGTGTTCCACAGTCTAGACATTCTGTAACTGCCATCATCAAGTTAAATACTGTGTTTACCACATGGTAATGGATGACAGGCAACTGACTATAAAGCAAATAGTCAATGCTATTAGTATATACTGTGATAGTTGAGAACTTAGTATGATAAAGGTTTATGTTCAGTGGGTGACACATCTTCTGATACCTAATCAAAAGTGCACAGACTGATCACATCACAGGTAGATTTGACATTGTTTGTAGCAGATCCAGCTGGTTTATTTGAAATATTTCCTAACATAGAATCGAGTGTTGGCTTCATCACAGTTTCTGAGCCAAGAACAAACAGAAAATCGATGCAATGGGAACATGCATATTTAGTTGCATCAAAGAAGACCAAGGTTATTTCATCTGCAGAGAATGTGATAGCCTTAGATTTTTGGAGTTGCAAAAGGTAACATGTTTATTCACTTACTTTCAAAAGAGTTACAACTTGCTGAGGTAGTTACAAAAGACGAAATGCCCAGGAAAACTGATTAAAAGGGTCGTTTCATCAAGACACTGTTCCAGCACACAAGTCCTTGATTTCAATATCTGTTGTGCATGACAGTGGCTTTGAACTGGTTGATCACCATCACTATTTTCCTAACTTGACGATCACCTGTTCCCTAACTTGAAAAAACACCTAGCTGAGAACCAGTATCAAAATAATGATGATGATATTATGCCAACTATCAATGTCTTTTTTAACCAACAGGATGAACAGTTTTCTTTGAACAGTCAAATTTCAGTTTACCTGGAAAATAACAATGCTGTTATTAATAAGAAGACCTGAAACTAATGCATGCAATATTTTATACCTGTAGCATTATCCCTTAACAGTCAGATTACAAACTTTTCAACCAACTCTTGTACCTGGAAAGGAACAATGTAGTTATTAATAAGAGCTGAAATGAATGCATGCAAAATGTTGTGGGGATCTCCCTTTTCATAAAGATGGACTCATCCAGAGTATACTTATACTACTGCTATAGAAGCAAGACAAGGAGAATACTACATTTTCACAGAGAGTTAACCGGAGAATACTAGAGTCCAGAGAGAGATTAGCAGTCAGTACACAGTAGCTCATAGTAGCTCTGTGCTCTACTCATCGAGAAGATTATTACGCTGTACCCGTCAGCTTCCGACGCGTACATACTCAATATACTACGGCTCCACTTCCATAGACTTGTACATATACTTTTTACTAACCCACATTCCTGGACTACTAATCTTCAATAAAGTCTGTATCCTTATGTTAATACATTTATTTTCTATCTCAATTACTGGTCATTGTTCATTTATTTGTGCGGGTTTCATTTCCAGGATCTACAACACAAGATTTCATCACTCCTTCATAGTCAGCCTATGAAGTTTTCAAGCCTACCCTCAGACTGTTTTTATTCATTTTGCTTGAAATGAAAAATATGAAAAGAAAGATAAGTGATGATGTCATCACTGGTTGGTAAAAATAATTGTAAAAGTTTAAAAATCCATAAAGTAGCTGTTTTTATTATCTTCACAGATATAATGAATAATGATAAAATTCATCAAATTGATCATTAAACAAATTAAACATAAAAAAATAATAAACAAAAAGCAAAAAAAAATGCTGAATAGAACTTTATTGTTTTGAACTTTTTGTTACTTAATTCGGGAGCATATACAAGAAAGTCTTTTTCAAAAAAATCAATCAAAATCATGCAGAGGTATGTACAGATTCATCAATTACAGATGATTAAAAACACAATATTTAATATTTTAATAATATTAATTAATATTAATGTTTTATCAATAATAATTAATACATTTAGCATAGAAAATAGGAATCAGAATAGTGGCAGATGAGGCTGCTGCAAATATATAGGCACCAGAATTGTTGTAGCCATTGTAGTTCAATGCAAAAATAATATTTGTGAGGTTTAAACACAATATATCAATGTACTCTCAATTTCTTTCTAATAACATTTAGGCAAGTACATGGTTCATTTTGTTTTGTTTTTTAATAAAAAAGTAAAAAATTATATAGCTCTTATGAAAACTAGTAATAAATTTTATCCTTTTATAGATTTTTAAAAATAAAAAAATATGATTAATATAAGTGTATTGAATTTGCATTTATATCTGAGTTATGTGATATATTTATATTGATTATTTACAGGAGTCTATTATAAACCTTTGAAAATTATAAACAAATATGGATTACTTCCCTTGGTTTTTAAAAGTAACATTTTAAAATAATCAAAGGTAAAGAATAAAGTATACTTTGGTATTCTATGATAATGACAGATTATTGCCTTTTTTTATTTTCTGTGAATGCATCAACATATTGGTTCAAATATCACTCAAAGAAAAAAAACAAAAAAAACTTAGAGTCTTAGATAAGGTTTTCTAATGGTTTACAAACCAGAATAAAATATTGAAATATTGAAAAGTTATTATTTTAAAAAAATTATTTAGATAATTCTTTAAGTAAATGAAATACTTTATTTCAAATAAAGGATTTTTCAGACTATTATCATTTTTTAACATTATATTCTTTTAAATCAAGTGGCATAATAATGAGTTGATTTCTTTTTCAAACTTCTCAGTTAATTAACAATGCACACACAATATCAATTGTTGTCTTTTAGTATCAAACACTTTTCAGTTATAGTATAATGTCTTAAGAGATAATTAAAAAAAAACTTACTTAATCTTTATCAGGCAACTTCATTTGTTGTCCAAAAAAGTCTATCCTGCCACTGAAGGTGGCTCTGATCCTTGAACAATAGTGTTTGGATTTTATAGTTATGTTGTCATATCCTGCTATGGCAACAGCAGGATTTAATTTTAGTCATTATTTAATTATTTGCCCCTATTTATTAATTCTTTATTTTTCTTTTGAATCCATGAAAATGTCATTTTAATAACCAACACATTTTAAATGTAACATCACGAGTGATGAGAAAATGAAAACCAATTTTAAAAGAAGAAATAAAGTCTTAGAGGGTGACATTAAACTTGATTTTTTTAATGTGCACAAATTTATTATACTTTTCTTAATTTCAGAGTTACAATTTTTTTTTAGAGATAAAAATCTTTTAGATTGAAAAAGAATGAAATTAATTTTGCATTACTTTAAAAATAAATTGTATCTGTATAAAGTATATAAATATTTATTTTAAGTACTTTATGCAGGAACAACTTATTTCTAAGGTACATAATATTTAATAGATAAAATAATACTTTACTGTAAAAAAGTATTGAAATTAATATTGAAAGCAAACTTTAAGAAAGGTTTGGGTTATTTTTTTCAATAAATGTCTAAATCAAAATTTTTAAATCATAACAATGTTAATACATATGGAGATTTTATAAGAACAACTTAGATGTAGCACAAAGTATGGGGCACCTAGTGAGGATCAAACTCACTACTCAGATGTAATGGTTCTAAAGAGACAAGCTTGCTAAACATTACACAATCTTAATGTATATGCTTGTGCTTAAAAATTCAAAATTACTTAGTTATTTGCATTTCCATACACAAATGAATAAACAGGTATGCATTATTTTAGTATTTTTTAAGTGCAATCAGAATAAAACACCAAAATAAATACTCTTATAACTCATTCTTATCATAGATACACATCTTTTTTCTTTAAAAATCTGATCTTCAGCAAAATTGTTTTTTTTTATTTATTTTTTTCTTATCTATGACCAAAAATTTAAAAGTTATATAAAAATTAAAAAAAAAAAATCCAAATAAATACTAGAGACCTTAAATATTTCTCATCTCAAAAATGCAAACACTCTAATGTTTAAGTGAAAGAAGGCAGATGAGAGACATTATAAAAAAAATTGATACCAGCATAAGAATTTATTATTAGGCACTTGATACTTTGTCTAAACACTTTTCGATTGAACTACATAAATAATTACAGATAGCAATGAAGAATCTCTGTAAAACCAACAACAGATAAAGAATAAGCATTGGTGCATGTGCCTCAGCAAAAGAATAGAGAAATAAACAAAGAAATATGCTGTTATATATAAAAACTTGCACTAATGATAAGTGCATATAAAAACTTTAAAAACCAAGAAGTACAAGCAGTCAGTTACTGATACTCCCCCAAAAGTGGACAGATGAGTCCATCTACAACTCTGGAGTTAAGATACTACAGGTAGCATCAATCAGCTAAGTGACAAATCTTTTACTTGTATTAATTACATATCCCGGCCAGAAGCAAGTGGATATCTAACCACATTGATGAGCTGTGATACAGCGAAACAGGCTTGTATGTGGATGACAAATATATTATGCTCTCATTACGATTGAGCTCTCTAGAGAGGAAAATTTAAAAAAAAAACAGTTACCACTTTCACAATTTATGCATTACTCTTCAGCAATGAATTGAGTTCTTTCAGTGACTGGCGTGTGTATACCCCACTTATATACAACACGCTAAAATTTCCCTTCTCTGATTCCATACACCTATGGCTTAGGGATTATCGACTCCGACTGACACCAAATCAGTCAAGTTTTGATCCCAGCCAGAAGCAATGGATGTCTAGCCACATTGATGAGCTGTGATACAGCGAAACAGGCTTGTATGTGGATGACAAATATATATATATATATATATATATATATATATATATATATATGGCTCAATTGTTACAAAATCTAATATTTATTATAGCTGGAAGCCCATAAATTATTTGCTTGGGGTAGGAAGTAAAAAAAAAATTGCTGTACAGATAATGGGTAAGACATTGCTGAATAATATTAAAAATTAAAAAAGAATAAATCAAAATAAATTTAAAAAGAAAAAGACAATAAATGTTTTTCAAAAATAAGTAAAACTTGACGAAAAATGTGATTTTCTTTATAAAATAAAGTTTTTAGGTATAGAGATTCTGACAAAAGTATTTTTATTTCTTTTAACATGTGAACAGGTAAAACAATTTTGGGGAAAAAAAGAAAGAGAATCATAATAATAATGAAAGACTTGCAATAAGAAAAAAATAATCTTTCTTTTTTTTTCCTCTCTTTCTTCCTATGATAATATTTTTGTTTTGATTTCAATACTTCATTTTCTATTATTCCCCTGTATTCCTCTGTCAATACTAACAAAACAAATCAATTTATATCATAATAAAAACAAATTCAAATCAAGCCCCATAATTTATCCATAAGATAATATCACATAAATATATTTGATTTTCTCTTTTCAAAAAAGTTCAATGTAACAACAGAAAAAAAGTATTGCTAGTAAGTTTCGAAATTTGTATACAACACAAATAGAAAGTAATTATTAAAAAAAAAAAAATGAACATATAGAGAAAGAAAAGTTTTGCACCTCTTAATAAAGAAATAAAAAGACAACAAAAATACAATGGCAGCACTGAAAAATTTTCAAACTAACACTAAAAAAAAAATAAATTTAAAAAGAGAGAAAGAAATCTGATGTCTGGCCAAATTTAGGGAAGTGACTGTCAGGCTGAAAACTTTTCAGTGCTACTTGATAAAGCAAGACATCAAAAACTAACAACAATTATAACAACAACAACAATCACCTCAATATCTGTAATTGATGGAATGCAAATTATATTAAATACCTAATAGTCTAACTTAAAAAAAAACTTTGTTGAATTGTCATCTCATTCAATGTTCTGTCTTTTATTTATTTCAACAAATAAAAAATGGTCACTAGCCATATTTTTTCTTCTTTTCCCCTTTTTTTGATATGGAAAGTTATAATAAATTTGTTTCTTTCATGTTATTAAAAGATATATATGTTTTATGTGCCGAGTATTAATGTGAATGTTTATGTAAATGTATCTTTGTATAGCTGTGTGCATATATCTGCTGGTGGTACCAGGGGTGTCAATACTGCTTTAGCCACCAAAAATGAGTTACCTAACCCTGGTTGGCAGTTAATAAGGGCAGGGTATCACATGTGCTTTCCCATGTATGTATATATATATATATATATATATATATATATATATATGTGTGTGTGTGTGTGTGTGTGTGTGTGTGTGAATGTATGTTTATACACAAATAAGCATTTCACAGTGTTCCATACATATGCACATAAAGTCTATTGTGCATAATGTTAAAAAAATCATTATCTTTTTAACTTTGTTTATCAATTTTTTTTACATTCTCCATTTGATTGTGGTATTACACTTTATTTTTATGTCCATCTGTAAGCACATTTACATAAAAATACACAGATGTTGAGTTTAAAAATTATTTTTACTCAAAATAGGTAATATATATTTTTAAATTCAAAATATAAAAATGAGATTCATACAATCCAAACAAAACCGCAAGTTTGAAAAGATCAGGGAGGGACAACTCAACACCACCCAATGAGTGCTGGGACAAATCACAACTCAAATAACTCAGCACCAGAAAAACTTTTTCATAATGAAATAAAAAGTAATTTACTAAGGATTAAAACCTCAATTAGTGAATTTTTTTTCAAATAAAGCATTTGAAAGGATATTATGTAAAATATGAACCAGTTTTTTGTTTTAAAGTAAATCCTACAGAAATTTATTTTTTAGTAAAGTAAACTGACATATAAAAAATAATTCAATAATTCTAATTAAATCCAAAAATGAAAAAGTCGTTGATATTTTGCATAATACCATTTCAAATGCCTTATTTGAAGAAAAATATTCAGTAAGTAAAGTTTTAATCCTTAATAAATTACGTTTATTTGATTATAAATAAAATTCTACCTAAGAATTATTAAATAAATTCTACTCCAGCAGCTACTTTTCTCGCACTTTCCGCCTGTGGAATTCCTTTCCATTTACTTGCTTCCCCGACATTTATAATCTCAAAGAATTTAAATGTAGAATCAATAGTCATCTCATATCTCACTAACTTCCTCTCTCTCATGCTCCTTTCTCTATCCATTCCACTCTCATCTCTTACCCTCTTCCTAACACTCCCAATAACCCGTCACTCTTTCGCATAATTTTTCTCCTATGTAACCTCCTGCAAAACAGTGGCAGTAAAATACCTTGCTTGGAGCGATATGATTATAAAAAAAAAATTTCTATACTATTATAATGTGGATATAAAGTGGGGGATCAATTCAACATTACAATCAATATATAAACTGATCTCTCACTTTATGGCCATTGTCATTTTCTCTTACCCACTTCCTGACATTCCTATAACCTGTCACTCTTTCTCATAACTTTCCTCCTATGTAACCCCCTGCAAAACAGTGGCAGTAAAATGCCTTGCTTGGGGCAATATGATTATTTAAAAAAAAAAAAAAAAAAAAAAAAGAGCTATGTTTTGCTGGTACTGATTTGTCTTGGTGTTCAGTTGGGAGTGTTGAGCTGTCCTGCACTCTGAAAAGATAAGCAAAATTTTGATAAAATCATAATAAAAACAATACAATAATAATAATTCTTAATAAAAAAAAGATAATTTAATTTTTAATAAAGCATAAAAGTTTAATATAAATAATTAAAATAATAATGATGACGATGATGATGATCATGATAAAAAAAGTAACAAATATGATAAGAAACAACTCAAACATTTGAAATTAATTAAACAACTATTGCAACCCTCACCACCATCTTCAAACATAATGAAGAAATATAAAGTCTAAGAATAATAATCATGATGGGTTTGAGACATCAAAAACAGCAACTATTACAATGCAATTTATATTATAAATAGTAATACTTTATATTATAAATACTAATACTTTATGTATAATAATAGCAATAATTGTGTAATAATAAGGAAAAATAATGGCAAATATAATAAAAACTGAGATAAATTCTTTTTTGATAGGATCTTTAAAAAATATGACATTTAAGAAAAGTATCAGCTTTGTTTCTTAAAAAAATAGTATATCTTAAAATGGAAAATCAAAATTGCATTTAACTATACACATAGTTTTTAAAATAGTTTAAAACTATTTCTGTTTGAATTTCTGAGATGAGTTATTATTTCATTATTTATATTCAAACGATTGTTCTCATCTTTGTTGCTGATATTATCACAACATCTTGGCCATCAGACATATATTGATCATGGTAACTTCGAGGAAATTATCAACAGATCCCATTATTTAATCTAGTATACCATGAACTGAACATATGAGCAATAATAAAGTTTTAGAAAAAAACAGAAACAAAAATATTTTGGCTATTGAACCCCTCTTCCAGTTTTCATCAGACGTATATTGATCATGGTAACTTAGAGGAAATTATCAACAGATCCCATTATTTAATCTAGTATACCATATGAGCAATGACAAAGTTTTAGAAAAAAATAGAAACAAAAAGGACACTTATATTTAAAATCAGACAGTTGAAATTTCTAGGACACATGAGGAAAGAGGGCTTGGAAAATCTGATACTCACAGGACAGGAATTGAATCGGTCTTAGAAGACCATGCACTGAATATGTGAGCAATAACAAAGTTTTAGAGAAATAGAAACAAAAAAGAAACTTATATTTAAAATCAGGAAGAGACAGTTGAAATATCTAGGGCACATAATGATGAAAGAGGGCTTGGAAAATTTGATACTTACAAGATAGATTGAAGACAAGAAGGAGAAAGGAAAACAAATATAATCTACTTAGTAAGCTTGAGTAAATGTATGGTAGAACAGAGTTTAGGAGAAAGATAAAATTTCTTAAAAGCTACCAAAAACAGGAAGTTATGGAGAACCAAGATCACCTATGTCCTGAAAGGACATGGATAAGATTAATAATACTAGAAATAAGAACTACATGGTATCCCTAGAGACATGAATGATGGAATGAGAACAGTCTATCCCCATAGATTAAATAAAGAGTTCAGTTTAGAATTCCCTATAGGTTACCCAAATCAATATAGACCTGAGATAAGCTGGAAAGCATAACGACCAAAACATTGTGATAACAACAATCAGGACAACAGTCTGAATATAAATAGCTAAAAAAAATTATAATATATAAAAGTCAGAAATATTCAAGGACCTTAAATGCTACCACATATTTAAAAATGCTTGATAAAATCCAAAGAAGAATCAACAATATTATTGGTCCTCACTTGAAATCTCCATTTCAGTCACTTACACACCACCATAAAGTTGCCTCTCTGTGCCTTTTTTCTATAAATACTTTCTAGGTAATTGCTCAGATGAGATGTTTGCTATGGTATCTAGATTTTATGAATTTAAGCACAGTAGGATATGTGTTGTGGTGCAGTGGATATTGACTCGTAATGACAAATCAGGGAGCCAAGTTCAAATTCCAGTTGGATTCCTTGCATTCACTTACATACAAATACTCTTGGGAAAGGTATTAATCTGTCTCTTTATTCCAGTTATGGATTAAATAATAGGACAGATTGGGTTCTATAGACTTGGCTGGCAACCAGTTTACCACAGAAAGCAATGGCAACCTAGTGCGGGATAATCTTCTGCCCAGTCAGTCATGTCTCTTTCGTGATCACCCAAGCGTGCATCATATATGGCACTTAACTGACTGACTGAATATAATAGTTGGAATATTAATTAAGGCTTCTACTGGTCATAAAGTGGGGGATCAGCTTATTACTTCATAACAATAGGAAGCCGATCCCCCACTAATTACTACATAATAATATAATACATTTCTTTCCCCTCTAGCTATGAGTCAGTAGGACAGATTGGGTTCTATAGACTTGGCTGGCAACCAGTCTACCACAGAAAGCAATGGCAACCTACTGTGGGATAATCTTCTGCCCAGTCAGTGATGTCTCCTTCAAGACATGATTTCCCAAAATGTGTATCATGTATGTCACTTAATTGACTGACTGACTAGATTGGCAACAAGATATCATTTTACAATTGAATTGGCCAAAAGATGTAACCATAAGTTCTATGCTAACAGTTCCTGCTTTTATATTTCTCACTGATGAAACTCTATTCCAGCTCCAAACTTTCCAGTTAAAAAGATCTTCAACAATTTAATGCAATATCAATCATTATCTACTGTTTTTCTGATTATGTTTCTGTTGTCCTCAATTGTGTCTTGGTGACTTTACTACTTCGCTTGGGGTTAATCTGATTAAAAAAATAATAATAACTAAAAAAAAAAAAATCAATATTTTCTTTTTCTTATCTTCTTAACATCTATTTTGCATGAAATTATCTTTTTTTATTTCTAATAGAGTAAACTTCTAAAATTTACATTGAACAACAAGCTGATATTATATACATATATATATATATATATATATATATATATATGTGTGTGTGTGTGTGTGTGTATGTTTGTGTGAGTGTATACACACACACATGTACAAACAAACAGCCTTCAACATAGGTAAAAAAATATAAAAGCTTGCAATAAGATGCTGTTATGGTCTTTTTCACATAAAATTTTGGTAAAATAATTTCCCTTATGTTTTAAACTTAAACCCATATTTTAAAGAATTGATATTAAATCATATCCATTAAAATTAACCTATTTTGTAAATATTTCAAAGTTGCAATAAATATATTTCCAACAAAAGTAGCTTACTGTTCTTTCAGTAATTATGATAGAGTTAGTAGTCATTAAAATAATTAAGCTGTATATTGCTTCTGAAAAAAAAATTTCAAATGTTTATATTTGGACTATTATGTTTCCAATAATAATCCTATATCCAACTGTAAAAGAATCATGACAAGTCTTAAATTTCAAAATTAAAAATAAAAACTTTTTTCTTACCATACAAATTCTTGAGTTTTGAAATTTTTTGTTAATCATATTTTTTTATAGAGAATGTAAAAATACTACAGAAAAAATTTGAAGTCAAAAAATAGTTTTAAAACATTAACATATCACCACTCTTCTTCAAATATAAAACTAGTATCATGTAATTTACTGTATTAAAAAATGGGAACTCATATAAAAGAAAATAGTTCATAGACAACATTAAATTTTAAAAGAATAAGATCTTATTCAGTAAAGAAAAAAATTAACTTTGCAAAAATTAAATTGCAATGTTCTTCAGATAATTAAAAAATAAAATTGAAAAAATTACTAACAAAAAATGTAAAAATTTATTTATTTTTTCACACTTTTAATTATGTTTTCAAATTTATGGATACTTGGTGGTTTTTTTTTAATTCATTTTTTTCTGCTTTCATTTTATTAATATTTTACTTCCAATAATTATTTTTCTAAATAACTTTAATCTGTACATTGTACTCAAAACAAATTAACATCAATGAAAATAAAACCAAGAACTTATTGTTTGGTCAGTAAATCAGACTTGTATTAAGTGCATAGACCAAATTGGAAAAAATCTGTAATTTTATTTTAGTCAGTGTTGTGTTAATGAGAAGGCAAGAAACATAAATTCCAAAAAAATTATGCTATGAATTAAAAGGAGTTAAGACCTTATTGTTATATTGCAACATGAAAAAATCAAATTTTTAACCTTTAAATATATCTGTCTGTATAAGAATATGTGTGTGTGTGTGTGTGTGTGCTTATGTACATACAGATGCTTTTTAAGATAAGTGATTATAAATATATGTGAGCAGGAAAAGACAGCAGACAGAGCAAAGAGGGGAAAAAAGAAAGGAAGCAGAACAAGAAAAGGTAAGAGACAGAGCAGAGGGGAAAAAGACGACAGATGGAGCAAAGTGGGAAAAGGTTAAAGACGGAGCAGAGAGATTAAAAGAACTCATGAAGAAGAGTGGAAAAAGGTGACAGGCAGAGCAGAAAGAAAAAAAACAAGAACTGGAGAAAAGTGGGAAAAAGAACAGTGCAAGAAAAGGCGAGAGATGGAGCAGAGCAAGAAAAGGTGAGAGATGGAGCAGAGCAAGAAAAGGCAAGAGATGGATTAGAGCAAGAAAAGGCGAGAGATGGAGCAGAGCAAGAAAAGGCGAGAGATGGAGCAGAGCAAGAAAAGGCGAGAGATGGAGCAGAGCAAGAAAAGGCGAGAGATGGAGCAGAGCAAGAAAAGGCGAGAGATGGAGCAGAGCAAGAAAAGGCGAGAGATGGAGCAGAGCAAGAAAAGGCGAGAGATGGAGCAGAGCAAGAAAAGGCGAGAGATGGAGCAGAGCAAGAAAAGGCGAGAGATGGAGCAGAGCAAGAAAAGGCGAGAGATGGAGTAGAGCAAGAAAAGGCGAGAGATGGATTAGAGCAAGAAAAGGCGAGAGATGGAGTAGAGCAAGAAAAGGCAAGAGATGGAGTAGAGCAAGAAAAGGCAAGAGATGGAGCAGAGCAAGAAAAGGCGAGAGATGGAGCAGAGCAAGAAAAGGTGAGAGATGGAGCAGAGCAAGAAAAGGCAAGAGATGGAGCAGAGCAAGAAAAGGTGAGAGATGGAGCAGAGCAAGAAAAGGCAAGAGATGGAGTAGAGCAAGAAAAGGCGAGAGATGGAGCAGAGCAAGAAAAGGCGAGAGATGGAGCAGAGCAAGAAAAGGCGAGAGATGGAGCAGAGCAAGAAAAGGCGAGAGATGGAGCAGTGAGGAAAAAGACAACAGATGGAGCAGAGTGGGAAAAGATGACAGATGAAGTAGAGAAAAAATGATGAGACAGAGCAGCACAAGAAAGGGCAAGAGACGGAGCAGAGAGGGTAAAAACAACAGATGGAACAGAGTGGAAAAAGACGAGAGACGGAGCAGAGTGAGAAAAGAAAAGATGATAGACGAAGCAGAGAGAGACAGAGAAACAATTTTCATAAAATATTTTAAAACTTAAATACTGAGAATTCTGGGTTATATTTCCTATTTTGTCACTAAATGAATTTTTAAAGTTTTAATTTTGAACACTCAATTTATTAAAATGTTCTGATTGTACTGCAAAAAGAAATTTAGGTAAATAAAAATAAATATAAGAAAATAAGCACATCCCCTTTCAATATTCATAGTATGTGAGTGCCTTTAATCAGGAAGAGGCAGTCAATGAACTTGGGTGGCTTACAGGCATAGCTTGAGAGTTGAGAACAACTACAAATCTCATTGAAGATCACTTGATCTTTATTGGAGAAACTCATGAACAGAGAGATGCAAATATATGATATGATGCAAATAGAAAATGATGTACATAAATCACCAGGATAAGATTCAAAATACAATGGAGAATACACAGGTGAAATGTTTCTAAAAAAAAAAGAAAAACAAAAGAGATAAAATTAACTCCCCTCATCCAAAAAAATACCATAACATGATTAAAACACCTCATTTAAATTTCAAACAAGAAAGATTTTAATAAACAAGAAATCATGGAAAAGATTTATATAAACAATAATAGAAGTATTCAAAGAAGCAGATAGACACACGAGTACTTTAAGAAATAGCAAAATGGCTATAAAATTATGTGTAAACAGACACAGAAAAGCATTCAGGAAAAAAATGGAAGAAAACAGGGAGAAATATATATAAATACCTACAAGAAGATAGACAAAAACATCAATAAACATTAAGATAATCTGTAAGAAAATATAATAGTTAATATAATAATAAAGCATAAAATTACTAATAGTCTTTTTTTTTTAATTATAGCAACTTTTCAATTGTATAAATTAAATAGTTTACTATATTGAGTTTAATCTACTTTTCAAAACTTATGGATATTAACAATAACATAAAAACAATTAGAAATATTTCAAACTGAAGCAAAGTAGGTAAAAACCAGATATTAATTTATATTGCTAAAAAGAAAAATTGTTTTAACATCATGTAACAGAAGAGAAACAAATGATATAAAAGCCCTCAATTTTAAAATTGAAAATAGTGGTTTGGGCACAAAGCTCAGGAAATGACAACTTAGGGCACTAGATATTGTAAATATTTAAAAGAAAAAAATGATCTTTTCATTCATGGAGATTCTCTACAGAGCAGCTGATCCCAAAGTAAGAAAAATATAAGTATTTGTAATGGTGAAGCCATATTTGCATAAGCAAAATGCATTATACTGAACAAGGTATTTGCCGGAATATTACATTGATGTTATTCCAACACAATGTAACTGATATAAAATAGGTTTACAACTCCTAGATCATGATATTGGATCAGACATAGGAATGGACCCCATTTTTATTTTACAAATTTTTTCAAATCTAGTTTTATATAAAATTATTGCCTTTAAAGTATTTGCTTTAAGTTTTTTTGGTAGGACACAATCAAATACTTTAAAACTAGTATTTAAAAAAATGTTAATTTTGAACACTCATGGTTATGTAGTGTAAATAAACTCTGTAAAACTCTATTAATTAAATATTAACAAATAGAACAACTTTTAATGTGAAAAATTGTCATTTATTAACATTTATTCATTCATAAAATGTCAAATACTATTTTTCAAAAATAATTCTTCTTTAATCAGTTTTTTTCCTCTAAATTAAATATTCTTATATTCAATGATCTGATAAACTCTTCTGACCTTTTTCATATTTGGCTGGTTAATGTTTTGACTATTTTTGTGGGTAATTTTGACCAGTGATGAGTCAATTTGTGTTAAAAAGGAAGCAATGTTTACTCATTAAAATACTTAAAACAGGTCTTGAAATGAATTGTATGAATTTACCTCTAATAAAAATATATAAAAAAAGTTGATAATTTATAATCAATTAGTTATTGTCAGGCATTAAACTTTTTATTTTGTCAAATATGTTTACATACTTAGAGTAAAGCAAGGAAAAAAAGGAAAAATAAACTAAAAAGCACTTTATAATATACAATCAAGACTATAAAATTGATATGATTTTAATTTTCCCCCATTTAGCTAAATATTTTATAGTTTACATAGATTAACAAAAAACAAATATAAATTACTCTTTATATTTTATATGTATTTTTATAAACTAAAAAAAAATGTTTTAAGTGTTTTCTGGTTATTCATATTTATATTCTATTTGTAAACATGAGCAGATCAGATTCAAGATGATTGACCAATGTATTTTTTATGACTTATCAATCTTTTGTAGGTTATTTAAAGCCAGAAAATACTTTTAGATTGTAAGAATTTTTTAGCAATAATAATTTGACTGACAAATTACTTACTAATTAATTTTAATTTTTTAGCAATAATAATTTTACTGACAAATTACTTACTAATTAATTTTAATTTTTTAGCAATAATAATTTTACTGACAAATTACTTACTAATTAATTTTAATTTTTTAGCAATAATTTGACTGACAAATTACTTACTAATTAATTTTAATTTTTTAGCAATAATAATTTTACTGACAAATTACTTACTAATTAATTTTAATTTTTTAGCAATAATAATTTTACTGACAAATTACTTACTAATTAATTTTAATTTTTTAGCAATAATAATTTGACTGACAAATTACTTACTAATTAATTTTAATTTTTTAGCAATAATAATTTGACTGACAAATTACTTACTAATTAATTTTAATTTTTTAGCAATAATAATTTTACTGACAAATTACTTACTAATTAATTTTAATTTTTTAGCAATAATAATTTTACTGACAAATTACTTACTAATTAATTTTAATTTTTTAGCAATAATAATTTTACTGACAAATTACTTACTAATTAATTTTAATTTTTTAGCAATAATAATTTGACTGACAAATTACTTACTAATTAATTTTAATTTTTTAGCAATAATAATTTGACTGACAAATTACTTACTAATTAATTTTAATTTTTTAGCAATAATAATTTGACTGACAAATTACTTACTAATTAATTTTAATTTTTTAGCAATAATAATTTTACTGACAAATTACTTACTAATTAATTTTAATTTTTTAGCAATAATAATTTTACTGACAAATTACTTACTAATTAATTTTAATTTTTTAGCAATAATAATTTGACTGACAAATTACTTACTAATTAATTTTAATTTTTTAGCAATAATAATTTTACTGACAAATTACTTACTAATTAATTTTAATTTTTTAGCAATAATAATTTTACTGACAAATTACTTACTAATTAATTTTAATTTTTTAGCAATAATAATTTTACTGACAAATTACTTACTAATTAATTTTAATTTTTTAGCAATAATAATTTTACTGACAAATTACTTACTAATTAATTTTAATTTTTTAGCAATAATAATTTGACTGACAAATTACTTACTAATTAATTTTAATTTTTTAGCAATAATAATTTTACTGACAAATTACTTACTAATTAATTTTAATTTTTTAGCAATAATAATTTTACTGACAAATTACTTACTAATTAATTTTAATTTTTTAGCAATAATAATTTTACTGACAAATTACTTACTAATTAATTTTAATTTTTTAGCAATAATAATGTAGACTGGTTGCCAGCCAAAGCTATAAAACACAATCTGTCCTATTATTTAACCCATAACTGGAGGGAAGAGATGGATTTACACCTTTCCCATGGATATTTTTGCATAAATGAATGCAAGGAATCCAACTGGAATTCAATCTCGACTACCCGATTCGATGTTCTGAGTTGATATCCGCTGCACCACAATGCTCATTCTCAAAGATATTTGTGCAGAAATGAATATAACAAATTCAACTTGAATTTGAACTCAATTCTCCGAATTCCAATTCCAACTCATTATCTATTGAACCACCTGGACATCAAAGCTTATAGCTTCTGGTATTCTCAAGCAGTCACCCATCTAGGTACTAACTAGGTTCAACATTGCTTACCTTCAGTAATAATACAAGAACTGATGTTTCAACATGATATGACTGTAAGCCATCAGATTCAAGGAACATATGCTATAAGTTTAACTGACACATACACACACATTAAATTGTATATATGTATTTATTTTTTACCTTTAAACTAAATGATACTTAGATAACATTAAGCTTTTAAAATATCCAAAATGGTATTGTCAGGTACTGAATTATTATTTACATTATAGGATTTTATCTTTAGATTGCAAATATAATTACTGAAATGATTATTTTTAATTATAACAAAAAAAGTTGCTTTTTCTCTAAAAATGTTTAGTTTATAATCATTTCCATCTTTTAACTCATTTGTTTATCATTATTTAATAATCCTTAATGGTAATCATTTCTCTTGATTATTACTTCACTATTTCTTTTTCTTCTGCCTTTGACAACTTTATTATTTTTCCATTCATAAGCATATGTACTCTTTACATATAGTTTTGTTCCCAATTCTAGTCAACAATGTGGGTTGGGCATGGTTGGTGAACAATTTCATTCAATCTAAACTTACTTCTATCTACTATTGAAACCACAACCAATGATATGATTTTGGTCCTATGCTTTATAAGTAGTACATTAGAAATAAACCATATATAGTATATATTTCATATTAGAAATTTATATCTGTATTTGACATGAAGCTTAAAATTAAGAAATTGCACTTGACATCCAAAACTTTCTGTGTATAAAGTTATTGATTTTATAGAAGAAAAATACATTCTAAATTTAACAAGCAAGCAAAGAATTTAAGGTAACAAAGTAATTGATGTACTTGTCCCCAAAAATGTTACTTTTTAAACTTTCTATCTTTGAAAATGCTTTTCTCTCGCAATGTTCATTTATCTTTATATTTACATGAGTGAATTAAAGTGTTTCTTAACATTTCAGAGAGGAGGTATTTTAATTATTTACATTGTTTGTACTGTTGTCCTCATTTTTATTGCCATATTCATGATGTTTTGGCTATTATACAATCTGGTCTTCTTCAGGTAATATTTGTTGGAATTTTAAACCAAACCCTTTATTTAGTTCAAAGGGGTAGATTGTTCTAGTTCCACCTGGCATGCCTCTTACGGATATCTCAGTTTTAGTTAATTCACCTTGATAACTCTCTAACTTTGTGTTCCCTCTGTTGTGGCTAGGTATTGAACTCACAACTCTGTGGTTCAAGTCACTATTGGATCAATCAACATTTATACACTTGATCATATGTCATTGGTGAATTGAATCAAAAATTAAAATTAAAAAAACTGGCACTAATTTTTTTTTTTAATCATTTCACGTCAAGCCAGGCAATAATGTCCCTAAGCCACAAGAGGTGAAGTGAAAGAAAATGAGAAAGATTGAATGAGGAGAAAATACAATAAAAGATCAAAATTCTGGAAGACAGAAGATAGCAACTGGCATTGCATTTAAGCTTTTGAAAATTGTATGTGGCACAGAAGCAAGAAAGTGAAAGAGAATTTCACAGACAAGAACAGAAATTATTAGAATAAAACAGTTAAATCTTGCTAATTCAACATTAAAATAATGAGACCTAGTTGCCAATTACATCAGTCAGTTAAGTGCCATATGTAATACATGCTTTGCGTGATCATGTATTCTTCGAGACATGGGCAAAAGATTATCCAACAGTAGGTTGCCATTGTTTTTGCGGTAGATTGGCTGCCAGTCAATGCTATACAACATAATCTGTCCTATTATTTAACCTATAACTGGAGGGAAGAGATGGATTAATACCTTTCCTAAGGGTATTTGTGCATAAGTGAATGCAAGGAATTCAACTGGAATTTGAACTCAGCTTCCCAATCTGTTGTTCCAAGCTGATATCCATTGCACCACAATGCACATCCAATCAAGCCAATCAAGTACTATGCTTAAATTCATGCAATCAAGCCACCAAGGAGGAAAGCTCATCAAAATAATTGCCATGAAAATATATACAGAAAAGACAAAGGGAAGTCACATTATAATGGTGAGAAAGTCACTTAACTCAAGATGCCAGGTCAAGACCGATTATATGATAGACTCTTTGGATTTTGTTGAGAATTTCAAAATATATAGTAGGAGCACCAGACCTGATATGGCAACAACAAAATTATGAACAATTCACTATACTGAATAGTTATTTATACATGTAATATATGTAGACCTCTTTCACTTCTACTGAGCAGGTAGCAATGTGTCTAGAATGCATCCCACCCAACTCCTATGCATTATCCTGTTTGTAGAACTTGCCAGGCATAAGAGGGTGGGAGGAAACTTTTGTGTCCAACTGTTAACAAAGAGAATCTGCAAGAGGGCCCAACTCTCCCAGCCAGGTTCACCACCCACACTTCTCTGTGTTTCTTGCTCATGACTTTTCAGGAGTAGGCTGGTCCTTCAGAGTAATCTCTGTCACCACCACCAGATAGAATAAAGGAAATAAGGAGAGAGGATAACAACCCCAATGCAATTGGGTGCCTGTGTAGACCTATTTAAAAAAGTATTTAAAGATTTAAACAAATTATTACTGGTACAAAATTTTGCAATTGAAATTAATGAAGTAAGCTTCATACTTACAGGCATTTGTTGATGTTTAACAAAAGATGGAATAAAAAATAAGAATCACAAAACTACCAATCAGTTTCAATCCCGTACTTCATCAGGGTATTACTGGGACTTATTTTAATTCAGTATTCACATTTAAAATGTAAAAAATGAAAATGAATTATGGCAGATGGTAAGGGGGAGAAAAAATATTGGGAAGGGCACAGAAATATTGGGAAGGGAGTCAATATACATAAAAACCAGGATCCTGTCTCTTTGTAGACAAAAAGAATGTATACTTGGACTTCATATCATCATCATTTAGTGCCTTATCTTAGTAATACCAAAACATTCATATCATGAGACTATCATAGATCTCAGGAATGCTAAAACATTCATATCATGAGACTATCATAGATCTCAGGAATGCTAAAACATTCATATCATGAGACTATCATAGATCTCAGGAATGCTAAAACATTCATATCATAAGACTATCATAGATCTCAGGAATGCTAAAACATTCATATCATGAGACTATCATAGATCTCAGGAATGCTAAAACATTCATATCATGAGACTATCATAGATCTCAGGAATGCTAAAACATTCATATCATAAGACTATCATAGATCTCAGAAATGCTAAAACATTCATATCATAAGACTATCATAGATCTCAGGAATGCTAAAACATTCATATCATGAGACTATCATAGATCTCAGGAATACCAAAACATTCATATCATGAGACTATCATAGATCTCAGGAATGCTAAAACATTCATATCATGAGACTATCATAGATCTCAGGAATACCAAAACATTCATATCATGAGACTATCATAGATCTCAGGAATGCTAAAACATTCATATCATGAGACTATCATAGATCTCAGGAATGCTAAAACATTCATATCATGAGACTATCATAGATCTCAGGAATGCTAAAACATTCATATCATGAGACTATCATAGATCTCAGGAATGCTAAAACATTCATATCATGAGACTATCATAGATCTCAGGAATGCTAAAACATTCATATCATGAGACTATCATAGATCTCAGGAATGCTAAAACATTCATATCATGAGACTATCATAGATCTCAGGAATGCTAAAATACTTACAAGTGATAAAAACTAGATTCCAGTTTGAAATCAGTTTCTATTTTTAAGTTTGTCATATGAAGCAGTTAATCTATTGTCATCTCCTGTTTTAATATTTAAGATTAGTAATTATACAGAATGGTGAATGAACATGTGAGCATTGACAAAGTTTTAGAGAAAATGGAAACAAAAAGGAAACATAATTAAGATAAGAAAAAGACAGTCAAACTAATTTCTAGAGCACATTATAAGGAAAGAAGGCTTGGGAAATTTGATACACAGAGGATAGGCTGAAGGCAAGAAGGAAAGAGGAATCCAATGCATAACCTACCTAGAGAGCTTGAGTAAATGGATGACAGAGCAAAGTTTAGGAGAGATAACAAAAATACAAAAATTGTCAAGAACTACAAAGAACATAAGATAGTGGAGAGCCATGATTACCAATAAGATAATGATGAGAAGAAGGAAAAATATTTTACTATCTTTCACTAAAAATAGTAATTCACCGTTAATAAAGTAAACAGATGTATGGAGAACTATGATTACCTATGTCCTGAAGAAACATGGCATGTAAATAAAAAGAAAGTGTATCAATGACCAAAATCAGAAGTCACACACACACACACACACATATATATATATATATAATAATAATAATAATAATAATAATAATAATAATAATAATAATAATAGAAATAAATATTGTCAAAAAATACATTTTTAAGTTACAACTTTTTAGTAGTTTTTCCTATACATATTGAGACAGTATACGTGGATTATCATTATGCTATATATATATATATATATATATATATATATATATAGAATAACATAGTCATGTAGGTAATATCAGACAGATTTTAGTCAACAATACAATAATCCTTACTCATACACACAGTAAAAAGAAGCTTCAGATATTAGAGGCCATCTACATTACATCCAAAGAACCCACACTTAATAAAATCACGTTTAAATCTAGTCATAACACATTACATTGCATTTAAATATATGGTTCTGTTATCATTTCAAGCTCTCATGTGGTTTAATGTCATAGAACTGCATTACAAGTTTACGAACTGCGTTTGCTATTTGAGAACTGTTATCATTCACTTAGCAAAGTTTATGTCAACACAAGTTAAAATCATCTTTGATGGTGGATGTTTTTGCGTTAACATCCCTGTAACCTCTCTGAAGATGACTCATGTGAGCCGAAAGCTTACAACCAATTTAATAAAAAAAATATCCAAATGTTGGAGAATTTTTGTCTTTATTTTCAACTGGAATTAAAGCCAAAATACAACGTTTAGAACGGCTCATGATTAAACATAATAGACATTCATTGTCTCTTATATTTAACCGTATATATTTAGAAAATGTATATATTCATGTATATATGCTATCTTTTAAAGAGTGTTGTTCTAAGAGCTATTTCATGTAGGTACACAAAATGTTACCATATATTGTTCTGTCTTCCATTCAAGAATGATCATGTACCAATCAATGACCAAAATGTTAGGATCATTTCATCTTCTCAAAGAAAAAGTGACTCAGGATAAAAAAATCCAGTACTAAAACAAAAACAAAAAAAAAAATCAGAGGAAATATAGATAAAATTTTTCAAACACGACACATTCAAAAATAGAAACACATTTAGATGCTTTTAACCATTATTTTATAACAAAAATGAACCTATCCCTAGAACAGATACATAGTTTTATTTATTGTACATTTGCAAATATACACATTCACATTATTAGAACTGCAAGTAGACAAATATACAAATGCATGTAAATAAGTGCATTTACACAAATATACAGATGCATATATAGAACTGCATGTACACAAATATAAAATACCTATATAGAAGTGCATACATAGAACTGAATGTAGACAAATATGCAAATGTATATATAACTGCATGTACAAAAATATGCAAATGTATATAAAGAACTGCATGTAGACAAATACAAATACCTATATAGAACTGTGTATATAGAAATATAAAATACCTATACAGAAGTGCATTTACACAAATATGCAAATGCATACATAGAACTACATGTAGACAAATATGCAAATGTATATATAGAACTGCATGTAGACAAATTCAAATACAAATGCATATATAAAACTACATGTATATAAGTATGCAAATACATATATACAGATATATATATATATATATATATATATATATATATATATATATATATATATATTGAATGTAAGAACTTATGAAAACTCACATTATATAATTTCCATACTTATATCCATACAAGAAAGCTTTATATACATAATTCTCATCCTTTCTCCCACATGCACTCACTCACTCAGAATATTATATAAACAAAAAAAAAATATACATCTTAAAAAGCAAATGACAAGGAACAGCAATCGCATTAGTGATATTAATGAAAATAAATCTTAAGAGTACCAAAGATCTAGAAGGGGCACCTATTATGTGTATTAAAAAGCCAGAAAATATAAGTAGACAAAACAGACCGCATCCATTTATTTTGGAGGTTGAGGAGTAGGGATGAGTTAGTGGACAGTGGTAGGGGAGGCAAGAGAAGAGGGCCCATCAGATGAAGAAGGTGAGGGCTTACGGAATAAAAAATACACTCAAGAAAAAAAATTAAGGCAGGCCATATACACACACACACACACACATATATATATATATATATATATATATATATATAAGTGCATATATAACAATTCTGTTTTAGATATCAAGAACCATTTGTTGTACTTCTTTCTGCCTATAGCACTTAACTGCTAAGGAGATAAATAGTGTGAGTGTGTGTGTGTGTGTGTGTGTGTGTGTGTGTACACAATATTTGTGGAAGGCAGGGAAAAAGGAGGAATAAAAAACACTAAACAAAATTAAAGCATTTTTATAAATATTACTCTAATATTTCCATTTTCATTCTTTTTCTGCCTCTGCGATCTGTCTAGGGTTCATTTCTTTTTTATTGTCTTCTTCGACTCAATCATCTCTGCTCTGTGGTTTGAATATCTCCTCTTGTATAATTTTTCTATCTTATATTTCCAAATATCTACATCTATGTATTCTGTCCATAAAACAAAAGGGAAGCACAAATAAAATGCAATTACAGAAACCAAATTGTAAATGAAATCAATTTCTTTTAAATAAAAACTTTAAAAACAAGTTTCTACTGCCAAAATACATATACTATCTCTGTATTCCATACAGGGGTGAGTATATGAGCTGAATATATGCACTGAAATCTGGCAAGATGATAGAATAAATAAAGAAAAAAGTAGGTAATGTGTCTTAATCTAACATGTTTTACTTCTATTAAAGCTTCTTTAGAGATCTGGTTAAAGACAAGAGAAAGCACATTTTTTTTTTAAATTTAAAAAAAAAAACAAAGAGACACTATACTGGAAAGTTGTTTGGAGTTTTGATTCTTATTGGTCAGATATGTATCACATGTAATAAAGCAATAGATGATTATTTTAAATGTAAGTGTATGTACAGGAATGCTTGTCTGCTTATATGTATGTGTTCACACACATAATTAAAAATAAACATCCATTGTTTTAATACATTTGACATGTGTATTGTCACTCACACATACATATAAACAGAAAAGTATTCCTTTTATTTTATGAGGAGCTGGAAAGAGAAAGAGAAAACTTGAAAAACGACTAAAAAATAGTTTATTTGTAAAGATGATTTTCCCTATTTATAAGTATATACAAATTCTGTGGTCTTTATTCAAATATATATATATATATATATATATATATATATATATAATGAAAATATACTGATTACATATATAATGAAGATATGCTGCCTATATATATATATATATTATAGTCAGCATATGTAGTATGTCTATTTTTATAATAATCCTTTCCAGTTGTCTAATCAGTTTCTTGATGTTAAGAAGAAATTCATCAAGAAAGGTGCTATAGTTTTTAAAAACCACCATTACAACAACAGTTACAGTAAGTTTTTTTTTTTTTTTTTGTAATTCACCCCTGATGATGGTCCTTGAGGAGATTGAAAGTATTTGGGTAGGAAAAAACTATGGCACCTTCATCTTAACATCAATAAACAGACTATAAATTATTAAATTATAAATAATAAGTTTATTAATTTACATTACTTAGAGTCTGCTATAGTTTACTTTTCTCTTACAGTTTTGAGAATATTTTAAAATAAATTGTAAAGAATTAATTTGTAGAAGAATAAAATAACATTAAGTTTTCAAATTTTGAATTAGAGAATAATAAAATATTCTCAAAACTGTAAGAGAAAGGTAAACTATAGCAGACTTTAAGTGATGTAATTTATCAACCTATTATTTATAATAAGTTCATTGATGTTAAGATGAAGGTGCCATAGTTTTTTCCTTTTAACATTATTTTTATACATTTTAGTCTTTAGTGCATAAATAAAACACAGAGCAACCTCACTTCTTGAACATCTCACATGTAAAACAAATCAGTTTTCAAATGTAAAATTTGAGATGAAAATGCTTCAGTTATTAAACAAAATTTTGCTTCTAAAACAACATTGTCTAACCGAACCAATCTGAGTTAACCCAAATGGAATCATTTCTGAGTTGAATACTGTGTTGTATACATTCATGTGTTGTGCTGTGCTTTTCTTTTCCAATATTATTTAACTTAGCTTTTGTTTTTCTCTTTATTAGCTCTCAGTCATGACTCCAAAGAAAACTAACAGTGATAATGTATAGTGGGTTTAACTGCAATACCAGGGAAAGATTTCTCAAGCCTTCTAGGCATTTTCCTTTTTAGAAGGTTTGAGCTTAATATTATTAATGAAACATTTTGAATAAGTAATCATTTGGGGACCAAAGAATGAATTAATCTATTTTATATTAATTCCTATGGAGAAAAGTTTCACTGTATATCACAAACATACAAAAATGTTACATATCTTTTCAACATCTAAATAAGTGATATTCATTATTATATTAATGATTCTTGTTTCATCTGAGGTGGTAAAGGGCTGTATTTACCAATTTCATTTTTCCTTCAGTTTCTTTCATAAGCAATAAAAAATAATTATTACTGATGAGAAATTTCTCATTCAAATAGAAGAACTTATTTCATAAGATACACACACTTTTTTTAAAATGTATATACTAAAGAGAAATGTGCTCTGTTTGACTAATTTACCCTAGCTACATTACTATTTTTATGGCTTTAGTATACATAGTGCCTTTATGACCTATGGATAACAAGACATTATATAATGTGTCATAGTCAACATCTTGAATTTGGTGCATTGTACTAAATTTGTGCTTGATTTTGTTTCATTAACTTCAGACTTAGAAAAGGCATGATCCCATCTTTATACAGCTATTGGTTAAAAAGCAGGGTAGACAGGTCTCTGTTGCATTGAGATAGTAATCTATCTAAAAGAAAAACTGAATTCAAAACCAGTCTGAAGAGTGATAGATTCCATTAGATTCTCATGTTCTAGACACAACACTGCTTTTAGGCAGTGGTACAGGTGGTGTTACTATGACTAATGAGCTACGAAACTCACATAATTATATATATATATATATATATATTTTTTTTTTTTTTTTTTTTTTAATCGTATCACCCCGAGCAAGGCGGCAACGCCACTGATGTGCAGGGGGCTACGTAATAGTGAAAAGATCGGAAAAGAGAAAGCCGGAAACCATATCCTAAACAGGAAACAAGGGATGAGCCTCTTAACCTGTTCAATAGACATGGGTGGAGTGTGAACCGGGCGATAGATCTATCTACTCCAATTGTATAGCATTTATATAGCATTTATACACACAAAGAAAAGCAATAACTGTCACAGTTACACAGACATATTAAGGCATTACTCCGAAAGCATGAAGGTATGTCTATTCTAATATTAATAATAATATAAACTAAAATTAAATAAAGCAAATATACTAAACCGATGGTTATTTAGGAAAAAATACATATACTTTAATCATAATACCATCATAATTTGATTTATACTGATGATTGAAATATATTTCTATGTGGTCTCATTTAAATCTACTTAAAGACACAAGAAAGAGGTCTTTTTTTTATTTTGCTTTTGATTAAAACATGTATCTCACGGTAATCGTAAAATTAGCCACTTCAGTACAAGAAACATTCAGCATTCACCAAACACTTAGTGTTATCATTGGTTGAAATTTGTAGAATATTTCTCTTAATACAGTTTTTTTTTTTAAGAAAAGCACTTTTCAATTCCACTAATATTGCTTTTTCTAGTATTGATGGGGGTTTTCTTTAAAGTAGTGTAGAAAGTTAACATTTTGATTATATCATCATTCTCCCTTCTAGTTACATGTCTTTAGAGCTTTGCCAAGAAATCATCTCTGCTTGACTTATAAAAATCAAATTTAGAAATGATGTCTGAGAAAAGAGAGGGGGTTATGCACATATCACCCAGTAGAGCCTTTGCTCCAGCTAGAAAACCAGTTGTGGGTACTCCAAATGAGTCGAATATTGTGTTGGAAAAGAATTTGCAAGCAAAGGATTTAACCTTGTCTGCTGTTGATGCCAGGACTTTGAATTGACTGAACAGAGAAGAGTTTACTGTTGTCCAGCACTATTGCAGAGCTACCAATAATATCTAGAACTGAACTTTCAAAATGCTATATTTTGTTTTATTCTATCAGTAAACAATGCTTCTGCTTCATTTGAGACATGCTTGCATTCATTCTGAGCAAAGACAAAGAGATGTCTATTGGAATCAGATGTGTCCCTCTGGTACAGCTGGAAGGAGTAATTCCTGTATGTAATAACAGCCAAATATGCAGATGAGAATCAAGGAGATAAATTAGATTTAACTTTGAATTTCCTTGCTGAAATGAAAGAATCAGTGCCAGCTTTCACCCAGTTGGAAAACTCAGAGGTGCATTTTTGAACAGGAAGATTAAAAATTTTGTTCCATGAAATATCACAAAAAAAAAAAAAATCACAGAAGTACCAATCCTTATATTGATAACAAATATATTCTGTTGGTAGGAGGTTCTTGTTCGGTAAGGGATCAGAAAGAGATGTTTGCAATTACCACTGCAGTTGCCAAGAGGGCAGAGCTGCATAACACGACATGAGTAAGGATAGAGGTAAGGAAGATATTTAGAAGAGAAGTGTGTGTCCTTCAGGTCAGGGTGCTTAAGCCACTTGGCATGATAGGCATTAAAGTCACCAAATACAAATATATTTGCAAATAGATGTAAGGAAATGGTCTTGACTATATTGTCAAAAATACTATCTAGAAGAAGGGGATTGATAGAGAAAGAAGAGATAACTGAGTTTAGTATAGAGAGATGATGACACATGTCAGAATAGCCTAGAGATTCAAGAAAGAGTTTCCTAGCCAGCCAAAGAGGTTTGCAGACATAAACTTCCATGCCATGCTCATGGACACTAGAATCCTTCTTTAAGAGATGAAGGTAGCAAGGAATTGAGAAATTAAAGGAGAGGATTACAGAGTTAAGATTAGTTTTACAGAAAGCTAGGATGTCCAAGGACTTTTCAAAGAGGAATGATTCCACACTGCAAAAGTTGGTAAGAAGCATAGTATGGCCTCAGAGTTGCCCACTAGAGATGCTTGCATGGGCACCTATCCATGTGCAATATGTTACTGCAAGAACCCCAATATTATTTGACTGTTAATCAGAGCAGCCTCTCTAGATACTACACAAGAGTTTGGGCTTCTAACTACCAGTTGGGAAGCAGCAACCAGAGAACTGTTGAAGAGACATTGACACCATTCACACATCTCACAAAAAAATCATGACAATACCACTATTAAGGACTGAGGAGTGGAAAGGAACCAAAAACCTCTTCTTAAACAGGAAATAAAGGATGAGCCTCTACTCCAGTTCAAATCATAACATACCAGTATACTGTCTCTTTGGGTTTTTTTTTTTCATTTTTTTCACAGATTCTTAAGAAGCTTTAATAAAAGTAAAACATGTTATATTGAGATTTGTTTTCTATTTGTTCTTTTTTTCTATCATCTTTTTGGATTTCAATCCATGTATTCAACTTATATATATATATATATATATATATATATATATATATATATATAATTCCAGGTGAAGAGGACTCAAGGTTTTTATTTTATTTTGAGTGCTCTGGCATTTATTTCATTATAAACTGTGCTCAATATAATGAGTATTATAGAGCTTAATATAATTATATAGTTATATATCAATTGTACATTGTGACACAGAAATTTCTGTTTTGAGATAGATTCTCATCATCAGGCAATGTTGATGTTAGTTGTGCATGTGATTTACATTTAAATGACAACCCTGACCATTGAGGAGGGAAAAGAAACAAGGGAAGGGTAGGATGAGGGGAAAAAAGGAAAAAAAAAAAAAAAAAAGAGAAAAAGTTGGTTAGTATGTATTCTTTAGGGTCAAATCCCAAAATGAATCTCCATTCTGATTAGCCAAAAGAAACACTCACATACATTCACAGCAAACCAAAGGTTTTTGTCATTTAAATGTAAATCATATGCACAACTAACATCAACATTGCCTGATGATGAGAATCTATCTCAAAACAGAGATTTCCATGTCACAATGTACAATTGATACATAACTATATATATATATATATATATATATATATATATATATATATATAAAATAAAAAAGTTTTAGATATTCTACAATTTCATGGGTAATATGTATTTTGCAGCAGGAAAAAAACTGCTCATCAGACCCAAAAGATACAACAGTTGTTGTATCTTTTGGGTCTGACGAGCAGCTTTTTTTTCTGCTGCAAAATACATATTACCCATGAAATTGTAGAATATCTAAAGAAATTTTCAAAATTATATTACTCAGTTAAATTGAATAAATAAATTTAACATTGAGTTCTTTTGAGTTCATTTCTATTGAAATTTACCTGACTTATATACCAAGTATTCTACATTATATATATATATATTGTATATTTCTACATATAAGGCAACAGTTAGATAAGATGAGCTAAAAAAACAAATTTTCATAAATTTATCCTATTGATTACATAAAGATGATATTATTGGTAATGTCTTCACTTACTGAATTCTTTACAATTCCAAATAAATAACAAATGAAACCAATTCTATATCATGTTTTTACTACACACATCCACTAAAAGAAAGACCATTGTTTTGTCTACAATTCCTCACATGATCTCTTGTGAATACTTCTTCCTCGATATCTAAATAGTTACAAAAAGCATGGTGCACTAATAGCCATTTACTTCTACTTCATTCACAATCATAAAATACTGCTAATAACATTACAATAATGTACGATAATGGTACATTTTATTGTTGTGAATACAAGTATAACTCAATGTTTACATTTTCTCAGCTGAGTTTGCATGGATACAAGTTGATTCCATTGATATGGAATTATTCTTCAAATAGAAAATTTATTATGAAGTTTTGCCAGTAATACATAAGGTAGAAATGGTTTTATTACTTTTACCAATTTATTTCATAAGGTGAATCTTTTCATGTACTTTAATGGTTATCACACCAAGGCTGTTAGCAAACATCCTTCAAAATTTAAGGTTTCTTTTTTGGAATTGTAATATAAAATAAACCCTAAATTTAAGGCTTATTTTTGGGATATAAAGGTCATCTTATACATGGAAATATACTGTGTGTGTGTGTGTGTGTATATATATATATATATATATATATATATATATATATATATATATATTGTTTGCTCTACTTTTGTATTGAGCGCTTTAGTGTTAGGGTTTTTGTCTTGGGTTTTTTTCTTTCTTACGAACGCTTGACTTTTTGTTCATGTACTTCATTTGTTCCTTTTTTTTACTTCCCCTTCTTTTCCCTCCGAGTTTATTCTCGGTGGGTTGTACAAGACGATTTAAATTATAGCTTAATTAATACTAGTTTCAGCAGAGTTAGTTCGGTTACTATTGGTATTGTTGTTGCTATAGTTTATATATATATATATATATATATATATATATAAATTAACACACAATAAAAGACAGACATGAAGATAAAGTGCCATTAAAAGCATATAATGTACAAGTTTACAAAATAAACTAACATTTTAATATATAATATGATATAATACTAAACATCATATTTCAAATAAAAGCAGCTGCCCAGGTGAAGACTAAATGAAAACCAGAATTAAATCTAAGTATTTCAATGAACTTAAAGAAGTTGGCAACATTATTACATAGAATAATATTAAAAAAATATATGTATCTCTATCAGTTGTGTATATGCTGATTGTGCACTTTGAAATACTGAATCATTTTATACTATATATAAAAATCACACTGATATTTGAGAAATAATAATACTAAAAAATATCAGAAACAAAAGATCACTGAAGCTATTTATATTCTGATTTTTTTAAATCACAACTGAACATATGCAAATTCTGCTTTAAAAAAATGTATTTTTCAGCAGACATTATTCAGTAAAGCAGAATTTATTGAAAGCCGCAGACAAGGTTATTTGTCCTTTTTTCATTTTCATGCAAATAACAAATGTTTGATTCAAATATGCATAAAAATTGGTCATCTGGATTTTTCTTTATGTTTTTACTCATACTCATTTTCAATAACACAAACTGAAATATCAAGTTTTTGAATTTTTAGAAAAATAAACTAGTCTGAAATCTTTAATAAAAATTACTTACAATCCTGTTTTTTTTTAATTGAAAAAAAATTCACTTACACAAATATTTGCAATATACTGCATTTAATCTTAATGTTTAATACAATTTTTTTACAGTATTACTAACTTTTTAACTTCAATTTTTTAAAATAAAAACTAAAATCAATTTTTTTTTTTAGTGTAGATTGGTATACTCTTAGGCATCTGCAATTAAAAATTGAGACCAGAAACAAATTCAAGTATCAATAGACTTTGATCGGTAAATATTAAGGCATGAATTCATGAAAAAAAGAAAACTTCAGACCATATATATATATATATATATATATATATGAATTGTTATCAGTTTAATTTACTAAAGCTTAACCACCAAGTATCCACTAAAATAAGTGTTTTATAATACTTATGAATAAACCTAAATAAATCAAAAGTTTTTATGGATGCACTCATCCACTATAATGGATAGATTTTATCAGTTTTCACACAAAAATCTTTTTGTAGTCTGCTTTTACAATTTTATTTCTGTTTTATAAATGGATTTTAAAAATAGAAAAAAATTATTTCCATTTAATTTTAAAGAGTGATTTTTACTTTTATGTTCTGCAATTTTTGATGTCATCAACTGACAATTAAGCAAGAACTAAAAAAAAAATAGTAAAAAAACAAAAGGGAGGGGATTTTTCTGCCAAATATATTTTTATAAATATGTGATAAAGTACATTAAAAAAATAAATACATCTGGACAGGTATTAGCTCTTTCTGACCCAAAGTGTGAAAAGTGAAATTTTACTAATATACAGAAATATATAAACTTTATTTAAATTGTCCTCTTATTTCTGTGTATGCTAAGTAGAAAAACTTTTGCTTGTATCTTTAAGTGTAATTTTTTTAGATGTAAAATATATACATAATTTAGAGCAATGACAACTACAATAAAAGAAAATGTCTTATTTTTAAGACTTCATTATCACCATTAGACAAAAATCAAAACTATTTCGAATCATTTTATAATATTTTTTTTACCAATCTTTCAAAGTCAATACAAGAAGGTATTTATATATTTAAGACTAAGATATATAAAAACAGAATTAATATTTAATTCCATTTAAATGTCTTAATTTAAATGGAAGAAAATGTTAATCAATGGTACAAAGATTAAAAAACAATCACAATACTATAAACATTCAATTCTGCCATACCATATTTGCATTTTTTTACAGTTTCTATACTTTCTTTATATATATATATATATATATATATATATATATATATATATATATATGATTATATGGATCAAATTCCAATAAGATGAATAGAATAAGTAAAGAACAGGGACTGAAGAAGCTGAAATATGTTATATTAAAGACAATTTTTTTCCCTACCTGTTCTTTACTCATTCTATATATATATATATATATATATATATATATATATATATATACACACACACACACACACACACACACACACTGTGAAGTAAGAAACATTTTAAAAAAGAAAAGAAAAATATAATGAAACAAAAAATTGCATAAAAGAGAATATTGTTTTTTTATCACATCAGATTTCATGTTACAGAAATGTTTGAACATTCATATAGCAATATATGAATATATTGTGATATATTCTATACAAAATTATATATATATATATATATATATATATATATATATATATATATATAAGTATAGGGTAGGTATGGATGGAATAAAATTCCATATCCAAAAAACAATGTTTTTAAAAATATGCTCAATACAAAGTAGAGCAAATAATATTTATTTAAAATATATACCATAAGTATGTGATAATATCACAACAAAAATAGCCATTTTGTTTTGACACTACTTGTATAATATCAAGTGATGGTGCAGATTGTGAGATGAAGAGTTTTAAAAGGTTCAAAACTAACCAAACCCCCTCAATAGAGGAGACATTGTTACATAGTATTACATAACAATGTCTCCTTTATTGAGGGGGTTTGGATAATTTTTAAATCTTTTAAAACTTTTCTTCTCGCAATCAGCACCACCACTTGATAAGACACAAAAAACATAAAAAAAATGGCTACATTTGTAGTGATATTATAACATAATGTTATAAATTTAAAATAAATATTACATGTGTGTATATATATATATATATATATATATATATATATATATATATGATAAAAGCAGCTGATATCCATCTTTTATTTTCATATTCTTATAGTAAGTGTATAAAATTTTATATCTAAGACAGTAATATATTCTAAATAATAGTACTTTATCCTATATATGACATGATTCTAAAAATATCTAATTTCAAATTCAGAAAATATTTAAAGTAATTTATCATCATCACATCATCATTATTTAAGACATTTAATTGTTTTATTGGGAGATATGCTGGTTGTGTAATTTAAAAGATAATTGGCAGACAGTTCAATTTTCAGTTAAGGCTGCTGTGTTTACTAATACCCTTGGGAAAAGGCACATATCCATTTCATCCACTTCCTAGATAATAATATGGAAGACTGGACTCTCTAGCATTGGTAGAGCAACCAGTTTGGAAGAAAGATAACTAAATTCAAAATTGAAGAAATCACTTCACTACCTTTCCCAAAATTGATCATGGTCCTTCACAGATATTAAAATAAAATGATAACTGTGGAGAGTCATGATAAACAGCATCCCAAAATGAGATGTTATTAAAAAAAAAAAAAAAGTTTTATCCAGATTTTCATTTTTATTCTAAAACAGAAAACAAAAAAAGAAATAGCTTTATCTAGGTTCGAGTTTTTTTCTAAAACATAAAACAAAGGAAGCATAACAAAATTTTAAAATAAAATAAAATGTAAGAAGCAAAAAGGCGGCTTCTTTTCAATAAAGAAGGCAAACAAATACTTAAAAATGGATACAATGTTGAAATACACATTTACATGAGTGCTTCCAACAAAGTTTGCATATGTGCATGCATGCACACGCGATCATTAAAAAAATTGCAAGTGAAAGATAGCTTCCCTACAATTTTCACATTTTGACAAGAAGTAGTCATTACTGAATGACACAAGCTTTTTCTTCTTTCAGGAGATATCCTTGGGTAATTCTTTGGTCTAACTCTTCATCCTCAGCAATACTGAAAAAGAAAATAACATAACAGTTTAAATTTCATATTGGAAATACATAAACAAAAATATTTTTTTTAAAATTATTTACATTTGTAAAAAAAAAAAATAAAAAAAAAAGAGAGAATCCAAAATATTGAAAATTATGAATTTTAAACTAAGTTATAAAATTTTAATGTTTTGTTTTAAATATAACAGATACCTAAATACATTCTTTAATGAATACTAAAAAATGCACCAATAAAAAAATATTTAAAGAAAAAACAAAACGTTTTAAAATATAAATTCAAAAAAGGTTTTTAAAGGTTGGACAGAGAAATTCAAAATAAAAATATAAATCCTTGGTGAAATATACATTTATTCACAGTATATAAACAGCAAAATATTATAAAAGTATTAAAATAATATATAAAACCTCAAAGAGGAACTATTATTAATATAGTTGTAATGTAATGTATTTCTTTCAAGTAAAAACTCACACTTTTTATTTCTAAAGAAGACTCCTGCAGCTTCCTCTCTCGCACTTTCATTTCCTTCTAATATTAAGTATCAGTGCCCTTTTTGCTCCCATTTTTAGTCCCTGGTATTCTCAGCATTCCTCTGTAGAACCACATTTCTGTTACTCCTCTTCAGCTGTGAGGAGATTGTCCAGCACTTAATACCATATAGGAGAACTGATATGAAGCATCATTTTAGTATGCTTTTTTTTTTTAATGTTTCTTAATACTTTGCTTAACTTTTGGAAGGCATCTTTTGCTATCAAAATGTGCCCTCAAGTTTCAGTGTTGCACATTCCAGCCTTTATAATAATAATTTATTAACTCCTGTACTTTTTTGTTGGAAGTTTTGTGATTTTGGAAAAAAAGCATATTTTGTTGCTATTGACAAAAACAAAGTTAACAGAAAACTAAAATAAACAACTTGTCAAATAATAACAGCTTAGTTTTAAATCAACTGTAGATTATTGAAAAATAAGGTAAAAATGCTAATTCAAATGAGAATATTAAGTACAACAAATTAAAAAACAAGACTGCATATAATTTTGAAAAAAAAAAAAAAAAACTCATTCAAAGAGATTTTTGGACACCCTTCTGCTTCTAGATACAATTTGCCAACCAGATTCTTCTACATCTCATTTACACCTGGTCTACCATACATATTTATAAGTCTACCATTTATACATGCACTAAATATTGATGGCATATATAGTTAGATACTTCTGTTATAAATTCAACATTTTTTTATAAAATTCAAAGAATCTGCAATGTAAGTGATTCTAATCTGGCATCTCAGCTTTAGTCCCTTTCACATTGCCATATCATAGCTTCCATGTACCTTCTTTATAAATATTTCCAAGGTAATTGTTCTGATGAGCTTTTCTCTTTGCTACCTTGACTTAATGAATTTAAGTCCCTGTATTAGATTGATAACTAAGTTTCATTATTTTACAGCTAAAATGATTAGAGGTAATCCTCATAAGTTCTATGCTAACAGTTTTTTTTCTTGCATTTTTTGCTTGAATTCTTCCAGGCTCTTGCTTTTCAGTCAAATTTGATTTTCAAAAATTTAAATGCAATATCAATTGTCATCTTTTGTCTTTTTAAGTCCAGTTTTTAATAATATTTTTATTTATATCTTATTTTTTTACACTCTGTAACCCTTGCATCACAATGGCTTTATTGTCTTACTTAGGGTGAAATGAAATAAATGTTTATAAAAGTGAGGCTGGCTGCTTCTTGAAGAATATAGAAAGGCCAGATTCATAGAAGTGAAAAAATTTGATTTAGCACAGAAAAGGTGTACATTACTCTTTCTGACTGTAAGTCTAAATAATAGGCAGGGAACACCAATGGAGAGTGAGAAAACTAAAAGAATCAACATATGTCAATTTGTCAGTTAGAAACCTAAGTCAAACACGTGAATTTCAATGCCATGTGGCTTTTGTTGATCAATTAGTATGTGATTATTTGCTCAGCTAGGAATTTAAATGATTTTCACATTACTAAAAGCAAGATAACTTATTTTACAAACATTGAAATTTATTGTTTTCTTTTTTTTTTAAAAAAAAAAAAAAAAGAGGCAGTCTCTTTTCATATGGATTCATCCAAAAATATCTTCAAATAAACAAACCAAAATTTCAAAAAGATCCAAAATAAGATATATGTAGTCTATGTAACCTGATAATAATTGAGGCATGATCAATGATTAAAAACGGCTCCAAATAAACTAATCAATTACATCTTAAAGAAGACAATCTTTCATCATACATATAAACTGGCACTACAAAATCACAATGAGTTTAAACACCCCCAACAGCAAAAACAAGAAAGATAACATGAAAGTGAAATAATGATATAATCAAGGTGTTGATTTCCACACAACCTTAAAAAAGTTTTGGAAGAAAACTCTCATCAGTACTAGAAAGAGCTATAACAGTCAACGGACTCAAGAAATCTAATTTAGTGAAAAAATTGTTTTAAGAGAAAGATTTTAGAAATTTCAAATGACAGTAATGTTGTCTGATCAATGAATGCCAAATGTTTCCTCATAAGGAAGCAGCTAGTCTTGCAATATACAAGATCAGCTTTTGATATGTGCAAAAAGACAAGTATGACATGTATTTTAATCTATGAACACTATTTCATAATGGTAGTTTTAAACATTTATACAGCTGTTTTTTTCATATCAATAATTAAAAATGGCTTTGAGTGAATGAACCCTGCAGGTTTCAAAATAGACTATCCTTCATCAGATCTCAAAGACTTGCCCTACACAATCACAAAGAATTTTACTAAATAAAAAAAAGCACACATCAAAAAAAAAAAAAAACTTTCAACGACAGCAACAATTCAAATGGTTAGCAAATGCATGTAATGAAAAGGAAAAATAATCAAGGTGTTGACTTTACACACTACCTAAAACAAAAGATTTGGAAGAAAACTCCCATCAGTACTAGAAAGAGCTATAACAGTTAATGGATACAAAGAATCTAATTTCCTGAAAAATTGTTTTAAGAGAAAGATTTTATAAATTTCAACCAATAGTAATAGTAATGCTAATTGTAATAGTTTGAACACGTCCAATGGCAAAAACAAGAATGATAACATGAAAGTAAAATAATAACATAATCAAGGTGTTGAATTCCACATTACCTTAAACAAAAGATTTGGAAGTAAACTCCCACCAGTACTAGAAAGAGCTATAACAGTTAATGAACTCAAGAAATTGTAATAAAAGAAAGATATTAGAACTTTCAACAGACAGTAATGTTTTGAAAATGAATGGTGAATGTTTCCTGTATATTAATGGTCAACGATATTAGAATGGCTAAGCAAAATTTGTCAACTTAGACATAAAGGAGCAGTATAATAGTTCAGTACTTTAACTGGATATTTGACTAACATTCATTCTATTTTAGTTACCTAAAATGTTTAAACTACTATGATTATCTGATTTAAAAACCAATCAGAAAGCAAACAATTCATACCTTATTTATTTTCAAAATATTACAATGAGAAAATGAAAATAAGCACATTTGAGTTTGAGTTTTGTTTAACAGCATATCAAACTCTGTGGGTCATTTAATGCCAAAAAGGTAGGGTTTTAAGGTATTTTTTTAAATGTTCGATTATAGTGAAAAGGAGGATTTAATCAAATTTTGATGAAATTTTTTTATTATTATTATTTCAGAAAACTGAAGATATCTTCTAGTTTTGTATTCAAAATTGTATTGCAGGTAATAATGTTTTCCTTCAAAAATATATTGTTGGTAATATTTTTCCTTCAAAAATGTATATTTTTTTATAAAAGCTTATTTTTATGTATATATTTCTATTAAGAGTCTATTTTTATATTTTCATAGTGTTTTGACCCCAGTTTTGGGGGTTAACTATTTGCCCATAGCTGGGACCCTAATATGTGCTACCACTCCGGGTTAGGGTGAACCTGGGAACAGCAGCAATTAAGAGGTGGTTCCATGCTCCTCACAACTTTCCAATCAAAGTCCTTGCTGCTAGATGCAATTTACCGTCATACCCAGGACCAAAAGTAAGCACAAATCATGACATGAGCATACAATGGAACATAAATATAGAGGATGTTTATATGTAAAGAAATATAGCAACTCCTATATGAGTGTATGTTTGGATACAATGTTGACTATATTGAGCATAGACAAAAGTTATCATTTAATCAGACACACAAACATACCCACAGCAACATTGGCCATTTCCAGCCATTGTATGCAATACAATTACTTGACCAACCCACTTGCCAATATGTATATAAAACCACTCTGCCTGCTGTCCACTTAGTTGAATATATCATGCATTTATGTGTCCATCTATTTCCTACCTGTCTACACTAACAAACCATCTTTCTGTATATCCATTTGTCTGTCAGTATATCTATAAAGGTAGATTTCATCCAATGTACTGTTTAAATGTGTCTGCCTATACATAGGTAAGTGAGTTTGTGTGTACATAAAGATGGGATGCACTTGAAGTGTATGTTTATTAGCTTGCATATAATGTATAATATACTATAAACATTAATGCTATCTTACAAATATTCTTTCATATTTACTTCAATTTGTGTGTATGGATATAAAACATATTCATGTATACTGTGAATATACATGAAAAACTATTACATATGTATATAATCACAACTTTAGAGGTGTATTTGTTTATATATTTAAGCAGATTGTACAAGTGTAATGGATAATTTGTCACCATTTTATATTTTAAATTTTGTGTATGCATGTTGTTTGTTTTTTTATTTTAATTAATGATAAACAAAACATTTGGGCAATTTTTACATAATTTATGTCCTCAAAAGAGAAAAATCATAAGATCACATGAAAAATTACATAATAAAATTTAGCCATCAAACTTTGTATGTCATTTTTAATGACACCTGCATAAAAGAGAGACTGCTGCCCAAATATATATATATATATATATATATATATATATATATATATATATATATGACTACAGTATTTACACTCTCACAGCCTGATTGAGCACTCTGGAAGAATGGGAAACTTTGGAAAACAGTAGCTACTCCAGCATATACGCATTGCTCATTCAATAATGAATTAGAGCACGATGGCTATTGGGTGTGTCTAATGATATACACGCTAAAAATTCTGTCTTCTTCTACTGAATGCTCGTAGACCAGAGGTAGAATCGCTGACTGATGCCAATTCGGTCGAGTTTCAATCCTGGGTTAAAAAGCGATCGGAGTCTAACTGTACTGATGAGCTGTGATACAGCGAAATAGATCTGTCTGTGGATGACTATAGTGTATATATATATATATATATATATATATATATATATATATATATATAAATAACTTTAAAAAAATTTGTTTTTTTCCAAATTGAAGTAAATAGACCCTACTATCATCTGGTTTATACTCTTCCCACTTTTATTGGACAAGTGTAAAGACTTAACCCTTGTTCCCTGTTTAGGAAGAGATATTCAATTCTCTTTCTTTTCTTCTCAGACCTCTATATTGGTGCTCCCACAATTTTTCTGTGATATGTGTTGTCGGTGGCAATGTCTCTTCATTGTGAGGGTACCATGTTGGCAGTTTTCTGGTTGCTGCTTCTGACAGGTAGTTAAGAACCCTAACTCTTGTGTAGAGTCGAGAGCAGCCGCTCTAATCAACAGTTACATAATACCAGGGCTCTTGCAGTGTCATGACACACAATGATAAGTGTCCCTGCAAGCGCTTCTAGCAGGCAACCCTGAGGCCACACTATACTGCAGTCAGCGCCGGCTCCCTTTCTCCTCATGTTGTAGTCAATGACCATCTACCACCTCTATTTGATGTTCCCCTAACCAACAACACAAAAATGAACACTAGAAACCAAAATCGCCTAAACCACTCAACATTTCTTTCATGAACATCTGTGGTCTGTGTACCAATTTTTGCAGTGTGGAATCTTTCCAACACAATAAGTCCCCTGACAACCTTGTGTCTGCAAGACTAACGTTAACTCCTCAATCCCCTCCTCTGACTTCTGGATTCTTGGTTACCTTTTGCTCTTAAGGATGGACTCTACTGTCTATATGCATGGTCTGGGGGTTTACATTAATGAACACTTCTCTCTAGCTAGGGTAACTTCTCTTGAATCTCCTGACTACTCATACATGTGTCTCCATCTTTCACTTCTAAAATGGGTTAATTATCTTTGCTTTCTGTAACATTCCCCTTCCTCTCCCAACTGCACCCTGCTAGACGATATCTCTGACAATATAGATAAGGGTACTTCTTCCCACCCTTTCACTAACATATTTGTGTTTGATGATTTTAATGCCCATCATGCCAACTGGCTGGAAAACTCTGTCACTGATCCTGCTGGCATTCATGCCATGAACTTTGTAATTACACAAGTGGTGGATTTCCCCATGCGCTTCCCTAGTATCCCTTTAGGACACACTTCTCTGCTAGATCTCTGCATCACCTCTGTACCCTGACTTCTGCCAAGCCTTGCAGCTTTGCCCTCTTGGAAACTCCAATTATGCTGTTATTTCCATTAATATTTCTCTCCACTCCCAATCTTCCCAGGAACCTCCTACCAACAGAATTTCTTACTAATACAAAAGAGCAAGCTGGAATTCGTTCCATGATTTCTTATGTGACGTCACTTGGGAAAAAGTGTTTAGCCTTCCTGTTGAGGACTGCACCTCTGAGGTCTCCTCCTGGGCAAAAGCTGACATCAATGCTTTTGTCCTGGTCAGAAAATTCCAATCTAAACTTCATTGTCTCCTGCCTGTGCTGCCACCATTGCCCAAAGAAATCACTTCTTCCAGCTGTATTGGAGCCACATGTCTGACCACAATAGGCACCTATTTGCCTCTGCTCATAATGTGTGGAAGATAATCTTAAATGATGGTAAGCTGTTGTTTGCTAAGAGAATAAAGCAGCATATAGCAATCTGCAAATTCAGCTCAAAAGACATCTGGTGGGTCTGTAAATGTGTGCTGAACAAAAACAAATCCTCCATCCCTCCTTGAATCAATGAATTTGAGATCCTCGCAGCCACAGTGGACAAGATCAAGTGCTTTGTTCACAGATTTTCTGTCAACTCCACATTTGACTCATCTGGAGTATTCGCACCTGACTTCCCTCTTAGAACTGAGGCTCAGTTGTGGGATGTTTACATAACCCCCTCTCTGGTCTCTAAGATGATTATGAAATTTGATCTCCATAAGGCGAGTGGAGGCAACAGAATCCTAGTCATTGTCTTGAAGAAATGTGTCCCTAAACTCTCCTCTGTCCTCTCTAAACTCTATAATTATTGCCTCTCTGCTTTCTGTTTTCCTGCCTGCTAGAAGTCCTCTTCTTTGGTTCCTGTATTTAAAAACACGGGAGAACCCTCAGACCCTTCTATTTATTGCCCTATCATCCTCCTACTAACTTTTGGTAAAGTGTTCAAAGCTACCATTAATGCTAAAATAGTTCAACATTTCACCACTGTTACGTGGTAAGTGTAACAAAAGAAAAAAAATGATTGACTAAAACTCAGAGATAAATCACAGACAAATATTTAATTTACACAAAATGATATATATATATATATATATATACACAAAATTTACAATTTTTTACATTCAAAACTGAAATGCAGAGAGTTTACTACTGGCAGGGAAGTGTTACAAAGGGGAAGGAAAAGTCAGTATCTTTACCCAGTTAAGATAGCAAAGAAGTTTAAGTGCGATACCTTTTAGGGAATCCTTAAATGTGTATATAAAGAATAATTATTAGTTTGGTCAATGAAAGAGTCAAAAACATCTATTTACCCATATATTTCCATGAGGTTCTCTTTCAGGTTTTAGTTGGTCAGCAACTTTTGTTAGATATTCTTTCGGCTGGGTGGAAATCCTTGACTCAAAGCCAGAGTTGATAATGTCCACAAATCCTGTTAACAACTAACTAATTTCTTCCCAAAACCTATTTTTATAGGGGCTAACACCTAATTTTGATATTCTATAATCCTTTATAATTCTCTAGATTTGACTCGAATTTTCTCAGACATTCTAGCACATTCTATTTCTAATTTCCTTATTTTTATGACTACTTCATGAATTAAAACATTTTTGTAATAACAAGTAGGACTCAATAGAATCCCTTACTACAACTTCTTAGACATTATTAATATTATCTTTATATATAAATGCATCCTCGTAACCCCACCCATAAACTATTCTCAGACAGACAGTATGGCTTCCAGGTCTATAGTTGATTTATTAGCGACCATCACCAAGTACATATACCAGGCCCTCAATAAAAACAGTGAAGCTTGAACTGTTGCCCTGGATATCTTCAAAATATTTGATAAGGTCTGGCATGCCGGCCTTCTGTGCAAACTACAGGGCTATGGTATCACTAGACACTTGCTTGGTTTGATCCAATCTTTCCTATCAAACTGCATAATGAAGATCATCCTGAACAAGCATGCCTCCAGATTCTATCACATGAACACGGGTGTCCCTCAGTGCTTCATCCTAGGTTTGATGCTCTTTCTGATCTTCATCAACAATCTCCCTGACGTGATCAAATCCCAAGTAGGCATTTACACTGATGACAGCACCATTTACTCCCACTTAAGTCAAAAATCTGCTAAGGCAGACAAAGATAACCTCACCGTTGATCTTGAGAAAGACCTCTAATCTGTGGTGGACTGGGGTAAGAAATGGCTTGTAAACTTTAATACTTCCAAAATGAAGCTGCTATCTGTCAACCACCACAGACAGTCCTTCTTGAACCCTATTAACATGGATCTAGCTAGTCTCCCCAAAAGCAATACACTGCACCTCCTCACCCTCCCTTTCTCATCCAAACTCAAGTGGAACAAGTTGAATCAATAGCTAAATATAGTGCTAGAAAGATTGGGTCACCTTGTCGTGTCAGGAAATTTTTCTTGCTTGAGTCTATCTTAAATAGATACAAATCAACCATCCACTAATGCACTGAATACTGTTGTCCTATCGAGGCAGGCACCCCAGCAATTCATCTCAACAGGCTTCAGAAGAGAATCTGCAATATAATCAATCCCAACCTGGTAGCTCAACTCTAGCCGCTTTCTCACTGTCTTTCTCTGTCTTTTCTACAAATATTTTTATGGCTTTTGCTCTGAAGAGCTTAGCTCCCTCCCTCTACAAGAATTTACTCCAGCAACCAGACTGGCAACAAGGTTCCATCCTTTCACAGTCGAAATAACCAAATGTAGCCACTACTTCTATGCTTACAGCTTCTTTTCTTACACTTTCTGTCTGTGGAAGTCCCTTCCATACATATGCTTCCCTAACTGCTACAATCTCTAAGAGTTTAAATACAGCATCAGTTGCCAGCACTTATCACTCTGACTCCCATACTTCTCTTATTCTTTCCCCAGCACCCACTGAATCTTGTTTTTCTCCCTTCTCTGTTTACATCAGTATTCCCATCCATCTTTTGCCTATTCTCTGACACTCCCTGTAACCAGTTTATCTTTCTCTTCACTCTTCTCATATGTAACCCTTCACTCTCCTCTTATGTAACCTCCTGTGCACCAGTGGCAGTACTACCATACTTGGGGGTGAAATAATTACCACATATATATATATATATATATATATATATATATATAAATTAAAAAAGGATTAATTCAATGATGTTGAATGACCATTTCGATGTGAAAATCCCCACAGGGGATAACACACCACCTCAGCAACCGAAAAATCCTGAAATGCTGAGGTGGTGTGTTATCCCCCGTGGGGATTTTCACATCGAAATGGTCATTCAACATCACTGAATTAATCCTTTTTTAATTTATATTTGCTCTGTAATATTTTATTACATGGAGCTCTCTTCCTGTATCATTTTTTAATATTAAAATAAAAAATGTTTAATATTAATTAGGATCGGGTTTTTGGAATTTACCTTCCTGCTTTTTTCACTTGGATTAAAGTATCTGAATTAAAATATATATATATATACATACATACATACATACATACATATATATATATTTTAAACAGATAAAACTGCATATTTTTCCTTTAAAAAGGCAACTTTTCTTCAGCCAGCACCTCATCAGAAGAATCATTAGTGACTAATATAATATAGTGATAATCATGGGAAATAGACCAACTGGGAGAAGAAGAGGATTTACAATTAGCATACTTTTTAGTATTAAAAAGGGGAAGGAGAAAAAAACAAGAGAAATGGTAAAAACAGAATAAACAGTTCCAGTGAGTTTTAAAAAGAAAAATATTGAATCACAAACCATCCAGTAAAGAAAAAGAATGAACAAATTTCTTCTGTCAACACAAAGACAGTCAGTGCAATAAATAATGCTTCTAAGATGTACAAATGCTTAGCCAACCATGCTTTGAAGAAAATAGAAAACCACTGTATTTATATGCATACTCTGAATTATCCAAGAGGTGTTAACTAATTGCAGGATCCTGTGCCATCTGTGTAAGATGTGAATTGCTGGTACTCATACCTTGTCAGATGTTGCGTGAACATGCGAAACACACATTTCATGGCACTGATTGGTTCAACCTATATAGTCAGCATTGCAGTAAAACTAACATATATATATATATATATATATATATATATATATATATATATATATATATATATGGTATAACTTGGCAGCAAATGTTCATTCAGATGAATTTCATTGAAAATGACAGACTAGTTACATTTAATAATTGTTTTCTAATTTTTTTTCTTGTTAACAGATTAGTTACCAAATTATATTTGGTAACTAATAAATTAATAGTGACCAAATATAAAAAATAATAGTTACCTAATCTTTATGTAAAAAAAATTGTGTTCATGCTATCTTTTTTAATTAAAGTTTCAAGTTTATGGGTGGCTTCAACCATTATCAGGAATAAAAGAAATTAAATTTAATTCAAACACTATTACATAGTTTGTATCTTTGGAATAATTTGAATCTTAGGTTTTACATGTTTGTGATATCACATGCAAGTGAAGGTGTATTTTTTTTTAATTTTAAAACTGTTGTACAAATATGATGGAGTATGAATTCTGAAAATATAATTAGTGATTGTTTTGACTTAATATTAAAGCTTCTAAAACATTTTTTTTATAATTTGTTTTTATGGATATTGTTCTATTATTCACAAGGAGAGAAACTATTGTAATATTTTATTTCTGTATAATACTCTGGAGAGAATTATGACAGCAGGAAGAGACAGTTGAAGTTTCTTGAACACATGAGGAAGGAGGACTTGGAGAATCTGATACTCACAGTGCTGACAGATGGAAAAAGAGACAAGGGAAACCAGTATGTGACATATGTGATGGGCTTAAGCAAATGGATGGCAGGAAAGGGTTTGGGAAAAATAACAAGACAAAATACATTAAGAGCTACAAGAGTTAGGAAGATGTGGAGGGCCATCATCGCCTACATCTTCAAGGGATAAAGAGTCTACAAAAAGAGTTGTGCTTATATATTTTTTCCTCAGAGATACAATATTCAATAGGATAAGTGAATTTGTAAACAACATTTGTCTTACAATATATGAGCTTAATGCACTTTTATTAGTGACTACTAAATATGTTTGAATTTTTTATAACACATAGTGAATTAGAGATGTTTATTACTATCTGTAGACTTTCTGTCTCTATTTTTCATGAATATTTCATACTGCTCGTAGTTTGATTGTATTTGCAAAGATTACACATTACATATTGTAAATAAGATTTAAAAATGCCAGATATTATCTATATTAAGTCAAAATAACCAATAATCAGAAAAATAAACATTTGTTTGGGAGATACAACAGTATCAAGAAATCAAAAGAAAATGGTTAAATCCATCAACACAGATATAAAAACAATATCTCTACAAGTGACAGTAATTGAAGTAATTTTCCATTAACAGTATAAAAATAGAGTTCTCTAAATTCTTCCAATTGATAAGGACATTTTGTTTTGTTATTATTAGTTACTTTGTTTAATAAATTCATTTCATTCTTGCCTTGAAAAAGTCCACATTGGATAAAATGCATTGGCAACTATTACAGTTTTCTTATTGTCTTTTACCTATATATATATATATATATCATGCTCTACGTTGTATCGAGCACTCTTTATAAAAGTAAATGCATAAACAGCAGGTAAAAAAAACTTACAAGTTCTACAACTTTGTTATATATATTGATTGTTTAATACTTTGTTTTTGATCATAATAGGGTTAGAACAGTGCACATTTGTATTAAAAAGTGTTCAATACAATTATATTCTAGAACTTTTGAATATTTTCCATTTTTAAACGAGTTATTACATGACCTAGGTTTCTACCATGAGTGGTGTCTTCAGGCAATTTAAAAGTAATAGTACAAACTAACCTAAAAAAAATTTGACTTCTTAGATGTTACTCTAAATCAAATATCCATCAAATATCCTCAATGTTCAAGAAATCTTGCTTGGAAAATATCTATCTTCCAGCAGGATTCAAACCTGCATTTTCTCATTTACCGGAAGATAGATATCTCCCAAAGAAGATTTTTCATACATTTAGGTCGGTGGATATTTAAAATATATTATACTGTTTAATTATAGAAAAAACAGACTATCCACACAAATGCGAGTATTCATTTTGTCTCTTGGTATTATTTTTCTCTTCCGACCGCTTTTTCCTTTACATTTGAATTGATCAATCCAGTTTGTTTCTTTGCCTTGATGAGAGAACTGACAGTTGAAAGGCTGACACCAACAATATCAGTGATCTCTCTGTAAGGTTTGCCAATGTGTTTGCATAGTATTACAATTTTCATATGCTTCCTTGGACAAATGTCCATTGCAGACAATGGCCATAGAACAACTAATCAACATTTGAGACAATGGTGTCTTGGCATGAAAAAAATCAGATGCAATCATGAATGACAATATTTTTCAAAGTCAAAAACATTTCACCATACAAGTTAAAAACAGATTCATATTTCTGCACATTACTGCAAATGACTTAATCGGTGGAGAAATAAAAATAATTACACCCTATCATTCCAGTGGGTCTAAATTACAAAAGAGTGTGTGTATGTGTGTGTATATATATATATATATATATATGTGCACACATATACAATTATTACTGCATACATATATACAATAATCATCACTATATATATATATATATATATATTTACATAATCATCACTATATATATATATATATATATATATATATATATATAGAGAGAGAGAGAGAGAGAGACACACACACAATCATGACTATATATATATATATATATATATATGCACACATATACAATTATTACTGCATGCATATATACAATAATCATCACTATATATATATATATATATATATATAGAGAGAGAGAGAGACACACAATCATGACTGCACATATATATATATATATATATATATACACACACACACACATATATACAATCATTACTGCATGCATATATACAATAATCATCACTATATATATATATATTTACATAATCATCACTATATATATATATATATATATATATTTACATAATCATCACTATATATATATATATATATATATATATATATATATATATATTACATACATACACACACACACAGACACACTTATAAATACACATGGGTGTTTAATTTTGGAGCCCAAGATTTCATAGAAAAAAGGAGGAAAGCAAATATAAAAAGAAATGCAAAAAGAGGGTCAACCATTGATTGCCCTTAATATAAGAATCTGTATAAGGAATTCTACTGGAAGCAAATACCTTTGAAAATGCACATAGAATGTCAACAGCAATCACAGATTTATGGAAGGATTATGAAAGAGATGAAGTAAAACTATCTAAGAGAAAAAAAAAATGAAAAAAAAACTTTGCATGAAGCATAGCACAGCAACACAATATAATGCAATTCAATGCATGTGCTCACATGCAGTTAAAAACAAAAAAATCCTGACAAACAAGTATGTGGCACTGTATGAAATGCACTTATGTTGTAGATGTTTCTATTATAATACAGCAGACAGATTCACAAAGAGATAAGGTGAATACCATAAATACCTAGCAAATAAATACCAGAAAATGAATCTATAGAATTTGCAATGAAGTTAGCAGTTAAAAAATAATAAAATATTTAGTAGAGAAGTGTTGATACATAATTGGAGTAGATAGACTAAACTATCGCCTGGTTCACACTCCACCCACATCTATTGAACAGGTGAAGAGGCTCATCCCTTGTTCCTTGTTTAGGATGTGGTTTCTGGCTTTCTCTTTTCCAATTTTTTCACTCTTATGTAGCCCCCTGCACATCAGTGGCGTTACCGCCTTGCTCGGAGTGATATGATTAAAAAAAAAAACATAAAACTTGTTTTTTGTTTAAAAATAAAAACTAATTCAAGTAGCGTCATAACAAAATCTAATTTCCAAGCATGATTCTTTTGTGAGAAGTATTTCTTTATTAGGATGTGTGTTGTGGTACAGTGGATATCGGCTCGGAACGAGAAACCGGGGAGCCAAGTTCAAATTCCAGTTGAATCCATTGTATTCACTTACGCGCAAATACCATTGGGAAAGGTATTAATCTGTCTCTTCCTTCCAGTTATGGGTTAAATAGCAGGACAGATTGGGCTCTATAGCCTTGGTTGGCAACCAGTCTACCGCAGAAAGCAATGGCAACCTACTGTGGGATAATCTTCTGCCCAGTCAGTCATGTCTTTTTCGAGACATAATCGCCCAAGTGTGTATCATGTATGGCACTTAACTGACTGACTGATTTCTTTATTACCAATTCCTTTCATATTTGAATGTTTATAAATTTGTAGTTTTTCTTTAAACTAATACCAAAAATATTTTTAAGTAGTAATAATTAACAAACTGATATTTCTCTAATTAAATGAAGTAACAAAAACTTATTAAATTATTTAACCAATTTTCATAAGATTTCTATAAAGATTAACTAGAAGTAGGCTACAATTTTTTGTAAGTAAAAAAAAATATCATATCTTATTAAAATTATTTTTTAAAATTGAACTAAAAATTTATAACTCAACATTTTTTATGTAAGTCTATGTTTCCCTAATAAAATTAGTGAAAACAAAATGTTTAGATTATATTTACATTATAAATACTGCATGTGAATTTCAGCTCATAATAACTGCTTATTATAAATATTTACAATTTTAGTAGAGTGAGATTTTGTTCATTATGTTATAAATATATACTGATATTTACTTTTTTATTTTAAATATATAAAGATTTCTACGGGATGTAATAAAAATATAATCTCAAATAAGAAACAAAATAATATAAATTTAACAAGTAATAGGAACACAACATTAGAAAATACAAAAAAAAACTGAATAGACATCAAAACATAATTAAAAGAAAAATATTGATAAAAACAAAAAATCACTGGGAAGTGTTCTGAGAAAAGTATGACACCAAGATCTGAAGGCATACTGGTATGGCCAAAGATGCATTTTAAAAGCTGAGGAGTAGAATATTAAGAGACAGAAAATCTTTACTAGAAACAAAGAAGAAATTACAGCAGTAAATTCTGAACAATCTCATCAAATATAAAGAAAAGACTTGAAGCAACCAAAATACAGAAGGGCACTAAGGATACCATGGATCAAACATGTTAGCAATGACAAGGTTTTGGAGAAAATGGAAATTAAAAGGAAACTGATACTTAACATCAAGAAAAGACAGCTGAAGTTTCTGTGATATGTAATGAGGAAAGAGGGCTTGGAGAATCTGATACTCAAAGGACTGAGCAGGGCTTGGGAGGAGTAACAAGAGAAAGGGTGTTAAGAACTACAAGAGATAGGAAGATGTAGAAGGCCATACTGAAGAGACATAGCACATAAAAGAAAAAGAAGCCTCCTTAGATGTAGGAAATTTGTTTATTAACGTTTCAGTAAAATATAAAGTGGGGGATCAATTCTATATAATAATCAATATATAAACTGATCCCTCACTTTAGGTTTTATCCAATTATATTCTAGATTTATGGGCAAATGGATGGCAGAGCAGGGTTTGGGAGGGGTAACATTAGAGAAAGTATGTTAAGATCTACAAGGGATAGGGAGATGTGGAAGGATATGACTGCCTATGTCTTGAAAGAACAAGGCACATGGAAGAAGAAGAACAAGAAGAAATAACAAGCATGGAATAATTAGCAAGAAAATTTACTAGCTTATTTGACTAATGTACAGTTGGCATTTGAAATTAGATTTTTGTAATTGACCTCAGATATGTGTTGTGGTGCAGTGGATATCAGATCATAAGAAAAATTCAGGGAAGTGAGTTCAAATTCCAGTTGAATATCTTGCATTCACTAACATGCAAATACCTTGGGTAAATATTAATCCATCTCTTCCCTCGAGTTATGGGTTAAATAAAGGACAAATTGGGTTTTATAGCCTTGGTTAGCAACCAGTCTACTAGAGAATATAATGGCAACCTACTACGGAATAATCTTCTGCCCAGTCAGTCATGTCTCTTTGAAGACATGATCACCCAAGTGTGTATCACATATGGTCCTTGACTCACTGACTGAATTGACCTCTGGTAGTCAGTGTGCTAATATTCATTTTGATGTAAAACCATTAGCTTACACAATATAATCTAACAATGTAGATATATTTTAGTTTTATAAATATAAAGGGTTATTCAAAAAGAATAATAAAAACTATAATAAATATATAATGCTAAGAAGAAACACATTCAACACATTACTGGATTGGAAAATATTCATAGATATGAAAATTAATAAAAATATATTCAGTGTTGTTTAAATGCTTTATTTTTTTTTTTTTTTTGGTCAGATTTTGTAAGTTTTTTTTGTCAGATTTTTGTCTAATTTTCCTCAAATAACTTTTGAAAAAGCATAATTTATTTTTACAAGATTTTTAAATGGAGAATTTAACTTTCGTTCACAAATTTCTCAAACATTTCAGATATTATCAATTTTATTAAAAATATTAAGATAAATCTGTATTTTAATGAGTATAAATCCAGTTTTAAATACACCAAAGTTTGAATTAAAGCTAAAAACGAATTTAAATAATAATGTTTCATTTTTCAAATTAATTTTTTAAACAGTACGAATTGCAAATTTTTGTAGTGATGGCCTAACAAACATGTTGAAACACTTGATCTTATACAATCATCAAAGTTAAGCAATAATTTCATCAGAACCTAGGTGAGCGCTTGGTAATACCAGGTCCTGTAAGCATGAATAGGCTTTTACTGAAACACTTAACAGCTTGGAATTATAAATTGGAACTTGGCACTCCAATTTTCAATTCCAGTGGGGTTCATTATACTCAATTATATGCAAATACTCTTGAGAAAAGTATGAAGTTACCTCTATACACATATATACAATAGCATATATACACACACACACACACACACACATATAAAATAACATGCTCATATATATATATATACCCATATACAATAACATGCATATATATACATATATATATACATATATATATACATATATACTTATACAATAACATGTATATACATATACTTATACAATAACATGCATATATATATATATATACACTTATACAATAACATGCATATATATATACAACATGCATATATACATATATATATTATATATACACACATATACAATAACATGCATACACATATATACACATACAATAACATGCATATGTATATATACACACACACACACATATATATATATACACATATACAATAACATGCATATGTATATATACACACACACACACATATATATATACACATATACAATAACATGCATATATATATATATATACACACACATATATATATAAATATACAACATGCATATATATATACATATACAATAACATGCATATATATATACCCACATATATATATATATATATATATACATATAAAGTAGCATGCATATAAACATATACAATAACATGCATATATATACACATATATATATATATATGCATATAAAGTAACATGCATATATATATATATATATACACACACACATATATATATACAATAACATGCATATATATATATACACACATATATATATGCATATAAAGTAACATGCATATATATATATACACACATATATATATATGCATATAAAGTAACATGCATATATATATATACACACATATATATATGCATATAAAGTAACATGCATATATATACACACATATATATATGCATATAAAGTAACATGCATATATATACACACACATATATATATATACATATACACATATATATACATATACATACATATACATACATATATATATATACATATACATACATATATATATATATACATATATATATATATACATACATATACATACATATATATATATACATACATATATATATACATATACATACATATATATATACATATACATACATATATATATATATATACATATACATACATATATATATATATATACATATACATACATATATATATATATACATATACATACATATATATATATACATATACATACATATATATATATATACATATATATATACATACATATATATACATATATATACATATATATACATATATACATATATATACATATATACATACATATATACATATATATATACATACATATATATATACATACATATATATACATATATATATACATACATATATATACATATACATACATATATATACATACATATATATACATACATATATATACATACTATATATACATACATATATACATAT
>JBBBDQ010000770.1:3200000-3205000 GCA_037127315.1 Ascarosepion bandense | reverse complement strand
ACATGTATACATACATATACACACAAATATACATACACTTATATATATACACATATACAAACACATAAACATATAAAGACACATACACATATACAAACACAGACACATATATATACATATATACAAACACACATGCAAACATACATCTATATATACATGCACACACACACACACACATATATATATATAAAAATACAAAGAATGAATGTATTTTTGAAAATCCTTCATTTTTGAGTTATTAAGAAAAGTTTACAGTAGATGGTGATGTGCTGTCATGTAGACTAGGTTACATTTGTCATTTGCGGTTAGTCTGTTGTCAACCTTCAACATGTGTACTAGTGAGTTAACTGAAAAGTGTTCCGTTTAACAAATAACAAGCTGTTCATATTGTGAGCAGGCATATATGATTTTTATGTACGCAATGCTGCATGGCTGTGTCAGATTGTGTTTTCAGACCAAAGGTAGCCAAGTCAACCAACTTTTGCTACTGTTTATTATCATGTTGCTGAGACAAGACCCATTGTACCACAAACTACAGATTAAGGAAGACCAAAATCCACTGATCATGAAGAAAATATTCTACAGGTTGTTACAGATGATTCAAGTGTCAGTACAAGTCAAGTGGTTATGTCATGTTGCACATCTCATAATACCACACAGAAGGTACTTCAAGATTAGCTCCTAAGCTTGTATCATTTGCAATGTATGTAGGGTCTTCCTCCCTCTGATCACTCACCACAGGCAAACTTTTGTCAATGGCTTATAGCACATCTGTTGTTGGTCTTTTCAGATTTGCTTACAGATGAGGCAACATTTAGAAGAGTTTATTCAACCAACATTTGCAAATTAATTAGAATCCCCATGCTACAATGCAGGTGATACATGAACATCAGCTTATAATTCATGTGTGGGCTAAAATTCTTGGTGACTGTCTGGTAGGTCTATATATACTTCTAACAGGAGCTGTCTACAGGGAATCAAGACTTGCATGAGGAAGTTCTCCTGCTAATATGAAGATGCATGTGGCTTATGCATGATGGGGCACTAATACATTTCACTTACATTGTTCATGATGCACTGGCTAAGATCTAATATGAAAGATGAATAAGTAAGGGAAGACTGGTTTCATGGCCTGCACATTCCCCAGACAGCAATTCTTTGGATTTTTATCTGGGCTCCACCTAAAACAATAGGTTTATGCAATAGTAGTGAATAAATCAGAGACACTTCAACATGTGAAAACCATTTGATGTCATGTGGGAGTATCAGAAAGGGCCCACCATTCAATGATTCAATGGGTGTATGCATGTTTTGAAACAAGCAAAGAACATTTTGAACATACATTTTACATGAACATTTTACCCTACTTTGGTTAGGAACCCACCCTCAAAATGTGTAAAATTATTTTTGATACACCTTGTATACACACACAAATTATATATATAATCATCTGCATACAGTCTTGTTTCGCAGCTCATCAGCATGGCTAGACATCCAATTGTTTCTAGCTGGGATTGAATGCAACTTATTTGAAATCAGTCAAAGATTCTACCATTAAGCTATCAGTGCATGGCAGAGGAAGGCAGATTTTAGCAAGTTATATACACAATGTAAACAAACACAAACAGTAGCCAAGAGTGTTCAATTCATTGCTGAAGAACAATGCATAAATAGCAGTGAGTAGCTACTTTTTTAAAAAAATCTACCATTTCCACAGAGTGTCCAATCAGTGGGTGTAAAATGTGTATATATATGAGAGAAAGAGAAATATGTAAAAGGGGAAGTAAAAAAAAGAAACAAAGTACATGAACTAAAAGTCAAGCACTCGTAGGAAAGAAAAAAAACCCAAGACAAAAACCCTAACACTAAAGCGCTCAATACGAAAGAGCAACAAAAGAAAATCCAAGCAAGAGCCAACAAACCTACCTAGGTTTGTTGGTGGCTCTTGCTTAGATTTTCTCTGTGTATATATATATATATATATATATGCACATATACACTAGCCAAATAGTAGCTGGTTCAACCAGCAGATGGTAGTTTGAAAAAAGTGTTCAATGCACACCCAATGCAAATAAACTGAATATGCAGAGCTAACAATACACACACACACACACAGCCTTTCAACCACCTGATGAACATTCATGAACATTCTCATATTTTAAAAGCCAAGATAAATCAATGACCTCCTTGCCACTGTATATAAACATGTACAGCAATATAAATCCTATATTGCCTTGGCAATGTTCCTCAGAGGATAAAATGTTTCGGCTAAGAATAGCTGTCTCTCTTGTCACTTTTTATTAATTTTATTTCTTTTGCAGATATGCTAACAGTATTTATACACACAAGCATACACACAGATACATAAACACACATATGTATATATATGCAAACACACATTTATATACAGACAGATATATAAATTTATGTATGTAAAAAATTTTTTAAATTTTTTTACATTTATTGCCATCATTATTAACTACCTGATGAGACATTGTTCTTTCAATGTCAAAACAAAATGTACAATTTTGTAGTACTTTGTATACCTTCGAAAGTAATAATTAATAATAAGTTTTCATTGCTCTTTTTTATATTAAGCACTGTTTTAAATAAATGTTTTGAATGTTGCAATTGTTTTCTTTGTTCCTTATTCATTTGGAATATGTGTTTGTGTCTATATATATATATATATATAGACACAAACACAGACACACATACACATATACATACACACAAAAAAAATGTAAATAAAATAAATACAACAAACTTAAAACAATAAAAAACCAACTAAAACAAACATTTATAATTATAACAAGACAAAAACAATTATGGGCTTTGTGTGTAAATTTGTAGATATGTAAGTGCATGGGTATAGATGTGCATATATGAACGCATATACATGTATATGTACATATGTCTATAGAGGAGTATATATAAATGCATATACATGTATATGTACATATGTCTATAGAGGAGTATATATGAACGCAAATGATATGTCATATGTCATAAAACGCATGTACATGTATATGTACATATGTCTATAGAGGAGTATATATGAACGCATGTATGTTCATAGTCTATATATGAAGCATTACATTATGTACATATGTCTAGAGGAGTATATATGAACGCATGTACATGTATATGTACATATGTCTATAGAGGAGTATATATGAACGCATGTACATGTATATGTACATATGTCTATAGAGGAGTATATATGAACGCATGTACATGTATATGTACATATGTCTATAGAGGAGTATATATGAACGCATATACATATATATGTACATATGTCTATAGAGGAGTATATATAAACGCATATACATGTATATGTACATATGTCTCAAAAACATAATATGTAGAAATGTTAAACCAGTGGGTAGTAATAATCAAATTAAACTCATTATATATTATAAAAAATTAAAATCAATCGACCTCATAGTCTCTAATAACCCTACAAACTAAATTCTCTACAAAAAACCAATGTAGTGTACTAATTTACATGCCCATTCAGAGATTGCATCTCTGATACTAAAAAAAACCCAGTACATATATTGGTTTTACTACAATCACGCTCTCCCATAGACTTACATGTCATCTTTCTGATCAGAGTACAATTAAACAACATTTCTCTGAAAAACATAAACATGTAAGTAATATCAGATTTGGTCAACAATACGGCGATCCTTACTCATATACACAGTAAGAGAAACCTTCAGATATTGGAGGCCATGTACATCAAATCTAAACAACCAACACTCAATAAAATCACCTTTAAATACAGACATAACACATTACATTGCATTTGAATTCATGGTTTTGTTGTCATTTCGCACTATCACGTGGTGTGACGTCATAGAGCCACATTGCAAATTTGAGAACTGCATTTGTTATTTTTGGTAACTATTGCCATTGCTTGGCGGAGTTTTATGTCAACACAAAATAAAATCGTCAGTGATGGTGGATGAAATGTATTACTGTCTAAATAACCTCTCTGAAGATGACTCATGTGAGCCAAAAGCTTAGAAACAAATTAATAAAACATTATCCAAATGTTGGAGAATTTTTGTCTTTATTTTCAACTGAAATTAAAGCCAAAATATGTTTAGAACGGCTCATGATTAAACATAAAAGACATTCATTGTCTCTTATATTTAATAGTATATGTTTAGAAAATTATTTGCTGCCTCGATACACTAAATGTATATAGATGTGTATATATGAACGCATAAACATGTATACGTACCTATATATAAAGATGTGTATATATGAACACACACACATGTATACATACATGTCTATAGATGTGTATATATAAACGCATACACATGTATATGTACACACGTCTATAGATGTGTATATATGAACGCATGTACACACGTCTATAGATGTGTATATATGAACGCATACACATGTATATGTACACACATCTATAGATATGTACATATGAACGCATACACATGTATATGTACACACATCTATAGATATGTACATATGAACGCATACACATGTATATGTACACACATCTATAGATATGTACATATGAACGCATACACATGTATATGTACACACATCTATAGATATGTACATATGAACGCATACACATGTATATGTACACACATCTATAGATATGTATATATGAACGCATATACATATATATATATATATATATATATATATATAGGCATGTGTATGCATATACATGTATATACAAACATTAAAACTGATAACACTTTAAAGTTCTAGAGAGAACAAGTAGACAAAAAACAAAAAGCAGTGACAAAATCGCTATGACAGAAATATCTGCTTATACACACATGAATGTAAGCCCACACAAATGAACACTTCATAACAATATAAGCCTAAATTTTGGAAATATTAACACTGAAATGGAAAAAGCCTATGAAGTGTGGACAGGAAAAAATCCACCTACAAAACTTCACTGTTGGGATGTTGAAGGTAATATCAATCAGCTAAGTGCCAACCTTTTA
>JBBBDQ010000770.1:3190000-3195000 GCA_037127315.1 Ascarosepion bandense | reverse complement strand
TTGACTGATTTATATTTTATGGCTTATCAACCCATTACAGGTTATTTAAAGAGAGAAAATGTTTTTTACATTGTAAGAATTATTGTTGAAGATGACAATGATTTAAAGATACAAGTCTTACTAATTAATCCATAGCTGAGGAGAGAAGAGATGGATTCATACCTTTCCCAACAGTATTTCCACTTAAGTGTATATAAAAAAAAAAAAACTGGAACTCAGTTCTCCATTAATGATAGGAAGAAGGTCAGTTAAGTGATATACGTGATACACGCTTCTGACTGGGCAGAAGATTATCCCACAGTAGGTTGCCATTGCTTTCTGCAGTAGACTGGTTGCCAGCCAAGGCTATAGAACCCAATCTGTCCTATTATTTAACCCATAACTGGAGGGAAGAGATAGATTAATACATTTCCCAAGAGTATTTGTGCATAATTGAATGCAAGGAATTCAAATGGAATTTGAACTTGGCTCCCCTGATTTCTTGTCCCGAGCTGATATCCACTGCACCACAATGCACAACCTGCATCACAACTCACATCCAGGAGGAATACAGGAAAGATAAAATAACTACCTTAAGTTTTTCCCTGTTTAGGATGTGGTTTCCAGCTTTCTCTTTTCTAATCTTCTCACTTCTTTTTTTTTCAGTTAGAGTAGATAGATTAAACTATTACCCGGTTCACACTCCACCCACGTCTATTGAACAGGTGAAGAGGCTCATCCCTTGTTCCCTGTTTAGGATGTGGTTTCCGGCTTTCTCTTTTCTAATCTTCTCACTTCTTTTTTTTTCAATTAGAGTAGATAGATTAAACTATTACCCGGTTCACACTCCACCCACGTCTATTGAACAGGTGAAGAGGCTCATCCCTTGTTCCCTGTTTAGGATGTGGTTTCCAGCTTTCTCTTTTCTAATCTTCTCACTTCTTTTTTTTTCAATTAGAGTAGATAGATTAAACTATTACCCGGTTTGACACTCCACCCACGTCTATTGAACAGGTGAAGAGGCTCATCACTTGTTCCCTGTTTAGGATGTGGTTTCCGGCTTTCTCTTTTCCAATCTTTTCACTATTACGTAGCCCCCTGCACCTCCGTGGCATTACCACCTTGCTCAGGGGTGATAAAATTAAGAAAAGAAAAAAAAATATTGAATTCATTTAGAAAATATTGAATTTGTTTATAACAAACTACTTAGTGGAAACAAATTTTCTGAAGATGATGAAAGGTTACTTGACTTTGTTCCTTTTAATCAAAATAATCCATGTATATTTTTCAGTTAACAGAAAGAAAAAGAAGTATCCCAACAATATAAAAATCAAGTTTATATTTTTTTGAGTTTCAATTTCACCTAAATTTAAACTATCAAGTGAAACTGTTTAGTATGACTTGTATACCAATATGTTTATTCTGGACTAAGAAAACAGGTCTTGATGTGCATAAAAAAAGTTTGTTTTTGTTTGTTCCAATGCATATGGAATGACTGCTAAAAACATTCCTTCCCAAAATTTATTGACAAATGTTACAGAAGCATGCTGGAATATTTTTCCTAACCAATAAAAATAGACCACTTGTCAGTAACATTCACCATATTTTTGTTATGTTCTTTATTGTCTTGAAGTCAGAAGGCTACAATCACTTGACTGTATTCTATTTGCCTGTGAACACAATTCTTACTTTGTGGATCATTTTTTAAAAATCATTTCACCCCAAGCAAAGCAATAAAGACAATAAGATGCAAGTGGTTACTGAGTAGGAGAGAATATAAGAAAAAACATCATTAATGAGAGAGAACAATGATAACAGGAATTAAGAAGTTAGATGATAACAATTGGCATTGAATTTAATTTTTCAAAGATCAGTATTGACTGGGATGTGTATATGTGTTTTGGCGCAGTGAATATCGGCTCAGAACAACAAATCGGGGAGCCAAGTTTGAATTCCAGTTGAATTTCTTGCATTCACTTATGCGCAAATACCCTTGAGAAAGGTATTAATCCATCACTTCTTCCACAGCTATAGGTTAAATGGCAGGACAGATTGGGTTCTGTAGCCTTAGTTGGCAACCAGTCTCTTGCAGAAAGTAATGGTAACCTACTGCGGGAAAATCTTCTGCCCAGTCAGTCATGCCTCGAAAGAGACATGACCACCCAAAGCGTGTATCACATACGGCATTTAATTGACTGACTGAATACAATAATTGGAATCATGAGTAAGGCTTCTACTGGTCATAAAGTGGGGGATCAATTTTTTTATTGTTATAAAGTAATAAAATGATCCCTGACTAATTACTACTTAATGATATTTTCCTCTTTAGCCATGAGTCAAATAATAGGATAGATTGGGTTCTGTAGCCTTGGTTGGAAAACCAGTCTATCGCAGAAAGTAATGGTAACCTACTGCCAGAAAATTTTCTGCCCAGTCAGTCAAGTCTCTTTCAAGACATGATCACCAAAAGTGTGTATCACATATGGCAATTAACTGACTGATTGACTGGGAAGCAAGTTACAGTTATGTTAAGTTCTGGTTACACCTACCCATTTCAACTTTAAAATGATGAGACCTTGACACCAATCTAATACTACACCTAATCATAAAGGTCAAGGAACCACAGAGGAAAATTTATCAGAACAATTACCAGGAAGGTATTTGTAAAAAAAGGCACAAAGAAGCTACATTACAGCAATGGGAAAATAATTTAAGATGAGATACCAGGTCAGAATCAATAACATAGAAGGTTTTTGGTGGATTTTATCAAGACTCTATAAATATAGAGAAGGAGCATCAGACCAGATGTGACAGCAATATTAAAAAATTAACAAATGGGAGATTTTTACCTAGTTTTGATTTGCATATATATTGTTTTAACTTGTTCTTCCTCCTCTTATTATTTATTAAGAATTATGTTTGCTGAGAATTTTGTCAATTACATTTAACTTTTGCCAATTACTCAGCAATCATTTTTTATCACTTTTTACAATGTGTTTAATTTAATGGAAATCTTATAGCAATGAAATTTAATGGAAATCTTAGAGCAATGAAATTTAATGGAAATCTTAGAGCAATGAAATTTAATGGAAATCTTAGAGCAATGAAATTTAATGGAAATCTTAGAGCAATGAAATTTAATGGAAATCTTAGAGCAATGAAATTTAATGGAAATCTTAGAGCAATGAAATTTAATGGAAATCTTAGAGCAATGAAATTTAATAGAAATCTTAGAGCAATGAAATTTAATAGAAATCTTAGCGCAATAAAATTTAATGGAAATCTTGGAGCAATAAAATTTAATGGAAATCTTGGAGCAATAAAATTTAATAGAAATCTTGGAAGCAATAAAATTTAATAGAAATTGATATATAGAATATTGCTGCCACATCAAGTCTGATGCTTCTGATATGTGTCTAGAGATTCTTGACAAAGTCCAAAGAACTGACACCATTATCACTCTTGATCTGTTATTATGGCTTTAGTCAATTTCCAACCACAGTAAGATAGTCTCCCTTTGTCTCTTCTATAAATATTTTCAGGGTATTTGTTCTAATGAGCTTTTCTCATTGATGCTAAGTTAATTGCAGTACTAGATTGGTAGTTAGATCTCATAATTTCACTGCTGAAATTACTAGTTGTAGACATAAGAAACTATTAGCTCAGAACTTCTCTTGCATTGCTCATTTCTGGATTTTTGCTTTCCTGTCAATTATGATCTTTAAAAATTTAAATGTAATGTCAGTTGTCTTCTTCTGTCTCCTTATATTCTTTTCTTTTTCTCCCTTTTTTCATGCAGCATCCCTTTGCATCCTAGTAGCTTTTATTGCCTTACTAGAGCAAAATGATCATTAAAAGAAACATTTTCTTCAAGATTATTTCTTTTATGTAGCTATTTAATTGAAATTACCTGTCCCTGATGGCCATATACATATTTTGTTGTATATTTGATAATAAAATGAACAAATAAATTATCTTCTATTCTAAAAATTTGACATCTTTTTCTTTAAAATGTTCATTTATAAATTGCACAAGAAAAATGTAAAACAATGACATTAAACATTATTTGAATAAAGGAAATATAGCCTTACTAGAGTATGCATTTATTTAGGAAAAAGAAATAAAAAAAACAGAAAGATCAAATTTAGACATGTGCATAAATTAATGACAAAGAAACTGAAAATAACAAATCAACTTATGATATGAGGGCATCTTTCTAAATTTAAGAAACAGTATATAAGGATGACATTTACATCAGTTATAAACACATTCTTCTGAAAATCTGTTAATTTCTTTGAGAGCTAGGAAATAAATGCTCACCTACAATCTATACTGATATGATATGGCAAGTATTAGAATTTTTTACTTTAATGAGCTTGTCTGGAGAAGAGGAAAAACAAGAAGAGACCAAAAGCAATTTGTTAAATTTTGTTGTTCTAAAAGAGTTACTCCCACTCCATCCTAGTTACAGGGGAAGGCGATTATGCTCCCCTTTCATTATGAACACCTTTTCATAAAGATATTTAGTTTACACCTGACAGAAGAAAAAATATTTGTAAAAGAAATGAGAATGAAAAGAGAAAGTAAAATAATGAAATGAATAATAATAATGTTTCCCTCCTAAACACACTTTGTTAAATATTTAAGGAGTAGTATGTTGATTTAAAGGAGATCAAGTTGAATAATGTTGTTGCTTTTATGTGGACAATAATGGAAATTATTGATACATTTTTTTTTAATTCTATTGCAAAGAAATTCTGAACTAAAATTAATATTTAACTGCTAAGGCTTAAATTACAAATCTCTTTCCATAAAAAAAATTAAATTTTCAAATGCTATAAATATCTCAAAATAAAAAAACTGGTTCACAAGTTAATGGTCCCTTAAAAAGGCTCAAAAAAGAAGGGCAAGTTGAGAATTAGAAGAAAAAAATGCAAAGATGGAAAGAAGCAAAATAAAAAATTTAAAATAAAATTTCCTTTTGGGAATGCAAAAACAAAAAGATATTAATAAAAAGAAAT
>JBBBDQ010000770.1:3092500-3187500 GCA_037127315.1 Ascarosepion bandense | reverse complement strand
TTAAAACTTTGTTATTTTCGTTTTTTTCTCTACTTTTCATAGAAATAGCTCTTTAGAATCATTAAAAAACAAATATTTTAGTTATTATTAGTAGTTTCCAATTTACAAAGGTCTGGTATTGTCATGTAGTCTCTGTATAACATAGGAACATTGATAAATGAGGGTTGTTAGGGTGCTTGGTGAGTGTATTTGAGACTAGCAAGATTAGAATTTTCTTTATCAGCACTTTAAATAGCCACCAAACACCAGATAGACATAACCAACTAGGCACATCCCCAACACCACCAGATTCTTGTCTAACCAAAGATTTATACAGGGCAGTTTAACAACCTGGTGCTTATTAAAACTCAATTGAAAAGCGATTTGTTCATCTTTGGCATGCCCTTATGTGCTTCTGTACTCACCAACATTATTACTTCATGGGAATAAAATTTGACAAGTAGGTGATTCATCTTTCTTTTCTGAAACTTTTTCTGGGCTGAATATGCATTCTTTAAGTTATTGGAACACTTTTGCTTTTATGATAAGTTATTCTAGCAGATGTGCATTGTGGTGCAGTGGATATCGACTAAGAACGACAAATCGGGGAGCTGAATTCAAATTCTAGTTGAATTACTTGCATTCACTTATGTACAAATACCCTTGGGAAATATTAATCCATCTCTTCCCTCCAGTTATAGGTTAAATAATAGGACAGATTGGGTTCTATAGCATTGGACAGCAACCAGTCTACCGCAGAAAGCAATGGCAACCTACTGCGGAATGATATTCTGTCCAGTCAGTCATGTCTCTTTCAAGACATGATCACCCACAGCACGTAACTTGTAAGGCACGTATCTATCTTGTAAGGCACATAACTGACTGATTCTAATCTAAAAACATTTAAAGTTGGTTGCCTTTGGCATATCATTGTTAAATGGGTATTTTGGCCTATTTTAAGTAAAAAAGAATTTATCTGTACTGAGATTGGAGTACCATTTCAAAAGGAGTTAACAGTTTTACTTCCTGTAATTAAGACTGATAGGTAAATAGTTGTGTCATCAACATAAATAAAAGTTGGGAAGTGATGGCATTGGGAAGATCATTGATGAAGAGAAGAAACAACATAAATCCAAGGATAGTACTATGTCTAGAGATATTTACTGTGAAACCAATAAAATGTAAACACAAATTCTACTCTATCAGCTTCTTTTCTCACACTTCCTGCCTGTGGAATTCCCTTCCATTTACTTGCTTCCCCGACAGGTACAATCTCCAAGAGTTTAAGTGTGAAGTCAATAGTCATCTCCTATCTTGCTAACTTGCATCCTCTCTCCCATGCTTCTTTTCTGTCTACTCCACTCTCAGTACCTTAACCCTTCTCTTACCCACTCCCTGATATGCCCTGCAACCTGTCACTCTTTCTCATAACTTTCCTTCTATGTAACCCCCTGCACACCAGTGACAGTAGACTGCCTTGCTTGAGGCGATACGATTATAAAAAAATCTTGTCTTGTTTTTATTTAGTACTGCTCAATTAGTGATCGCACTGTTTCCACCGAGTCCAAGTCTGTACTACCATGACCTTCTTTATAAAGAAGGTCATGGTACTACTCAGCCCAGGGATTGAACACAAAATTACTATGCCACCAAATTTATGAGTCAATGCTTTAATCCACAAAATTATTGTTTTTTGAAACTGTGATAACAAAGATGAAAAAATTCTTCTTCTATATGCCATGTCTCTTAAGAACATGGAGATCATAGCTCTCCCTAACTTCCTATCCTTTGTAACTCTTAAGTTTCTTTTTGCTTTTTACTATCTCTCCAACTCTATGTTTTGCTATCTATTAAGACAAGTTCATGAGGTAAGTTTAGTTATTTATTTAATGAACTTGTCTCCTTCTTGGTTTCATTATCTCCCGTGAGTGTCAAATTTTTAAAACCCTTATTTCCTCATGAGGTGTCCTAGAAATTTCAACTGTTTCTTTCTGATTTTAAGTTTAAGCCTCATTTTTGTTTCCATTGTCCTTAAAATATTTTCATTACTCCCATGTTTAGTCCTTAGAAGTAATGTTGGTTGGTTGGTTGTTTTGTTTTTATGGCATATCAACCTTAGCGGGTCATTTAATGCCAACTAAATTTTATTTATTTATTGCTGGTAATAATTTTTTCTTTTTCAACAATTTATTGTTGTTTTTTATATAAATTTTGTGTCTAGTAATACTTTTTTCTTTTTGAGTACCAAGATTCATTGGATATTTATTTTTAAGGCAGGGTTCCCAAATCCTACCCTTGTTATTTAACCCATAACTGGAGGGAAGGGACAGATTAATACCTTTCCCAAGGGTACCAGTGCTTAAGTGAATGCAGGGTATTCAACTAGAATTTGAACTCGGCTCACCGATTTCTCTTTCCGAGCCGATATCCACTGCACCACAACGTACATCTGTCACTAAACGCTTACAGCACCTGGTTTTCCTAAGCGATCACCCATCTTAGTACTGACCAGGCTCAACGTTGCTTAACTTTGGTGATCGAGCAAGAACAGGTGTATTCAACATGATAGGCCATAAGCTGAGTAATTAGGAACAGAAACATTAATAATGAGTGGGAAGAGGAAAGAGTTTGAGTTTTGTTTAACAGAATATCAACCTCTGTGGGTTATTTAATGCCAAAAAGGTAAGGTTCTAAGGTATTTTTTTTTAATGTTCAGTTATAGTGAGAAGGTTGAATTAGCCAGACTTTGATGAAAAAAAAAATTATTTTTCTTTGTTTTTAGAAAACTGAAGATGTAGTCAAAAATATGTTGCTGATAATAATTTTTTCTACCTTCAAAAATGTGTTATGATCATCATTTTTTCCTTCAGAAATGTATATTTTTCTATAAAAGTCTATTTTTATGTATATATTTCTATAAAAGTCTATTTTTATATATATCATTTAAAAATTTTTATGTATATCTATAAAAGTCTATTTTTATGTATATATTTCTATAAAAGTCTATTTTTATGTATATATTTCTATAAAAGTCTATTTTTATGTATATATTTCTATAAAAGTCTATTTTTATGTATATATTTCTATAAAAGTCTATTTTTATTTATATATTTCTATAAACGTCTATTTTTATTTATATATTTCTATAAACGTCTATTTTTATGTATATTTTTCTATAAAAGTCTATTTTTATGTATATATTTCTATAAAAGTCTATTTTTATATATATATTTCTATAAAAGTCTATTTTTATGTATATATTTCTATAAAAGTCTATTTTTATGTATATTTTTATTTATAAAAGTCTATTTTTATGTATATTTTTCATTTAAAAGTCTATTTTTAAAATGTATATCTATAAAAGCTATTTTTATATATATCTATAAAAGTCTATTTTTATGTATATATTTCTATAAAAGTCTATTTTTATGTATATATTTCTATAAAAGTCTGTTTCATACTTTCATAGTATTTTGACCCCAGTTTGGAGGTTAACTATTTGCCTATAGCTAGGACCCTAACAGGTGCTACCACTCTGGGTCAGGATAGACCTGGGAACAACAGCAATTAAGAGGTGGTTTCATGTTCATCACAACCTCCCAATCAAAGGCCTTGCTGCAGGATGCAATTTACCATCATAAAGGATCATTAATAATTTTATTTTTAAACTTATGGTAATGAACTGGTAAATGCAGGTCTTACAATCCACTAAGCATTAATCTTTATCAATTACTCAAGAAATATAATTTAATATAATCTTTTGGGTTTTTTTACTAATGTTCACCTGATACAAGGCCCAAGGTTTACTCAAGGTAGTGTATTACTGTGTAGAAATAGCAAGATAACAAGACAGATAATTCTAAACTTAAAAATATCAAGATTTAATTAGTGAATACAATTTCAGAGTTCAAGTAGAGATATTAGAAGTATAAAGTTAAAGTGGACTACAAAAGTATCTGTAAACCCAATCCTTTAAACAAATAACTTTCAAAAACAACAAATCCTATGTAATAAAATTGTCCTATCTGATCTGGTTCTTGTGATATGTATCTAGAGATTCTTGACAAAATTCAAATATTTTTTTTCTGACCTGACATCTCAACTTCCAATCACTTTCCCTAACCATATCATAATTTCCCTGTAGCTTTTTTACAAATACTTTCATGGATATTGTTCAAATGAGCTTTCTTCTTTGATATTTCACCTTCATGAATTTAACAGTGGATTGGCAGTTAGGTCTTATCATTTTACTGTTTAAGCATAAGTTATATTGTAAGAGTTTTTTTATCTAGTACTTTTTACTTATGGAACTCTCTTCTGATTTCTTGCTGACTTCAAAAACTTAAATGCAATTCCAATTCTCATCTGTCTTTTTTTAATCCTGTTTTTTTTTTACCTTTCTCTTTAATAATGTTTTTTCAGTTTCTTTTACTTTCAGGAACCCATTGCATTTTAGTAACTTTATTGCTTTCCCTGGGGTGAAATAATTTTTTTTAATTATATTTTACATCTTACTAAGATTCAGTACAAAAATGGTTTGTTACCTATCATGTCATAAAAATAGATAATACTTTGCTAATGGCTCCTAGTTTAATACATTACAAAGATTCATTTGTGTTACTAATGTTTGGATGATTTTTTCCCCAAACTTAATTTGTATATACAAGGCTTTTCTCTATTTAAAGGGTTAATTAGATGCACCAATTTAATAACAAAGACTTAGCTATGAACTTTAATCTCCAGTACAATGTTTTAATCATTGAGCTACTACACTGTACAAGCTAGCATAAGTATAACAAAAAAATTCTGTCCTTCTTTAAATGAAAACAGCATTCTCTTGAGAGTAGAGAAGAAAGTTTTGATAAGTCAATATTTCTTTCAGCAAATTTCATTTTTATTTTAATGTGTTGATAGCATCTGATATTGCATTTTCTTAATCCTACCCATTATCCTTTGTCTCAGCATCATTCCTGTTTGCTAAAAGCTGTTTCCTGTAAATATTGTTTAACAAGTCAATATTATCTTTACTCATTTTATAACAGTTCCACCTTTCCACAACCCATCACCCAAACATAAAAGCAACTCTAAACATTGGTCAAGATTTTCATTTTATAAATTTTGAATTACTTTGGAGACAACTTTTAAAGTTTATTTAAAAAAAAAATAAAAAATAAACAAACTCAGTAAAATCTGATAAATTGCTGCAAACTAGAACATTAAGTTCATTCTTTGTTTTCATTTTCTAATATTTACCCACTTTTAAAAATCATATTAAGATTACATGATAAAAATAATGTTGCACAAAATATTTTAAAAAGACATATACATTTTGATATTCAAAATGTAATTTGGTTCAGTTATATTATTCAAATATTTCATCTTGAAATGATATCAAAATAATAAAACAAATGCTCCCAACTTAAAACATATTTACCATAAGAATTAAATTTATATCAAAATTCTTTATCTTAAGACATATGCAAAATAAATTCATATGTAAGCTTATACAAATATATGCATCCAACCTGAAAACTGAAGATATCTTCATATGGTGTGTAGTTACATGTTAATCATAAAAGCAATTTTTATTAAACAAAAGTACTAAAAGCATCAAAGCCAATAACCAAGTCTGTTAAAGTAATATTTAAAAAATTACTAATTTAACTAAAAAAAGCAGAAAATAAGATATGTATTAAAACATTTGCTTGTATATTAATACAAAATTGTATTTTGCATAGACATTAAATATATTAACTATATTTAAATGAGTTTAGTGATAGGTATGTAAAAACATATTTGTTGAGAAAAAATAGGAATAAAACAAAGCTGGAAAGAAATAAAAATATGAATATATCAAAAGAAAAATTAATCTTAAATAAATTTTTATTTTATTTTAGAAATGGAGATAAAAAAGGGAATACAGAAACAACCTTATCGGAAAAGTTAACTAAAAACAAGAAAAAAGAAAAGTGAATGGTAAAATGATGCAAAAAAGTTGTAAGATTTTTAACAGAAATAAAGAATATAAATAAGAAATTGTATAAATTAAGAGAATCAAATATTTATTTAATAATATTCAGGGATAAATTTTATCAGGAGAAAAAAAATAACTAACTATATATATAATCATACACACAAATAGATTAAAATAACTTTCAATCACATAGCTGAAGGTAAAAACAAAAAAATATCAGTGAAGACTTTTCTTTTCTCAATATCATGGACCCTCCTGCCATCTTTGACTTATGGTCCAACTGTTCACTTCCTAAAACTGAACAATTCTAGCTGCAGATATGATTTGATTATAGCTGTGAGGCCTTCTGCTAAACTAGCCATAGTTTTCATAACTGAAGAGAAAGAATAGATGGACATAGTATGCCACAAGCCACCTCAGGTTTAGAATTCAGAGCTATCTTTTTCCTAAACTGGTTGCCAACCAAAGTTAAAAATGGCTACCCACACATCGTTATTCTTGCTTAATTTTGCACATTCATACCAAATGATGTGGCAGCAGTTTCATTAGCAACTGAATTTTTTAGGTTGTGTTTTATTCTTTAAGACTTTGTAGTGCATAAGGAACACAACCACACAAAGGAATGCTACTGCAGTTTCATTAGCAACTGAATTTTTATAGGGTTGTGTTTATTCTTGAAGACTTCTTTGTAGGTGATAAGGAACACAAATCAGCACAAAGGAATGCTACTGCAGTTTCATTAGCAACTGAATTTTTATAGGGTTGTGTTTCTTTATTCTTTAAGACTTCTTTGTGTGTATAAGAAACACAACCACACAAAGGAATGCTACTGCAGTTTCATTAGCAACTGAATTTTATAGGTTGTGTTTTATTCTTTAAGACTTCTTTGTAGTATAAGGAACACAACCACACAAAGGGAATGCTACTGCAGTTTCATTAGCAACTGAATTTTTATAGGGTTGTGTTTTATTCTTTTAAGACTTCTTTGTAGTGCATAAGGAACACACAACCACACAAAGGAATGCTACTGCAGTTTCATTAGCAACTGAATTTTATAGGGTTGTGTTTTATTCTTCAAGACTTCTTTGTAGGGGTGCATCAGGAACACAACTACACAAAGGAATGCTACTGCAGTTTCATTAGCAACTGAATTTTTATAGGGTTGTGTTTTATTCTTTAAGACTTCTTTGTAGTGTATATGAACACAACCACACAAAGGAATGCTACTGCAGTTTCATTAGCAACTGAATTTTTTATAGGGTTGTGTTTTATTCTTCAAGACTTCTTTAGTAGTGATCAGGAACACAACCACACAAAGGAATGCTACTGCAGTTTCATTAGCAACTGAATTTTATAGGTTGTAGTTTTATTCTTTTAAGACTTCTTTGTAGTGTATAAGAAACACAACCACACAAAGGAATGCTACTGCAGTTTCATTAGCAAACTGAATTTTTTATAGGGTTGTGTTTATCTTTTAAGACTTCTTTGTAGTGTATACAGAACACCAAATCCACACAAAGGAATGCTACTGCAGTTTCATTAGCAACTGAATTTTTATAGGGTTGTGTTTTATTCTTTAAGACTTCTTTGAGGTATAAGAAACACAACCACACAAAGGAATGCTACTGCAGTTTCATTAGCAACTGAATTTTTATAGGGTTGTGTTTTATTCTTTAAGACTTCTTTGTAGTGCATAAGAAACACAACCACACAAAGGAATGCTACTGCAGTTTCATTAGCAACTGAATTTTTATAGGGTTGTGTTTTATTCTTTAAGACTTCTTTGTAGTGTACAAGGAACACAACCACACAAAGGAATGCTACTGCAGTTTCATTAGCAACTGAATTTTTATAGGGTTGTGTTTTTATTCTTTAAGACTTCTTTGTAGTGTATAAGAAACAACCACACAAAGGAATGCTACTGCAGTTTCATTAGCAACTGAATTTTTATAGGGTTGTGTTTTATTCTTTAAGACTTCTTTGTAGTGCTATGAAACACAACCACACAAAGGAATGCTACTGTGCAGTTTCATTAGCAACTGAATTTTTTATAGGTTGTGTTTTATTCTTTAAGACTTCTTTGTAGTGCATAAGGAACACAACCACACAAAGGAATGCTACTGCAGTTTCATTAGCAACTGAATTTTTATAGGGTTGTGTTTTATTCATTGCTTTCACTTACATGCAAATACCCTTGGGAAAGGGTTCATGGTTCTTAGTATGTTTACTCCTGTTACACCTGCAACACCCTGTCACCCCCACCACCCGCCATCCACCTGATCAGGCCCTGCAAATATGTTATCCCTGCCTTTCTCACATTTAAATTAATAAAAGTTTATTTTCTGCCTTTGGTTTTCCTCATTGAAATGGCCATCCAACTTAATTAAATTTTTCTTTCATTGAGAGAATTTATATATTGGGTTCAATATCCTTGGCTGGCAACCAGTCTACCACAGAAAGCAATGGCAACCTTCTGCAGGATAATCTTCTGCCCAGTCAGTCTTTCAAGATATGATTGCCCAAGTGTGTTTCACATATGGTACTTAACTGACTGACTTCATTAAGACTCCTTTGTAGAGTGTAAGCCACACAACCACAACAAATAATGCTACTGCAGTTTCAGTATCAAGTGGATTTTTATGGGGCTTAGTTTTATTTTTAAAACTCTTTTGTAGGCCACTCAACCACAATAAATGATGCTACTAAAATGCAAGGGTTTTTACTGAGTTTTAGAGAATATGTGAAAAATAAAATATTTTTAAGTTAAAAGAACAGGAATCAGGACAGAAGATGCCCGGACTGATAACATTGAAGATTCTTCTTTGGAGTTTGTCAAGAAACTTTAGATACATAGCAGAAGCACCAAACTAGTTGTGGACTTATAATGAGTAAAATAGATTCTGGCAAAAAAAAATTGTCTAGCATGACTTGCATTTTTAGCAGCTGACCTAGTGACTAATTCAATATAACCTTTCATGACACTCTCTTTTTACAAGGGTAAACTTAAAACAAACTTTGATACTAATTTTTTTAATGTTTATAAATGTATGTGTGTGTGTGTGTGTATAAATATATATATTTAAACCCAAAAGGATGAGCAAATAGGTAAATCCACCCCTTTGCCTTTTCTTTCCTTTCTGTTTCCCCTACCACTTCTACATGGCCAAATTTTAACTTTTGAACTTTTGACTGACAGATGAGGTCTAAAGTTTTCTAATATGGAGCCAGTGATCCCCTTTTGCCCCTTCCTTACTTGCTTAAATTCAAAAATTGTTTATCCCACCCCACTTTAATTCCCTGCTTATGGATATGTTTTGTTTGGGGCTTCTACATAAACATTTTATAACACTTCTTCTTCTATATGCCCTGTCCCTTCAGGACAGTAGGGTTCATGGTTCTTAGTATGTTTACTCCTGTTACACCTGCAACACCCTGTCACCCCCACCACCCGCCATCCACCTGATCAGGCCCTGCAAATATGTTATCCCTGCCTTCCTCACATTTAAATTAATAAAAGTTTATTTTCTGCCTTTGGTTTTCCTCATTGAAATGGCCATCCAACTTAATTAAATTTTTCTTTCATTGAGAGAATTTATATATTTTAGTAAAGTTTCAAAATTTATCTGAAGTAATAACTTCATGTTCTAACTAAATACTTTTTGTGTGTGAGAAATAATCCATTAATACTCTTTTGATAGGTATTTTGAATTATTGTTACAAATTATTTTCTTCAATGTTACAATTATCTTTCATTTGTTGGAAGCAAGACATTTAATTAGTAAACATATCAATCAGTTTAGTGAAATCAGTCAGTCAGTTAAGTGCCATACGTTTTCGAGACATGACTGACTGGGCAGAAGATTATCCCACAGTAGGTTGCCATTGCTTTCTGCAGTAGACTAGTTGCCAGCCAAGGCTATAGAACCCAATCTGTCCTGTTATTTGACTCATAGGTAGAGGGGGAAAAGATGTATTATATTATTAAGTAGTAATTAGTGGGAGATCGGTTTCCTATTGTTATGAAGTAATAAACTGATGCCCCACTTTATGACCAGTAGAAGCCTTAATCATTATTCCAACTATTATATTCAGTCAGTCAGTTAAGTGCCATACGTGATACACGCTTGGGCAATCATGTCTCGAAAGAGATATGACTGACTGGGCAGAAAATTATCCTGTAGTAGGTTGCCATTGCTTTCTGCGGTAGACTGGTTGCCGACCAAGGCTATAGAACCCAATCTGTCCTGTTATTTAATCCATAACTGGAAGGAATAGATGGATTAATACCTTTCCCAAGGGTATTTGCGCGTAAGTGAATGCAATGAATTCAGCTGAAATTCGAACTTGGCTCCCCGATTTCCTCATTTCAAGCCAATATCCAATGCACCACAAAGCACAATGCATTAGTGAAATATGTTTTCTATAAAGAAAAAAAAAAGAATATCCAGAAAACATTATTTTCTTATCTTGAAAGCAAGACACTTACGCTTTCTCTTGAGTATCCAAATGTTGAACTAATTCATCTCTCTTGTTGACAACAGCAACTAATTCTTCCAGCAAGAGTTTTTCTCTATGCTTTTGGGCATCCGTCTTTTTCCAGTCTGAAGAAAAAAAATAAAAATCCAAGTTTTACACAGAGAAAAAATATTTTATCACCTTCTAGGATTTTATAGAATAGTTTTAAATAGGAATTAGATTTTCTATTTCATTAATTCTCTTTGGTAATTATGCATGTTATTTTTTTTAATCTAAATTCAATGAAGTCATGTGCATTTCAGAAACCTATTTTGAACAAATAGAAAAATAATGCAGCAGTATAAACTATATTTAAATTTATTTTCAACAGATTTTTTATTAAATGTCCTAAAGTACTAATGTTTCAAATGAATCATTTACTGCTACAGTGATTAACAAATCTCTTACAGAAATGATTTTTCAGTAAAATGTAGCATAATATTTAAGTAATTATGATTAATATTTATATTTTAATCTTAATATAATGAAATTCTTGAATTGTCTCCACTATTCTTCTATAAATGCAGTAATCATCTTATTAAAATTCTATCGCCCGGTTCACGCTCCACCCACATCTATTGTACAGGTGAAGAGGCTCATCCCTTGTTCCCTGTTTAGAATGTGGTTTCCAGCTTTCTCATTTTCAATCTTTTCACTCTTACGTAGCCCCCTGCACATCAGTGGCATTACAGCCTTGCTCGGGGTGATATGATTAAAAAAAAAAAAAAAAAAAACTTGTGCCAGCCTCAGTTAGCATGGCCATTATGCCCTGTCAATACGACATAAATAATGGACTATTCTGTTTTGATCATATAGAAAGACTGAAAAAATATAAAACAGATGCTACTATTTTCCTGTTTCTCTTGACTTTAATAGGTCTTGCAAGTTTTAGGAATTAAATAAAAATACGAAATAAAAAAAAACACTAAATAAAATAAAAATACAAGATAAAATAAAAACTATGAAATAAAATAAAAATACAAAATAAAATAAAAGTACAAAATAAAATAAACATAAAAATCTCCCAGGAGTCCTCTGACAGGAAAGACAATTGACGCAAGCAAGTGCAAAAAGAGAGGCCTCCTGGTGCCAAAAATAAACTCTGTTTCTTTCTCTGTTGGACTTTGGATGGTAAAGACGTGCCAAACTGTTCAGGAAGGAATTTCCCCAACAAGAGGTCATTGGAACCAAAAATAAAATCAGTGTCCAAACTGTCCCTCAGTGTCTCTGTATCTTTTTTTTTCTCTTTGCCTATTTATTTCAGCGGCAAAAGCCATTCAACAAGTTTTGGATGTTAAGGCGAAAGAACCAACCCAGCAGTAATAGCCATAACATTCGATAGAGTATCAAATTTTCAAAGCCCACTTTCATCATTATATGTTTTAAAAATTTAAACTGCCTCTTTCTGATAAATATGAGTATACTTTCTTTGGCTTTTATCAACTTCATCCAAATCTTTTTACTGCTTATAACAGTGGTATTTAGTACATAAATACAAAATTATGTTTCTATACCTACTATTAAGAGCTTAATAAAAGGGGTAGTGGTTCATAACAGAAAATTAATTTCAAAATTACATAGATATCTGAACATCTAAATATGTTACATTCAAGAAAATATGTTTGAAAAAAAAAAAAAAAGAGGTTGTTCCTTAGATATACAATGACTTAAAGATGCATACAACTTTATACAGCTAAAAATACGTCAATTTTTTTCTTTTTCACTGTCTGTACATGTGTATGCATAAGTATTTAAATATACCCATCATTGCATATAAATGTAATAGTTAAATCTTTACAGAGATTTATCTGAGTTCATGAAAAACATATACTTCAACATGTACACATTTTTATGTCACATCTCTTCAAAAAGGATTTTCTTAAACCCTACAAATGCCATCACTTTTCTTATCTAGCATTAAAATAATAAAGTGGAAGAAACAATTCATTGATTGCAACAGGAAAAAAAAAGACCACTTATAGATATTATGTTGATACCTGATCAAGTTACAATCAAGATATGATTATTTCAGTCTGAACAAGAAAGTGTATATATGTATATTTTTGTCTTAAATTTATTCTCTACTCTCTACATATGTTTTAAGCACTTAAAACAAAAAACAAATCAGACACTTGCAGTAGTGGATACATTTACTTAGAAGGATGGAGAATTTTATATAAGTAGAATTATAATAATCCTGTTCATTGATACCTGGACTAAAATATTCCTAGTTTTTTTTTGTTTTTTTTTTTTACTTTGTCATCACAATGTTTTGACCACAGAGATCTCCAATCATTTTCAGCTGATATATATAGTATGTATATATATATAGTTGATCAAGTACCAACACATTAATAAAGATTCATGAGTTCAATCTAATCTCATAAGGGTGCTATCTGCTTATTTATAATTCTTCTGTCTCAGGTTCTAAATCACAGGCAGACAAAGAATTGAACTGCAGATCCATAAAAATGAAGAAAAGAAAAACAGATTATATTTTCCAGTTTTATTTTTATTATTATTAGTAAATATAAATGTGTGTGTTGTGTGTATATATTTATAGTTATTCTAATTATATTTCATGTATAAATAAAGAATTCATAAATTTAAAGATTGGGTTAAACACACATATTTTCTAACTTTAAATGTTATTTTGAGTGGATACCCATATTTGAGTAGATGCTCTGTTTATTTATTAAACACAATATATCCATTTATTTTCATCTTCTGTCCTGAATGTTCAAGAAATCTTATTAAAGAAAACTTTACACTGGCAGGATACAAACCTAGGCCCCTCTGGGCCCCTCTGGGTAGAGTTATCAGTAAATCTGACATGTTCTGAACAACTGAGCAACAGAGAAACAATTAGTCAGGTAATGCTGAATTGGATCTTTAAGAAAAGTTTTCTCTCATCATTGATCTCCAAATATTTTTTCATATCTGCACAGTTTCATATGCAAATATAAACAAAGCAAATTTTAGAGAAATAAAAAATTCACGTTCTATCTACTCTCTCTCTCTCTCTATATATATATATATATAAGGCTGAATTGGACCTTTAAACAAAGTCTTCTCTCATCATTGATTGCCCAAAAATTTTTCGCATCTGCAGTTTCATATGAAAATATAAACAATGAAAATTTCAGAGAAACTAAAAATTCACTCATATTATTTACATTGTTTGGACTGTTTGTCCTCATCTTTATTGTCATATTTATAATGTTTTGGCCATTGTATGCTCCAACCTTCTTGATAAGGTGATAAAAATTAGTCAAAATCAATAATTTCAATCTAAGTAATTTCAGAGTTATGAAACCAGTGAGAAAAAAAAATAAATTTATGATTAATATAAATTGTTTAAAAGCCAATTCTCTAATCAAATATATTATTCTCCTGTAGGACAATTCTGAATGGAAAACTTGTAATCCTAAATCTAACCAGCCTGTGGATGAGTGCTACTGCTGCTACATTTAACTACATTTATTGAGGCTTCATGTCTTGCTTTCATGTCTTTTTTTTTTATTCATGGTTTCTATTTATTTCTATGCTAGGCCTACTTTGGATTTCTTCATAGCCTAGCATATGTGCTGATTCTTATCACTATACATTTTTAACAACACTTCATATATATATCAGTAAAAATGAATAAACACAAAATAAAACAAATACCAGTTTTACACTGAATGATCTTTAATCACATTGTTCTTCTCCTGGCTTGGTTCTTTTTTAAACATATATATAAAAATCCATGTTTTCATCCTATAAAATACTTACAAGAGAGGAAGCATGATATGTACTTATTGTTATGCCTGAATTTAGAAAGTACTGCAGACTTTTGTTCAATTGTCTGTTTTGCTGAAGGAATTCTAAAATGTATAACTGCTTTTTTTGCTAGTAGCTCTGCTTTTTGTATATATTGAGCACTCTTTTTACACTGACTCAGCATACTAACAAGTTTATTGCTATCAAATATAATATTGTCATGTTGTTGTACTACTATGAGAAAAATGAGCCAAAGTAATATATGTTGAAAAAGGTGCTGGTCATCTTACCTGATCAAGAATGAACTCTGGGATCTGATGGTAAAAAGTTAACAATAGATCTCTTACTAGCACAAGTTATATATGATAGAAGTTTTGAAGAGCAAATTTATTAGTCCAATATATTCCATAGATACCCACAAAAGAAGTGTCTAAAACAAAACAGTGAAATTTAGAATTTATTCTTCTATATTTTATACTGTGTGAGAGAGCACATTGTCAATTAAAAAGTCACTGCCATTATAGAAGTTTGTTGTTATAAGTAAGTGTATCTGTTCTTCAGAAATATTTAGATAGGTTTTACATAAAAATATCTTCCAAGTTAATGACCTAGTGTTCTCTTTTTGAACATTACCTGAACCATCACACTGTCTTGTTTTTCACATAACATACTGAGCTGCAAAATACTTATAAAGAAAAATGCACCCATCCTTCTTGCCTTTAATTGCTAATTCAACAGCCTATTTGCTTATATATCCCATATCTATAATGCAGTTCTTAAAAAACAAGAGTTCCAAACCAGATAATAGGTGAAGGTGAACAACTGGCACCTCATAAGCAGTTGCTTCAGGTAGATAGAGTTTGATAGTCCAACTAGAGGAAAGAAAATCTTGATTTGAAACCTCCATTTTCTTACAGCCATACCCAAATATAGAAAAGGCTATGGAAGTAAATCCTCATAGAAAACCAAGAATGGAACTCCAAAGACAGTTTACTATCAGCACTGACAACTTTCAGATAACTCCAGCAAACAAAACCATCCCCAAATGTAATGACCTGTACTGCTTTGGATATTGGTACATTCAAGAGGTGAGCCATGTGGTCTGAGCATTGCAAGGCCTCCATATATCATTGCCCAAATCACTCCAGTCTCGCCACAAAAGAACTTAATTTTGACCAAACTGGACACTATCTTTACCTCACAAGATAAACAGATACCTACTTATAAAAAAAATAGCTTTTATTTTTGTCAATAATTACAAGTTGAGCTGAGTTCAAATTCCAATCAAATTCACTTATGCCCAAATACCATTGGGAAAGGTATTACTTCATCTCTTCTTTCTCCAGCTATGAGTCCAATAGCAAGACAGATTGGGTTCTATAGCCTTGGTTGACCACCAGTGTACAGCAGAAAGAAATGGCAATCTATTGCTGAAAATCTGCCTAGTTAGTCATGGAGCAAAAGCAACATGATCAATCAAGTGTATATCCTGTACTGATCTGATCTGGATAAAAGGATTGAATTCTATAACATTGGCTGGCAACTGGTCTACCACAAAGAAATGGAACCTAGTGCTAGAAAATATATATAAAAAAAAAAATATATATATATACACACACACACACACTAAAACAATAATTAATAAGACAATATAAATCTACAAATACAAAATTAGAAACAATGTCTGCATCATCATTATAAATTATGTCTATACAAGAATGTGTAAGAATAAAAGCAATAATGTAAAACATTTCTCTACAGCTATAACAATACAGAAATATATCTATAATGATACCATTAATAAATAATTTTTTTTGTATATGAGACAACAATGTATGATAAATCTCTACAAATAATCAACTACTTTGATAATGCCTTCTAAGACTGACAAAACTAGAAGCTCATAATATCAAACATCTCTAAATTGATATTTAGATAAGCTACAAAATTAAGCCAATAATATACAACTCATTCTATCTATACTTTTTTTCCATAATATTGATATTTTCCTGTAGAAAAATCAGTAATACTCAAGAGAGTATAAACATTTTTAATCCAAGCAATATAGTTAATTACTACACAATTTATAGTATTTAATCTGATTAGAAATTATGTAAACTGAGAAAGGAATATAAGAAACTACAAATTTCAATATTTATAAGGACTGATTTTGTTTTTACAAAATATCAAACCAAGAATCAGTTGGAATAAATAAGGTTGAAAAGTTGACACAGCTACAGCCGTTTTTCTCCTTCAAAGATTGTGTGTGTGTGTATACATACAGATTCCAATGTCACAAAGTCAAAACTATTTTCTGTGATTGGTAAAAGGATTATGACAAAACAGAGACAAATATAGGTAGGAAAAATAGAACAGACATTAGAAAGAAATAGAAGTAGACGGATTTTTTTTTTATTATTAAGTAATAAAATTTCAACAGAGTTCAAACTCCAATAAAAATTAATAAAAATTTTCTATAAATTTATGGAACTTAATCTTAAGTGAATATTGGGTAGTTATTTCAATGACCAAGAAAATATGAACAGATGGATATATATATATATCTATATATAAAATGCTATATTTAAAAGGAAAAGTGTTCTGTATAATTTATATAAAGAGATTATATGGATGTGAGAATCAGTACAGTATAGTTTGTAGTTAACATTATTTGGTATTGGTGTCTCCTTATAATTTTTCTAGTGTTTATATAAATGTTTTCTTTTCTGGGCACAAAGTATGTAACAACTGTCCAAGATTTGAGAATATGCAAGTGCTTTTGGCTATTATTTTAGCCATTATTAAGAGTAATTTTCATTTTTTCATTTTTTACTGAACGTTTGGATTTTTTATGTATGTCTCTGAAGGTATAGGAAGGTTTTATTTTCTGAACATGGTCAGCATGTTGTGACTGTGCTCATAGTTAATGGTATTGTGTGTTGGCTTTTCCATTTTTATTATTAGGGCTTCCATAATTTTTAATCTTTTATATGTGAATGAAGCTATTATGCTTGTATTTTCTACTAGGAGTTTTCAGATGAAATTTGGTAGATTTTTGTGTGTGTTTAAATGGGTCCAGAAAAGAAAACACTCGTACAAATACAAGAAAAATTAAATAAAAAGCTTAATCATAGTACCTTGTCAATCATCTCTAAGGAAATATGTGTGTGTATGTAAATATTCTCATATATTTTTTAATCATATATATATATATATATAATGAATTGAGTTCTCTTGGAGGTTGGCATATGTATACACCGTGTATATATATATATATATATATATATATAATGAATTGAGTTCTCTTGGTGGCTGGCATATGTATACACCGTGTATATATATATATATATATATATATATATATATGAATTGAGTTCTCTTGGTGGCTGGCATATGTATACACCGTGTATATATATATATATATATATATATATATATATAACATGCTAAATTTCCTTTTCTCTAAGCCATGTGCCGATAGCTTATAGAGTAAACCCTTCTACTGACACCAAACCAGTTGAGTTTCAATCATGGTTGGAAGCAAGTGGATGTGTAGCCACACTGATGAGCTGTGATACCAGCAAAACAGGCTTGTATGTGAATGAATAATATCTATATATATATATATATATATATATATATATATATTTAATTCAGATACTTTAATCCAAGTGAAAAAAGCAGGAAGGTAAATTTCAAAAACCTGATCCTAATTAATATTAAAAATTTTATTTTAATATTAAAAAATGATACAGGAAGAGAGCTCCATGTAATAAAATATTACAGAGCAAATATAAATTAAAAAAGGGTTAATTCAATGATGTTGAATGACCATTTCGATGTGAAAATCCCCACGGGGGATAACACATCACCTCAGCAACCGAAAAATCCTTTCAGAAACTGGAGAAAAATCAGTCTAATTTTCCTTTTTAAATAGATTTGCAAAGAAATTAAAAAAGAAAATAAAAAAGAAAAAGATAAAACAAAATAAAAACAAATTGAAAAAAAAAAATAAAAAAGTGAAAAGATTGGAAAAGAGAAAGCTGGAAACCACATCCTAAACAGGGTACAAGGGTTGAGCCTCTTCACCAGTTCAATAGATATGGGTGGAGTGTGAACCAGGCGATAGATTAGTCTATCTACTCTATTAAAGTGTATCTTTGAATCTGATAATATGCCTGCTGTAGAACCAATGTGAAAAAAAAAAAAAACTGGTAATTATTGATATTAGTCAAGTTTGTTTTGGGCAAGTAACATGCTTATGTTGCAATTCAACTTAAAATAATGCAAAGTATTGCATAACCAAAAATAACAACAAATTTCTCATCGGTACTTTATTTTGTCCGTTTTTTTTTTTTTGTTTTTGTTTTTTTTCCTTGTTTTATTCATTGATATTTATACAATATCAATTATATGAAACTGTCAAACACATACTGTCATTGTGCTTGGCAACTACAGGAACAACATTTTCTTCAGAATGATTTCATCTGACAATGCATGTCAAGGTCTCAAAACAGAAAATAAAATCAAACAATAAAAACAATACTTCAAACATCAATAAACCAATGTGAAATGATTTGACAAGAAATTAAACATAAGTTACTCCCAAGTTAATGCATTCACAGCATTTAACTTTTTCCTTTTTTTTTTTGCAAGTGTATTAAACAATTATTTAAATCAACTTATTTTAGCACTAATAATTTTTAACTGCTATTATTATCTGAACAATTTAGCTAAAAATAATTACAAACAAAATAAAGAGATAGAGGTCTGAGCATATTTAATGTCAATAATACCTGCCAGAAAAGACAAATGTGATAATTTTATTTAAAAGTTTGTTCAATCACAAAGGTTTGAGATGAACATTAAGACACTAAAATAATACAATTAAGTGAATCTTTGTTATTATAGTAATATTAAGGAACTGTAGGTAATATTATTTTGTCTGAACTTCTGGTATGAAGAGTTATCATTATTTAAACTAGTCAGATTATTACCCTCATCTTGCTTATTTTTGTCACAACGTTTCAGCCATTGTGCCCTCTGACCTTCCTCAGGTGTATATTGACTTGGGTAACCTAGAGGGAATTCTGAACTGAACCTTTCATTTAATCTACAGTAGTAGTCCTTTTCTCATTCTACTGTAAGTGATATTTTAAAAAATTTTGAGGTTTCTGTTTCTTATCTGTTAAAATTTATTATCTAAGCAAAATTATTTCAGGAGTTAATTTTTTTCATATCCATTTTTGTAAATGTATTATCAGTTATTTGAAATATTTCTTTATATCAAGTTTTTCTCTTATACCAAGTTTCAACAATCCAGCTACAAATATTGTACTTATAAATTTTTTATTAAATTATATAGTTAGTTATTCCCTGTTATATATTGTACAAAACTACATTAGGTTATCAAATATGTTTGCTTTAATATTCCTTTTATTAATAAAAGGATAAAGTAGATTTAATTTCCAAAGCAATGTAATTGAGTTTGAGTTTTGCTTAACGGCATATCAACACCTCTGTGGGTTATTTAATGGCAAAAAGGTAGGGTTTTAAGATATTTTTTTAATGTTAGGTTATAGTGTAAAGGTTGATTTACTCAGATTTTGATGAAAAAAAAAATTCTTTTTATTATTTTTTTATTTTAGAAAACTGAAGATGTCTTCTAGTTTTGTATTCAAAAAATATATTGTTGGCAATAATTTTTTTCCTTCAAAAATGCATTTTTAGTAATATTTTTTCCTTTCAAAAATGTATATTTTTCTATAAAAGTATAGTTTTATATTTTTGTAGTGTCTTGACCCCAGTTTGAGGGTTACCTATTTGCCCATAGCTAGGATCCTAACAGATGCTACTACTCAGGGGCAGGGTGGACCTGGGAACAACAGCAATTAAAAGGCAGTTCCAGGCTCCTCACAACCTCCCAATCAGAGGCCTTGCTGCCAGATGCAGTTTGCCATCATACCCAGGACCACACTGTAATTGAGTCACAGAAACAGAAAAGATATGTTTATACTGTAATTTTGTCTATTAAGTATACAACAATAAGGAGGTGTTTAAAAAAAAGTAATTAAAAGCAAAGTGTATGTCTTAAGCAAAAAAAACAATATATTTTATAGCTACAAAATGAGACAGATACAGAAATTGAGCAAATATACTCGACAAAATGGCATCCATCAACTTATTTGATAGTGGGCTACTTCCAGTTTTGCCATACTCATGATGTTTCAGCTACTGTACACTCTGATCTTCTTCAGGCAATTAAAATTTGTCAAAATTAATACTTTTAATCGAAGTAATATCTACAAAATGCTATAAATGAAGAATGTTTGTAGATCATATTATATATGAGTTCTAAGTGTATTTTATGATTCTAGCTTATCAAATAAAGGTTTATCCAAATCCAAACAATGGATAAACTACTTTAAATTTAGAGCTAATAATTATCTCCATAAAATACAAAGCAAAATTTGTTATCTAAAAAATACAGAATTATCTTAACATTAATGCCTTTAATGTGAGCATTTTATTTGCTGTTGGGAGTTTCAGAATAATTATGCTATAAATTGATTTTAATGTTCTTTTTTAACTCTTAGGAATTCTGATAAGAATGCTAACATTATTTTGTGGATATGCTCGTAAGTTAATGTATATCAGTGTGGAAAGTGGAACCACTAAGTGAAATTCAAATTCAGGACTAGTTTATTGCATTCATCTTTGTACAAATGCCCTTACGAAAGGCACGAACACATATTGCCCCAACTCCAGCAATGGGTTAAATAGAAGAGTAAATATAGTTCTGTAACTTTTTGTTGCAGCTACTCAACTAGAGATGAAAAATTGAATTTCAATCTGAGAAAAAGGCAATGGGAAGCCAGTCCACTATCTTTTCCTAAGAATTATGGCAATTCACAGATAATAAAGTCAAAGAATTGCCTATATCATGAAGGATCATGCTAAATAATTTTGACAAATTTATAAAACATATCACTGTCATTTTACTAATATTTGACAACTCACAATTCTTTATTTTCTAAATACTACTACTAATAATAAGAAGGCGGCAATGTATTTGAAGAATTTTACTCTTTTTAATTTTCTTTTAGAATTCAGAGAGAGAAGTACAATCAATATGATTTGTAATTTTTTTTTTTTTTAATCATATCACCCCAAGCAAGGCGAAAATGCCACTGCTGCGCAGGGGGCTACATAAAAGTGAAAAGATTGGAAAAGAGAAACTGGAAACCGCATCCTAAACAGAAAACAAGGGATGAGCCTCTTCACCTGTTCAATAGACGTGGGCGGAGTGTGATCCGGGCGATAGTTCAGTCTTTCTACTCCAATTGAAAAAAAAATAAAATAAAAAAAAGAGTGAAAAGATTGGAAAAGAGAAAAACTGGAAACCACATCCATTAATGTTTTTATGAACTTATTGACACCAATGCCAGTAAATGAGAGATTGAAATTATTCTAACACTACATAATATATTCATTTTATTTACATTTTTTGACTGTTGTCCTCATCTTTATTGTTATATTCATGACATTTCAGTAACTGTGTGCTCCAACTTTATTCAGGTGATTTGAATTTTGAAGTGAATCCTTTATTTCAATCACTGAAATAGATTGTTCTTGTTCTATGTTTAATGCCACCTCAGCATGTCTTAGTTATCTCCCTTTAACTCAAGTTTTTGTTTACCACTGATGTAGCCAGGTATTGAACTCACATCTAGATCTAAGCAATGCTTTTATCCACTGGACCATGAAAACATTAGTGTATGACTTTTTTGGGACTTATAAATCTAATGTTTTATTAACCATTTCTAAACAGAGCTCATTATAATCTAGTTGTTATTATTGGTTTTCTCTATCACTCTTTATTACTGGTTCCCATATTGTATTCATTTTTATGCTTGGCCAGCTTTGATTTTTGTAGACCATTATACTTAAATAATTACAATACCACATCTCAATAATATAAACAAATATTAATTTTATATTAATAATGGTGTGGGGAACTTTGTGTCTGATTATAGTGGGAGGACACTTTCTCTTGCTGCCCACCTCCCTATGGGTTTGGTTGGTTGATTTTTGTTTAGTAGCATGTCCAACTCTATTAATGCCAAGGTTTAAATATTTTGAACACAGTCTTATAGCTTCAACTACAGATAAAATGTATTATTGGTCATTTTACTACAAAATGTATTGTTGGTTATTCTGCTTTAAAAATGTACTGTTGGTAATTCTACTTTGAAAATATATTGTTAGAAACTTTACTATAGATATGTATCATTCATAGCGTTACTATAAATATGTATCATATATATATATATATATATATATATATATATATATATATATATATATTCATTTGTAAACGAGTTATTACACGACCTAGGTTTCTACAATATAATTGTATTGAACACTTTTTAATACAAATGTGTACTGGTCTAATTTTATTATGACCAAAAACTAAGTAATTAAACAATATATATATATATATATATATATATATGAATTGCTGGCATAAAATGTACTTTTATATTTTCATAGTATTTTGTTTTTATTAGAGGGTTCATTATTTGTCACAAGCTGGCACCCTAACAGGGTTCTAAATCCTGGGTCATGGTGAACCTGGAAACAGCAATTAAGAGGTGGCTCCATGCTTCTCAAAACCCCCAATCTTCCTATCAGAATTCTTGGTGCTGGATGTTGTTTATCATACTAATCAGGTCATCTGTGCATTTGGACTGGACCAAAATATCACTTAATTTTTTTTTTTTCTTGGATCAGCAAATGTTTTCTTTCAGCAAAAAATTGAGATAAATTTAAGATTTTCTCACAAGAGAGAGAGAAAGAGAAATGGTTAAATTTTGCATAGAAATAATAAAAAGGATAATCAAACAACATTCTGCTGATGTGAAATCAATCAATAATAAGCAGTATAGAACTGATCAACTATAATCTATAATTCCACTTCTATATATGAAAACAAGGACAGTTTACAATCTCTATACATTGAGAAATTATAGCTTAACCAGAGTGAAGAACCTTGTTATGATTGTTAAAAGAAAATAACAAAAAGTTTAACTCAGTAAGCTGAAAGGGAAGATGAAAATAAAAAATTATGAATTCTGACACAAATTCTTACAATTCAATAAAGCCTAATTTAGGAACAAAGATAAAAAAAATCTACTTCATCATCATCATCATCTGGAAAACAAATATTTAATATTATTCTGAAGAACAAATTTATATTCAATAAATAGGATTGTCATTATATCTACTCATATAACTAATAAATTATTACCATACTAACAGTATCCATAAAAAATGACAAGATTATGACTGTTGAATATTTTAAAAGTTTGAATTATATTATCTTTTTTAATCTTCTCTTTTCCTCTTTATCTTGGCAATCAACATCTTTCACTTAAGTCTTCTATACCCAAATAAAAATGGAGTAATTTCCAGTTTAGCACATTATTATTATTTTTAAAGAAAAAAATTAAATGACTAATTCAAATATCCAGCTAAAATTGTAATAAAATTTTCAACATTTAATACTTAATGGAAAAGAAAAAGCATTTTTTTTTAATCTCAAGATTATTTAAAATAAGAAAACAAGTTTATAAACAAATCATATTGTACCGCATAAAAACTTTAGAAAATGTTTCTTATCTAACATGTTGGATATTTCCTCTGACTGAAAATCCCATTCAATGAATGTAAACAAAAACAAATGATATTACATTCTATTTTATTTTTCTATAAATTTAATATCCCAAAAATAAAGTTCTTAGTGATAAGATTTTAAACTTGATAACAACAATTGTCTTAAAATGTAATAATAATACAAGAAAATGTTGAATTTGTTTTCTATTTTTATGAGTTAACACATCAGTATTATACTAAAAATAAACACAACAAAAAAAAAACAACATAAATGACTAATTCAAATAGTTACAAACATTAAAAAAACATACAAAAAAAAATTGACATTTTATATAATTTATTCCCCCCATTATTCAAACAGCAAGACATTGGTGAAATTAAAGTATCATTTTGTTTCAAATAAACAAGTTGGATGTTCAGATCATAGCAGCTTTAATTTATATATCTATTTGCTTTATTATAATTCCCATAGAAGTTCTTGTAGTTTCCTTTCCATATCAGCTATGAACACTGCTTATCATCTACATATCTTGTGTTGTAAAGATTGTGGCTGCCAACAATGAATCCTGATAGGACGTCTAATTCTCTCAGAATTGTCTCACTGCATTGGTTGGATAAATAAGAAACCTTATATATCCAACTTGAGAAAGTGAAAAACAATGCAGAACATGTAATGGTTTCTCTGTTAGCAAAAATAATGATATAAACATTCTGTATAAAGATTGACATTTCCAGTTTGGGCCTGATAGTTATCATCAAGAAAGTGGTTTTGAAATGGTGTATCCACCTTCTCAAATGATCTCAAATATTTACACAGAGATTTAAGATCTACCCATACATAAAATACATAGAGATTTAAGATCTACCCATACATAAAATACATAGAGATTTAAGATCTACGCATACATAAAATACATAGAGATTTAAGATCTACCCATACATAAAACACATAGAGATTTAAGATCTACCCATACATAAAATACATAGAGATTTAAGATCTACCCATACATAAAATACATAGAGATTTAAGATCTACGGATACATAAAATACATAGAGATTTAAGATCTACGCATACATAAAATACATAGAGATTTAAGATCTACGGATACATAAAATACATAGAGATTTAAGATCTACGGATACATAAAATACATAGAGATTTAAGATCTACCCATACATAAAATACATAGAGATTTAAGATCTACCCATACATAAAATACATAGAGATTTAAGATCTACGGATACATAAAATACATAGAGATTTAAGATCTACGGATACATAAAATACATAGAGATTTAAGATCTACGCATACATAAAATACATAGAGATTTAAGATCTACGGATACATAAAATACATAGAGATTTAAGATCTACCCATACATAAAATACATAGAGATTTAAGATCTACCCATACATAAAATACATAGAGATTTAAGATCTACCCATACATAAAATACATAGAGATTTAAGATCTACCCATACATAAAATACATAGAGATTTAAGATCTACCCATACATAAAATACATAGAGATTTAAGATCTACCCATACATAAAATACATAGAGATTTTAAATCTACCCATACATAAAATACATAGAGATTTTAAATCTACCCATACATAAAATACATAGAGATTTTAAATCTACGCATACATAAAATACATAGAGATTTAAGATCTACCCATACATAAAATACATAGAGATTTTAAATCTACCCATACATAAAATACATAGAGATTTAAGATCTACCCATACATAAAATACATAGAGATTTTAAATCTACCCATACATAAAATACATAGATATTTTAAATCTACGCATACATAAAATACATAGAGATTTAAGATCTACCCATACATAAAATACATAGAGATTTAAGATCTACCCATACATAAAATACATAGAGATTTTAAATCTACGCATACATAAAATACATAGAGATTTAAGATCTACCCATACATAAAATACATAGAGATTTAAGATCTACGCATACATAAAATACATAGAGATTTAAGATCTACCCATACATAAAATACATAAAAGATACTTTTTCAGGTATCCTTTAGCCAAAATACAAAAGCTTTTCAGCTCCTGACATGACTTGGCACAAATGAAAAATTTCAGAAAGCAACATGGCTACCCATTGCATGATTATTACATTGCAGCATTACAATTAAAATACCAACCTTTTTCAGTTTTTATTACATTTAACATGTTTTGTTTTTATACAAATACTCTCCTTGTATGTAATATAACATTTTTATCAAAACTTTACATCATTGGTAGCTTACCAAACTTTCCTCTCACACTTACAGTGATGTCATCAATGACATTCCCCACCCAGTTTCTCACACCTGATATAGAAGTAGTGTTTGATGTTGAATTTATATATTTTTTGTAAGTAGAGATCATGCTTTTTTGTGCACATACAGAAAGTACAAAACATTATTTTTATGTAAAATCTTAATTTCCCCATTTAAAAATCCATGTGAGCATTAGCATCTTTTTTTTTTTTAATCATATCACCCCGAGCAAGGCAGTAACACCACTGATGTGCAGGGGGCTACGTACTGGTAAAAAGATTGGAAAAGAGAAAGCCGGAAACCACATCCTAAACAGGGAACAAGGGATGAGCCTCTTAACCTGTTCAATAGACGTGGGTGAAGTGTGAACCGGGTGATAGATAGATCTATCTACTCCAATTGAAAATATGTATCCGTGTGTAGACAAACTTTATTAAATTTTATACAAAACTACTTTGATGGTATATGTTATTTATATAAAACTACCTTCAGGTTATATGTATAAGCTGTATTATGAAGTGAAAAGGCATATCATGCTCATCCTTGGGTTCCATTCCCAAGATGCCCTATCTAATCTAAACTTATTTATAAATGGAACCTTGTCTCTGTGTGTGTGTCGCCCCGTTACCTATAGACTCTGAAATAGCTGAATCGATTTTCTTGAAAATTTACACAGTTCTACTGTAAGCATCTGCAAGTGTTCTTAGCTAGATTTTGTGTCGAGGTACCCCCGATAAATATCGATAATCGAAAAAATCGGGTTATAGAAGGAGTGGTTCAATTTTAATGAAATTTGATACACTCATAGACAAAGACATAAGAAACGATATTCAGAAGTTTCAAGGTTTCAGTTCTTACAATAGTGCAGAAAATTGATAATATATATATATAAAAGGCAAGATGTTTGTGTGTGTGTCTGTTTATCTGCCTGTATGTCTATATTTTTTTTCAGCCCTTTTATTTTAGTTTTTGCTTCGGGTTTGGCTCTAAGTAGGTATAATCATAATTTTTAGTCTCAGCCATGATACCATTTACTCAGAGGACTTATTTAGCCTTCAAAATTCAGTTTATGATGAAAAAAACTTATTTGATATCGATACCAGGAAATCAAAATTCGACTTACATCTATTCATATTTCTTTCAGTCTACGGTTTCGCTTTAACTGGAAACAACTATTGCTTTTTAGTCTTTCGTGCCAACGTCCAAAGAGTCTGAGCTCCAGGACCATGGATTAGTTTTAAAGCTTTCATTACACCCAAGCAACACCGGGCTATACTGCTAGTTTTATATATGCTAAAAACAAATTAAATAGCCTGTATTCCCAAATCTGAAGACTAAATCACTTCTGGTGCCTAGAATTTTGGATAAAGGATTCTGAACCTGTATTATCATTTGGTTTCAAGAAGACGACGCGCAGTTCATTCTTCTTTAAAGTTCTCAATTAAAGAATAACAACAAACTTCCTCTTTTGGACATCTAAGTTATTTGTACAAGAGGATGGTAAAGTGAAGTTTGTCAAAAACTATTCATTTATATCTATAGTCATACTTTACTGGTGTGTTGCTTTCAGTAGAAGATACAAGTCCTAAACAAAGATTCAATGAAGTTAAAAGAAGGTACATTAATAGCACTCTCCAATGTAACTATCTATCATGGGTTGCTTACAGAACAAGGAACAGGAAAATGCAACTCATGTAGATAAGCACGCTACCTACTCTAGAATAAACTTATGATAATTGACAGAGTATCATTGGGGAGTGAGGAAACTGAAGTAGGCAAACTATATTCCTTGCCTGTTGATCATGTTGACAATGTTGGTAACGTAGACAACATCCGTCATAGTTTATGATTATAGAGTATCCTCTTGGCATCTGTTGACCATGTTCATCATAGTTTATGATTATAGAGTATCCTCTTGGCATCTGTTGACCATGTTCATCATAGTTTATGATTATAGAGCACAGCACAGCACATAATCTGTTCAATGAGGCAACCCTCAAAGATTAACACTCCCGAATCAGACACTCTACTGAACCAGACCAGGTCAGCAATACTTGCAAAAATATGACCACCTTTTATACACATTGCATTGAATATTTTGAGTTTCCTGATTGGTTAAGCATTCTATTGGTGAACTATAAAATGGGTTAGCTCATGGCTGTCTCCATAGTATATACATGTATCCAAAAATGTCCAACAGATCAGATATATTTGTGAAACTGGCACAAATTTCAACAATATATGGTTTTCTTTAGAAGCTCTGCCTCCAACCTTGGTATAATTTGGAATTACCAAGACACTTAGTATAAATAAAACTGTGAAAATAGTCTGGTAGGCACATTAATGAACAATTTATGTTACTTGTTGGTTTTCTTACAAATTGCACAAAGATTGAATAGATCACCAAAAATATTAATAGTAATAAATATACAATTTATCTCAACATTTTTAAATAGGTAAAAATAATTTTATATTTGCTTTTATATAAAATTCATTATCCACACATTATTCAAGCTGGTATACAGATCCTTGTTTTTTTTATATATATATAATTTATCATTCTGCACCATAACGCACATCCTTCAGGATGTGCGTTGTGGTGCAGTAGATATCGGCTCGGAACGAGAAATCAGGGAGCCGAGTTCAAATTCCAGTTGAATTCATTGCATTCACTTATGCGCAAATACCCTTGGGAAAGGTATTAGTCTGTCTCTTCCTTCCAGTTATGGGTTAAATAGCAGGACAGATTGGGTTCTATAGCCTTGGTCGGCAACCAGTCTACCGCAGAAAGCAATGGCAACCTACTGCAGGATAATCTTCTTTCAAGACATGATCGCCCAAGCGTGTTTCACGTATGGCATTTAACTGACTGAATTTATCCTTCATTTTATTTTATTTCTCTTTGTATAGATAGTTTTATATCAGGATGTCAAAGATTCCTGCAGATAACAGTAGTTACATCAAAAAAATTCAGCTACATGAACTGTCTATTTTAACGTTTTCTTTCTTTACTATAAGAGCATAGAATTTTGTAAATTTTTTTCTATATTTTCTTCAGTCATATGGAGTGTAGTTTTGCAGCAGAAAACTCTTCTAATATTGACCAAAATTGTTGGAATTGGGGAGAGAGTCCATCAGTCTTATGCAAAGTAGATTCATTGTCATTTTATAGAGAGAACATAAATCTCTTTAGAATGAGGTCAAAATGCTAGATAGGGTGCATGTATGGGGTGGGGGTGGGGGATGAAAAAAAAGAGCTACTTAAGAAAGCCAAATATTGAATTCACTGTGAGTAATACAGCAAAGAAAAATAAAGCTTCAAGGTTTTCTGATATTGTCAATGTTATATATGCACTGTGAAAATTAATATAAGTGCCAACATCTTTTTATTTATATTTCATACTAACTACTTGATTAGTTCTTTTTACAAGAATCTTTGGACATTAGATCTAGAAAAACAACTATAAAAGAAAATCTAACAAAAATGAATAATACAATTAAAGAAACCAAAATAATACAAAGTACAATGATGAACTTGTGGAATAATGACAATGATTAATTTCTAAATTACACGATGTATTTATTATTATTATGTATTTATTATTATTATTATTATTATGTATTTATTATGTATTACACTACATATTTATCACAATATTATCAATCAGTTAAGTACCCAAGGATAAATACTTGTGTGCTCATGTCTCTTTTGATTTATGGCTGACTAGGTAGCACATTTTCTCATAGTAGGTTGCAATTTCTTTCTGTAGTAGACTGGTTACCAACCAAGGCTATAGGAAGAAATCTGTCCAGCTATTCAGCTGCAGAGAGGAGAGATGGTTTCATACTTTCCCCAAGAGTATTTACATGCATGAATGCAATAAATCCAATTTAGTTGAATTCATTGCATTCACTTATGCACAAATACCCATTGGGAAGGGTATTAATCCATCACTTTAGCTATAGGTTAAATAGCAGGATAGATTGGCTTCTATAGCCTTGGTTGGCAACCAGTCTACTGCAGAAAGTGACAACCACCTGAAGGAAAATCTTCTGCCAAGTCAGTCATGTTTCTTTTGAGTGATGATTGCCCAAGCATCTATCACATACGACACTTAAAATTTAATTTAATACCTAAAATACAGTTTTAACGCTTCATAGAAACTATTAATAAAATAAAAAAAAATAACTTTGTAGGATTGGTTTATTGACTTTCTGATATAGCAATATATCAAAAACACTTAAAATTGGTTTATTGACTTTCTGCAATATATCAAAAACACTTAAAAAGTTTTTAAAATATAAAAGATGATTGCCCAAGCTTGTATCACATACAGCACTTAACTGACTGACTGAATGTAATGAACCCAATTGAAATTCAAATTCAGCTCTCAGATTTATTATTCTAGATTGATGTTTATTACACCACAACATGCATCCACAATATATATATACTAGCAGTATAGCCCAGTGTTGCTCAGGTGTAATGAAAGCTTTAAAACTAATCCATGGTCCTGAAGCCCAGACTCAGCCTAAAGAATAATTGAAATAATAAAATAATTGGTGACAATTTACCAATCGCACCTCCTATATATATATATATATATATATATATATATATATATATATACACTAGCAGAATACCCCGGTGTTGCTCAGGTGTAATGAAAGCTTTAAAACTAATCCATGGTCCTGGAGCTCAGACTCTTTGGACGTTGGCAGCAAAGACTAAAAAGCAATAGTTGTTTCCAGTTAAAGCAAAACCGTAGACTGAAAGAAAATTTTGATTTCCTGCTATCGATATCACATAAGTTTTTTTCGTCATAAACTGAATTTTGAAGGCTAAATAAGTCCTCTGAGTAAATGGTATCATGGCTGAGACTAAGAACTACAATTATACCTACTTAGAGCCAAATCCGAAGCAAAAACTAAAATAAAAGGGCTGGAAAACTGATTTTGATCAAACCCGGAATCTTACCTTTTATATATATATATATATATATATATATATATATATCGATTTTCTGCACTATTGTAAGAACTGCAACCTTGAAACTTCTGAATATCGTATCTTATGTCTTTGTTTATGAGTGTATCAAATTTGATTAAAACTGGACCACTTCTTCTATAATCTGATTTTTTCGATTATCGATTTTCAATATTTATCGGCGGTACCTCGACACAAAACCTAGCTAAGAACACTCACAGACGCTTATAGTACAACTGTGTAAATTTTCAAGGAAATCGGTTCAGCTGTTTCAAAGTCTATAGGTAACAGATACACACACACACACAGAGACAAAGTTCTATTTATAAATAAGTTTAGATACATACATTGAAATTATTTTTTTTGTAGATTTTTACTGCACTTTGTTAAATGTTTTTATTATTTGAAATACTACACATACAGTTCTATTTCTTTGTCCCTCTTGCCTTCAATATGTGAAGTGTCAAATTCTCCAATCTCTCATTCCTCCTTTTTTGTTTCCATTTTCTTAAAGTTTTCTTGTTGCTCACCCATTCAATCCTTGGTATTCTCAACATCCTTTTGTAGAACCATATCTCTTTTCCCTCAAGTCTATTCTTGATCTGTGAGGAGAGTGTCCAGAAACAGATGAGCATACTCATCTTCATTTATAACAAAATTTTCCAATCTCTTAATATTTTGTTTAGCTTTTGAAAGGTATCTTTCACTATTTCATTAAATCTTCAGTTTTTTTATTAATTGTCTGTTATAACATTTTCCAGATAGTTAAATTTCTATACCTGCTGGATTCTGAAATCTCCAATCTACCATTTATATTTTTGGCTGATCCCTTTTGCTAATGACTATACATTCTAACTTCTTACAATTGATAATTAGTCCTTACATTCTTTTACTACTTTAACCAATTTTATTTCTAAGGTCTGCCATCAACAGAGTAGCATCTGCATATATTTTCTTATTAAGATTGTACCCATCCATAATAAATCCTGATAGAAATCTAATTCTTTTAAGATCACCTCATTGTAAAAGTTGCATATATCTAATGAGAATATGCATCTTTATTTTACACCCCTTTTTATTGGGTTGGAAACAAAAGTCCCCACTCAACTTTGCATATCACTGTGTGTAGCAACTTTATTTTCAATCCAATATTTTTGTGCACTTACCCAATTCCTTTACTATCAAGATGTAAGGGATTTTCTCCCTGTAAATGTTCTGGGTTTTTCTAATATTTTTTTTTTAATCATATCACCCCGAGCAAGGCGGTAACGCCACTAATGTGCAGGGGGGCTACATAATAGTGAAAAGATTGGAAAAGAGAAAGCCGGAAGCCACATCCTAAACAGGGAAAAAGGGATGAGCCTCTTAACCTGTTCAATAGATGTGGGTGGAGTGTGAACCGGGCGATAGTTAGATCTATCTACTCCAATTGGAAAAAAAAATGAGAAGATTGGAAAAGAGAAAGCTGGAAACCACATCCTAAACAGGGAACAAGGGATGAGCCTCTTAACCTGTTCAATAGACATGGGTGAAGTGTGAACAGGGCGATAGATAGATCTATCTACTCCAATTGAAAAAACAAAAAACAAAAAAAAACAAAGTGAGAAGATTGGAAAAGAGAAAGCCGGAAACCACATCCTAAACAGGGAACAAGGGATGAGCCTCTTAACCTGTTCAATAGACTCCAATTGAAAAAAAAACAAAGTGAAAAGATTGGAAAAGAGAAAGCCGGAAACCACATCCTAAACAGAGAACAAGCGATGAGCCTCTTAACCTGTTCTAAATAATTCAAGCTTCTGTAGCAATTCAAGTATAGTCTATAAAATAGATATTCAAGAATTTGAAGAAAAAAAAAGAGAAAATATTCATGAAAGTACAAAAGAAAATACCTAACTATTAAGAAATAAGAAATTTAAATAAAAAGGAGAGAAATGAGAAAAGAAAGCAAAAGAAGATAATAAAAATGAAGAATAAATTAAAACACAATAAGCCCAAAAATTTCATAGATTTATCATTGATAATGAATTTATGTCTGAACTGTTTTTAAAATAAAAACAGTTCTGATGTTGGTATCTGTTTTTCTAAAAGTTGAAATTAACTGTTCAGGCTAAAAATCTAGAGTAAAAGACAAACCTAAAATTTTGCATAGCAATTTTCAACCTTAATCCAATATATATTTTTACAAGATTACATTACTAAGCTGAAAACAGAAATAAATACTTAAATTCGAAAAGAAAATGAGAAAAAGAAATAAATTAGGATATATAGTTTCACTCAATTGTGCTACTTTTCTTTCTTGATATTAAATGCAAAGAATAATTACTTTACTCAAAAAACAATAGAAATACTCCACTAATTCAGGTTTCACTGATGCAAATCTGTATATGCAAACAATTTGTAAACAAAATAGTAAGAAAAAGAACAGATAAACCAATTTTATTTATCATAAACTATCAAGAGTTTTATATCATTAAACCACAAGTTCATCATATTTATTGTTGTTCCTTTGTAAAACTGATTCTTTGGTATTAATCTCCAGTTTCTTATTTAAATTCATACAATAAGGAAATCCAGAAGAGTTGGAAAGAAAGAGAAAGAGAGTAAGTGATATAAGGAAACATCAAAAGAAGGAAAGAATGTGAAATATAAGAAGAGATGTAGAGGAGAAAAGATGGAGAACCAAAGAGAAAGGAGAGGATGAATGAGGTAAAGTGCAAAAGGAGAAAGCTGAAGTGTAAGAGGAGGAGGAGGAGGAGAGGCAAGTACAAAAGAGGAGGAGAACAGGTAATGTGTAGTGCAAAAGAAGGCGACGTTGAAGTGCAAAAGAGGAAGTGAAGTCTAGTGCCAAAAATGGTGGTGGGGAATATGAAATTCAAAAGAGAAGCAGGAGGAGGAAAAACAAATCAGAATGTAAACAAAAAATTTTCTAAAGAGCACAAAAAACAAAGAGGAAAAGAAAAAAATAATTTTCTTTAATAATTAAGTCGCAAAAATATATGGAAGACTAATAAAAAATATAAGATTTGATAGAAAATAAAGTTAAAATTTTGGTCAGCTGATGTATAATTGGGATGTTTGTTGTGGTGCAGTGGATATTGACTCGGAACGGCAAATTGGGGAGCTGAGTTCGAATTTCAGTTGAATTCCTTGCATTCACTTGTGCACAAATACCCTTGGGAAAGGTATTAATCCATCTCTTCCCTCTAGTTCTGGGTTAAATAACAGATTGGGTTCTATAGTCTTGGCTGGCAACCAGTCTACCGCAGAAAGTAATGGCAACCTACTGCGAGATATGATCGCCCAAAGTGTGTATCACATACAGCACTTAACTGACTGACTGATGCATAATTAGGGTTACTGCACAATTATTCTCTTTATTAATATACAATTATTGTTCCTTATTTCATTAATTAATATTAATTTATAATGGTCATAAAATACATTAAAAAGCTTACTCATAAATTTGAATTTCATGATAATCAGCAAGCATTATTTTTTCAAGTATAATTTAATGCTTAACAGTAACTACAATAATGAAAAATTAGGCTTTTTCTATTTATTAATGTTAATTTGATATATAAAATATTTTAAAACATTTCCCATTTATTCATTCCCTATTATAATTACATCATTCAACATTATACTAAACTACATTATACTAAACTACACTGAATTTGAATCAATGATATAAATGCTAATATTTTTTTTTATTATCTTTAAAGTTGTTTTATACAAATAAAAAAAATGAAATTGAAAAAAGTGATTTATAACAGTCTGGCTCTGAAGCTGCTTATTTCAGTTATAAACTAACGCAAAAAATAGAAGCATATTCCTATTAAAGTTCAATTGCTTTTCTCCTATTGTCTTCAAGTCCAAGTTAAAACTAATTTTTAATGAAATTTCCAAATAAAACAAAAACAATTATTTTTTTAACAAAACTGACCAAAAGTGTATCCAAAACAAAACAATCAAATTCAAATTGATCAATGATCCCTTCTTTGGCATGCTCCCACTTACTGTAACTCCCTAATACAACTACTGCTGACATTATGACCCACATAGTAGTAAACTCTTTGTTTGCTTCTCTAGTGAAGATCAACCACCAAACCAATTTCTCTGTTTTACCACTTAGAAAATATTCTGTCTTCACCTTTTTATTACAGACTGGCATTATCACAGAAACACTTGTCAGCAAGAATACTACCAGAATTATGAACAAGTGTAAATCATAAAACATTTCCTACGTTCTTTCTACACTCCTAAAATTCCTTTGACCTTTAGTTGTGGCAAGACACTTTTACTTACTTTCTTATACACTTTTGTGAATATATTGAACTATCTGCTTTTCCATGACGTTTAGGTCAATCTTCCTTCAATCCCCAATTCTTGAACAAGAGATCAAGTTTTATTTCCACTAAAACAAAACAAAGACTATAACTTTTATTTGTATATTTCTATTTTTTAAATCAGTTCACCCCAGGTAAGGTGATAATGCCACTAAGATACAACAGATTACTGGGAGTGAAAGAGAATGAAGAATTTAGAAGGATCTAATTATAAACAGGAAATAACAGATCAAAAATCAAATTAAAGCAATAAAATTCTTATAAATGATCCACCATATTAAACTGTTTACTCAATCAAAATGTTTATACAAATATAGATAAGCATATGTGTATGAATATACAAGTATTTATAAACCATATATATATTTATTATAAATTATGTTTTAGAACATGTACATAATTTCTTCTATATATGTCCTCTTCTCTACAATCATATGGCTGTTTCAGTGTTTCGACTTCAAACACATCATCAGGAGAAGTAAAGGTTTGGAATCATTCTCTGTTTATATTTGGTTCGTTATATTTATTTATAATAAATATTCACAGCTCTATACATCATATATCGAGCACTGTTTTAAATTAATGTTTTGGACGTAAAAAAAATTATCTTTTTTCTCTCCTCATTCTATATCCACTCGGAGATATATCTATATATATATATATATATATATATATATATATATATATATATATTGATTGTTTAATTATTTAGTTTTTGGTCATAATAAAATTAGAGCAGTGCACATTTGTATTAAAAAGTGTTCAATACAATTATATTGTAGAACTTTTTAATATTTTCCATTTGTAAACAATTATGCTAATAACTTGTTTACAAATATATATATATATATATATATATATATATATATATATATAGTGGATACTCATATTTGAGTAGCTAGTCCATTTATTTATTTGACTATTTGGGAAATATTTTGGAGAAAGTTATGTGCTCTCTGGCAGGATTTGAATCTGCATTTGCCAAGGGGAAACCATCCTAGATTTGATGTGCTTTTGACCTCTTAGTTACAGAGTCAATGTCCAAGCAAACTTGGACACATATTTTTCTCTGACTCTTGAAATAGACATATCTGCTCGGTTTCATATCCTGACATAAACAAGGCAATTTGTACAGAAATGAATAGACTTTTATTTATTAATCTGGAAGATTTTTATTAGATATATGAATAACCCTAATCCTGCATCTGACAGAATTGTAAGTAAAAAAATCTGGATAATTTTAAATTTGACAGGATTTTGTTATAGCGAAATTAAATTCTTATTCTGATCATATCAGTTCATAAGTAAAACATGCCAAATATTGATTTTGAGAAATGGGTTGTATCAAGAGCATTTTCAGCACCTGCACTTAATCATGATAAAATTTATACAAGCCCTAATTTTTGAAGCTAACTCCTTTGCAATAGATAATAATTAGAGCACTTTTGAATTGTTTATATATATATATATATATATATTTATTTTAAATACAATACTTTATTTAATTTAATTTTAAGTATATTACAAATTTATATTAACAGCAATTAAAGTTTACATATTTCTCTTAAAAGAAAGTATTTTCATTCATATTTTACATCAAGGTTTTTTCAATCTCTTACTTTAAAAAGAGATTGAAAAAAAGCCTTGATATAAAATTTATTACTCTCACAATTTTTAATCAAAGTAAATTGGGTGCAGGTATAGTATGTGGCCTACCCTTTGAATGTGGCCTATGAAATTCTGTCACTGGTATAGTCTGTGGCCTACCTTAAAAAGTAAAGAAAGTATAACTGTCTGGTAAAAGTTTAGGGCAGGCTTACGGTAATAATTGGTTTTAATAAATAGCCAAATACTTATATCTATGAATATACTTTTACTGAGTATGACTCATTTAAACCAGGTAGGCCACATACTATACTAGAATCAAAGAGGTAAGCCATATACTATATTGGCACAGCAAATTTTTGGGAAAAGATTTATATAATTTTTTTTTTAATGACTAGTTATTTTTCATGTAATCTACACCCAAATATAACAACATTTGAATTTTATTGCAAATATAGAAGACTATATACAAAAGTTTTGGAATAGTGCAATATAAATAGTAACTTAGCAGCTTAGTAACTTATCTAATTTATTTAGATGGATCTTTGGGATTAGGAACAACTCTGAAACAAATGAATTAAAATATTTCAGGTAGATAATTATTATTCTTGTATTATTTTTTTTTTTTTTTTTTTGCAGTGATGTTCACCCTGTAAAAATCACAAGACTCACTCAAGGTAGAGGATTACAGAGTAAGAGGCATAGTTTATGCAGATATGTGGGGAAGATAATGCTTAACTTTAGACTTGAACAAGTTAAAATGTAGTAATCAGGAAAATATCTTCTTGAAAGATGGTTCCACAAATTAAGAAAAATTGTTCTATTTGGCTGCTCAGTTGTACTTTATTTATAATTTTATATATCTACTACAATAATAACTGTTCTCAGCAAGGTAAATTAAATAATATTTGCTAATGAAGACATCAGAATAAAAAATTTTATAATTGCACCAACAATTAAGGATTTAGTCATTTAAAGATACAAGATTACATATGACATATGTATGTGAGAAATTTACTTTTATAAAACTTATTTAAATTAAGTAGACAAGAGCCAATAAATTTTATTGTGGTTTGTTATTAACTTACCCCTTTATTTTAGTACCTATGTATTGTGTTTGGGCTCCCCACATTAAACTTTGACCTTGTGTCACATCCATGTCTTATTGAGAAGATGAGGTAAATATTTATGCATCATTGATGTTAAAAATAATCCATTTATATAACTATATATGATGTTGAATCTGACATTTATATGTTTATGAGACCTGGTTGTCATGAAAGTCGGAACAGGAATCAAATTTATCTGTAGACAGTTGACAAAGCAAATACAGAAAAACACTATTTTTTATGCATTAAATTTCAAAGACACTCATATCTTTTTTTTAACTATAAAATTATTATTATTATTAAAATTTAATTTAATACCTAAAATACAGTTTCTATGTTTTAAAGAAACTATTAATAAAACCAAAAATAAATAATTTTGTAGGATTGGTTTATTGACTCTCTATTATAGCAATATATCAAAAACACTTAAATTTTTTTTTAAATACCTGATGATATTAAAAACTTTTAGTTAAGCATTTTCTGTGATATAGTTTAAACCCATATTAGTATGTAATGAGTTTTTTTATATCAAGAATATTAAAATAAAATAACAATTTTTAGGTCAGATACAAGTGAAAAACAACCTATTTTTCTAAATAATGAATTTGAGATTATCACAAATAATACAATAGAAAATATAATGATGTTGATAACCAAAATATTTATTAAATAAAGAAGGTTAAGAGGCTCATCCCTTGTTCCCTGTTTAGGATGTGGTTTCTGGCTTTCTCTTTTCAAATCTTCTCACTTTGTTTTTTTTTTTTTCAATTGAGTAGATAGATCTATCTATCTATCACCTAGTTCACATTCCACCCCCGTCTATTGAACAGGTATAGAGGCTCATCCCTTGTTCCCTGTTTAGGATACGGTTTCCGGTTTTCTCTTTTCAAATCTTTTTTTTCAATTGGTGTAGATAGATCTATCGCCTGGTTCACATTCCACCCCCGTCTATTGAACAGGTGTAGAGGCTCATCCCTTGTTCCCTGTTTAGGATGTGGTTTCTGGCTTTATCTTTTCCAATTTTTTTACTATTACGTAGCCCACTGCACATCAGTGGCATTACCGCCTTGCTTGGGGTGATACGATTAAAAAATAAAAAAAAAATAAAAAAAAATAAAGAATTTCCCAGAACAGCTTTGCAAAGATAAATGATTAGAGTTTGGTATTTTATGGAAATATAATTAGGAATGCCTTAAGTTTGTAAGTTTTCTTTATCAGTTTCTTTTATTAAAATTGTTTTGTTTAACTTAAGTTATCCTTTGTGATATTCTTAAACTCATTTGAATACTTTATTCAATTTTATAATCATAACTGAATTATCTCAATTATTGTTTAACATATAACATTGATCTTAAGTCTCACTGCATAACATAATTGTAATCTTTTTTCTTTTGTAATAGTTACTTTGATGTCATTTGTTTTTGAATCATTAATAATAGAATATATTGTTTTGTTATTGTTTAGAACGAATTATAAAAAAAGTTATTCATACTGAGAATTCATTTAGATAATTCAGTCAAACAAAGCTTCAAGTAATAATCAGATCAAATGCTACAAGAATACAATTTACACCAATTCAAATAAAGTAACTAATTACAGACATATTATAAACATGATGCTTTTTTTCAGTAAATGCAAGTCGGACAAAAACTTAAGCATTATAAGGAAATAAATATTATTATTTTAATATAGATACATTCTATGTATATTTATTTCTTTAATATCAAGGATAAAAATATTTCTCTTTTCCCCTTAAAAATGTTTACACTTATATTTACAATATTCAGATTGTTATTACATATTTTTTTAAAAATAACATTTTAAATGCTAAAAATGCATATTTATTGTTAAATCAAACAGCAGACAAATTTTATGACAAATTTCAATATTAAAAATGGAAAAAATACTCTCTCCTATATAAAGAATATTAAAACTGCTGTTTTAAATTATTTTTTCAAACAAGTTTTTTGCATTGCTGGTTCATGTTAATAAAATGAATATCAAATTTTAAACTGTTCAAAATGAAAAGTATAGATATTAGTAAAATTAATTCAAATTTATCACAAAATTACATATACAGAATATAAAGTGGAAAATATTTTGTGACAACAATAGATCCTATATCTAACCACTCTTTCTATTTACCTTCCCCTATGTAGCCCCAAGCACAATAGTGGCAGTGGAATGCCTTGCTTGGGGTGAAATGATTAAAAAAAAAAAAAAAAAGAAAGATGAATATTATCAGTAGGTACAGTATATGTTTCATTATTTGTCTATATTTCTGAGATGAGGTAGTATTTACACTATTTACATTATTTGAACTATTGTCCTCATCTTTGTTGCTATTTGTACAACGTTTCAGCCATTGTATGCTCCTGCCTTCTTCTGAAGAAGGTCAGAGCGTACAATGGCTGAAACATCATACAAATGGCAAGCAACAAAGATGAGGACAATAGTTTGAATAATGTAAGTAATGTTTTATTATAGAATAATATAAATAATGCTTTATTATAAAATAATGTAAAAATAATAATTTATTATAGAATAATGTAAATGTTTTTCATGCATAAAAAATAATGCTGGTAGTTGATACATGAGTTGAGAATATTGAATATATCAAGGAATACAAATCTTGAAAAGTCAAACATTCTGGATGAATAAAAATCACAAATTCAAAAATATATTATCTTTATAAAAAAAAAGTAAATATTAATTTAAAATTAGTAGTTTAGGAATAAAGCTTTAAATAATGTACACTATTTCATTTTTTTTTTTTTACTTCGATATATTTCGAAACATAAAAATTAAACATATAAAATTAACTTATTATGAAATTTGAATAAAATACTTTTGAAGTTTACGATATCATAATCAAAAGTAATGATTATTATTGAAATTTTAAAAAATATAATTTCTACAATATATAAGTAACTTAAATGCATTTTTAAAAATGTTAAGGATTATTTCCCTTTAATTTTTATAAAACCGAAAGCTTAAATAATTATCTAAATCATTTTTAATTAATATACTTAACTTTATGCACACTAACAATATTCTTTAGGTCAATATTTGCAAAGAAAGAACAATATAACAATCTTAACCAGACTATTCTAGACTTTTTGTTTTACCTTCAACAATTCAGAAAATCTTTCTCTCACTATATATATATATATATATATATATATATATATATATATATCAGACAGTTTGGTCTCAAAGGGGATTATGATTTAGCCAATAATTTTGACAATGACAACCAGACATGTATTTTTATCTATCTTATTTATAGTTATCATTCTAACATCTCAGCTGTCACTTACGTACAAGAAAAACATTCAGACATCTCTACAACCAACACTACCAGGTAAAAAAAAATAGTTGCCTTTTTTCTTTTTTTTTTTTACTTACAAATTACAAAAGTCATTTTTTTTTTCTAATATCATTATTAAATAAAAAAGAGAATTAATTAGATTAAAGACTATTTTTTAGTAAATTAGTAAAACATCCTTTTATGACATTTTCCAGATTATTACTACTGGATATTAATGTGCAGTATTACAAGATATTTACAAAAATGTTGTCTCTTGTTACAAGTTGAGAACATATTTTTGTTTTAAAGAATTTCCAAGAGCTGACAGAATGAATGTTCAAATGATTGCATCAAAATTTTCAGTATTTGCTTTCCATTTTCAGATCATTAAAATTGTTCTATTTCTTTTAGATAAAGGTATTTGCTATGGTTAACACTTAGTGTTAGTACAGTAATTATTGTAAACAGAAAACAATATGCATCAGAGTTTTTTTTTTGTTTTGTTTTTTTTTGTTTGTAAGTTCTAATTAGCAATAATATTACAATACTGTTAAAATATTCCCAAATGCTTGTGTGGACATACACATATAGCATTTCATCAAATATGCACACATAACAATATAACGAATATTTGAATACAATGTATACAATCATTCAAAATCAGATACATGTGAGCTTTAAAACAATTTTCAAGTTTAATCAACTTCTCATGGAACATGGATTGCATTTTTATTAAGTAATTTTATCAAATCCATTTTTAATACTCAGATAAAAATGAACTTATAGAAAATATAAATTAATGCAATTGCTAAATAAAATTGACAGACATAGCACAGAATATAAAAATAATACCATAGTATTAAAATAATTTTTAAAATGGATTTTAGTAATTAAATTACTTTGTTCTATAAGAACGGCTTTAATAATTTTATATCAAATAAATTAAAATGCTTTAACTAACTTCAACTTGGTTATGGTAAAAAGTATGTCCATTTTTAATAAACTAATATGAGAGTGTGTGTGCATGTGTATACACATCACACACAAATAATGCATATATTTAAATTTTCACACAATCAAAAATAATTAAGAATTATGGAATTAATCGAAATGTAAAAAAATAGATGCTTTTTAATGATTTAACTGAAAATGCTCATAAAGTTGATATTCTTATTAATATAGCTTCTGTTTGAAATACACCATAATATTTTACTTACTAGAAATAGTAAATAGTAAAATTAAATTTTAATTAAACCTAAAAATGAAAGCTTCAAGAAAGCTTTTTCAATTTTAAAAATTACTTTTAAAACTTAGGTATTGAAAATTAGTTAATGTACCTAAAAAACCTTAAATATCTTCTATAATGTAATGATAAAACACTAATGAGACATTTTTCAATTGCTGTTAACCAACCTAATATAGACCCAAGGCTATAAAAATAACTTAGACTAATTTTATTTGTCATATTAAAAATGTTCAGTAAGAGAATAACTCATGTTTTTAATTTTTAACTGGGGACGTTTTAATGTTTCTCTATTTGAAGTTAGGCAAAAAAAAATTCAAACTTCAATTTAATACACTAAAATATTTTTAATGCATTAATATTTTTTAATGAATTAAATTTTTATATAGCACCCACTTTGTAATAAATATTTAGGACTTTTATTATATTATAAAGAGGAATTATTCAAAATCTTAAAAATAGAATATACAAAATGGCCCAAAAATTTTACGTGTGTGTGTTTGTGTGTGTTCAGGTAACTACAGTTGTATGTTTTCATTCACAAGTATATAAAAAATGTTTTGTATAACAATCAACAACGGTTCTAACACACAGACACATGCACGCATGCACAATCAGTATCAGCAGTAACAGCTGTGTTGGTAGAAATCTTTAACAAGAAGACTGCAGTAGTAGTTCCACCATTACTGCTTTGACTGCCACTACCACTAGCAGTGCTAGCTATGCTTGTCAGCATCATCCCAGAATTTAAAGTTAATTGTCATCTGAACAACAACAAAGGCAACAACTGGAGTAACTTGTAGTAATTAAAGCATTCATCATCACTGACAGACCCTGCCCACAAGAGGACAGCAGCAATGACAGCAACACCAGCACTTGACCATAAGCAGTAGCAACAACAACAACAACAACAGTTTTACACCTTTAAAAAAAAAATAGTCAACTTGGGGAGGGGGGAGAACAAAAAAAAAAAAAGAAAAGAAAAAAAAGAAAAAATAGAAAAGAACCTGCTCCCCCCACTTTCACATTTAATTTCTGTTTAGTCTGTCATGTAAGAAGAAAATGTTGATATCTTAAACTGACCCCTCCAGGATTAGTCAATTCCACCATTCAATCAAATTGACCCTTTTATTTTTTTGGAGGAGGATTAATATTTAATTCCTAATCATTACCCTCCCTCCACCCCTGCTCGTTAGGGTTAGGTTTGGGAGATGAGTTGGTTGTTTTTTTTAATTTTTTTTTTTTTGTTGTTTTCTTTTCTTCAGGACTTATTTCTTTTAATTATACTTTGTTGATTGTTTTAGCAGATTGAGTGATTTTATTGTTTGACTGTTGCCATCAACCAACTGCATAGTGATTTCTATAGCATAGGGCAAAGCACGAAAATTAATTTGGCAAACAAGCCAACAATTGTTTATCTTAGGAGAAGAATGACTTGGAGAAAGAAAGAAATCCTTTTTCTATTGCAAATTGTAAAATAATTGTCAAATAACACAAATATACAAGTACAAAGACTAGAAAAACATAAATGATTATCTCATTTATACAAGTTTTATTAGATAGAATGAACTGATAATGTCAGTTAAACCTTTATACATAAAAAATTTTGAATAGTTCATCTAAGTCCATATAGATATGAATATGAATAGATTTTATACACATTTTAATTTTGGATGAAAATTTAAATAATTTAAGTATACTGGCCTTGTTCAAAAAATTGATCAGCTGAGATTATGAGCCCTCTCCCAGAAACTGTAACTAAGGTCTGCTTAGCACAGTTGCAGTATAAATTGCAGGGGGCCTCTGTGGTTTGAGGAGACATCTATAATAGGAATCTGTAATAGGGATTGGCTAGATGGCAGATGGGTGTTCTTGAAAATGAATAGTAGTCAGCCATTATATATATATATATATATATTATAAGATTAAAGTTTTTTACTAAGATCACCTATGCCAAATTTTAAAACAAAAACACCAGTTCACCCATTTCATTCCTGTTTATTTAAACTGTAAATGGGGGAAAATTATGATAAAGGAAATCTGTTATGGGTGAAATGAATGAACAGAAGGGGTAAAAATGTTTTTGATTTTACCAAAAGTAAAGTAAAAAAAGATGTAGACTTAATAGGCAGGTCAATAAAATTTGAGGAATAAAAAGCCAACAAAGTGATAATATTGGCAATAAGATTGATGATATTTATTATATTTTACTAGCCTTTTGACTAAATTGAAGCACAAAAAGATTTAAAAGTTGGAATTTTCAGACACATGTGTGTTCTTTTTCAATGAGACAAGGAATAAACAAAAAAGTGGGACTTGCTCTTTCTTTTGCTTTAATTACACTAATTATTATCTTTTGTTTTAATTATATATATATATATATATATATATATATATATATATATATATATATATATAATTTCTAAAAAGTCACCTGAGGATGAAGCCAACAACATAATGGACTGGCTTCGAAACATGAAAATTTTTGTGTAGTGACACTATGAATTTATAAAAACATTGTAACAACCATTACAGTATATATATATATATATATATATATATATATATATATATATATGTAATGAATTATTTTGGACATTATTTTTACCGATACTCATATTTAAGTAGATATTCTGTTTATAATTAAACAGTATTTTATATTTATATCTACAGCCTGATTATTTCACGATAAATTTTATTGTGAAAATGTCTGCTATCCAGCAGGATTCGAACCTGCGACCCCTATTTACATAGGGGAAGCTACCATTTGATCTGGTACTGTCTTAACCACTCGACCATGAATAGCCTCTTGATCAGACAAGGTTTTTATCATGCTTATATAACACAATTTTCTAAAAACCTTGTCTTATCAAGAAGCTATTCATGGTCGAGTGGTTAAGACAGTACCAGATCAAATGGTAGCTTCTCCTATGTAAATAGGGGTCGCAGGTTCAAATCCTGCTGGATAGCACACATTTTCGCAATAAAATTTATCGTGAAATAATCAGGCCGGCAGATATAAATATAAAATACTGTTTAATTATAAACAGAATATCTACTTAAATATGAGTATCGGTAAAAATAATGTCCAAAATAATTCATTACAAATTGTCGGTTGCTTATAACCAAGTTTCGTTAAATTTCGTTAATTTCCGTAATATATATATATATATATATATATATATATATATATATATATATATTGATTGTTTAATACTTAGTTTTTGGTCATAATAGGGTTAGACCAGTACACCTTTGTATTAAAAAGTGTTCAATACAATTATATTGTAGAACTTTTGAATATTTTTCATTTTTAATAAGCATAATAACTCATTTACAAATGGAATATATATAAAAACAGAAATTATGACTAAATGCATCCACACTAAGAAATACCATTTACTTTCTTACAGCCATGGATGAAAATGCCATAATTTGTTTTAATTTAAAAATTGTGTGGTCATAAATTCCCTGCTATGTGAACATTAAAATAAAACACTGTTACAAGAGCGTTCTTAAAAAGAAAAACAGTAAACGGTAAAATCAGTTATTAAAAATCGTCTGAACACATCACTCACGGAAGAAACCTGTGTAGCAAAATAAACTCGTTTAAAAATGGAAAATATATATATATATATATATATATATATATATATATATATATGTGTGTGTGTGTGTGTGTGTGTGTGCACATATTTTCAAATAAAAGTACAAGATCCCTGTAAAATGTAGATGTTTAATTCACAAATAATAAACAGATTTATTTTTTATCAAAATTCTTTGTAGCATAGACAAAAAATTCAGGAATAAAAAATACACATTTAATACAAGGCAAATAATATACATGTTTGTGTGATCATGTTTCTTTTGATTCAGGACTGACTAGGCAAAACATTGCCATAGGGATCAGTCTATTCTACTATTCAGACCCTAGCTAGTGAGAGAAGAGATGGATTCATGCCTTCCCCAAGGGTATTGGTACATAAACAAATGTAACAAATTCAACTGGAATTTCAACTTGGCTCTCAGATTTCTCATTTCTCTCCTTGCACATCCCCAATTAATACATTTCCTAAGAATGTAGTATTATTGAATAGATCAAATGTGTACTTGTAAAATCATTACATATATACAAACATATGCATTTATTTATGGATAAGTATGTATAAACATAAAAAAAATGTAGGAAATATAATTTGTACATTAATATATTAAATATATTTTTAAATTTATGCTAGTGTATTTAATGTTTTAATATAAAGGATTATTAAAAATAAGAAGGAGCAGATTTCGAAAATTTAATAAATGAGACATAAAAAACATTCAACACAATACTGGATAGGAAAAGGTTCAAAGTTTATTATTTTAAGGTTATACTAAATTTCAGTACACAAAATGACCTTTTCTTATGGTGTGTTCATTTTAAGGATTGACACAAATTATAAACAATTTAAATTTATGCAAAACCTGGAAAAAAAAAAAGGAAAAAGAAAAAGAAGCATTTAAACATAACTGAAAAAAAAATCCATTTTAATAACTTTTGAACTCTTTTCTTCTGTATTGAATGTGCTTGTCTTTTAGCATGTTTTTATTAGATTTTTTAAATATGCTACATTTTGTATAACCCTATCTATAATACACATTTCATAATTTCAAAATGTTATATATTTTAAACACATTAAAAAACAGATGTAATTTTTTTTATTTATAAGAAAGTATAAATAAATTTTCAGATAGAAACACAACAGATATGTTAAAAAACATTTTTTCTCAAGTTAAACCAGTTATAAAATATACTTTAAATTAATTTTGAAATGAAAACAAAAATCTATAAAGAAAATACTTAAAAATGTTTTTTACTAATTCAAAAATCAACATTAATTTTTTTTATCAAATAGTATAAGTAATATTCATGCAAATGGATGACTGCAAATCCATTTTAAAAATTTACTTATATTTAATAAAACTTACATAAACTGAATTTTTGTGTACATGTTAATACTTATTGACAAGTTATTCATACAATTTAAGTAAACAGCTGCACCTGTTCAATTCGCAATTCTTCATACCCATAATTTATATAAGTAATAATGAGGAAGTGTACTGTGGTACAGTGGATATTTTCTCAGAATGAGAAATCGGGGAGCCAAGTTCAAATTCCAGTTGAATTCCTTTCATTCACTTCGTTGCAAATACCCTTGGGAAAGGTATTAATCCATCTCTTCCCTCCAGTTATGGGTTAAATAACAGGACAAATTGGGTTCTATAGCCTTGGCTCGAAACCAGTCTACAACAGAAAGTAATGGCAAACTACTGTGGAATGATCTTCTGCCCAGTCATGTCTCTTTCGAGACATGATCACCATAGTGTTTATCGTGTATGGCACTTAATTGACTGAATAATGTGTATAATCTTTAGGAGACAAATATTTTAGTCAATACAGAACCAACTTCAAGGAAAATAAGTAATCCTCAGCACTGATGTCAGTAAGGTTTGACACAGTTTTCTTTCAATCTTTATATGTATTTGAATTTACAGGGAAAACATTACAGGTCCAGCTTTTTTCAAATGACAACTGTTTCTGACTACAGACTGAAAAACAATTAAAAATATTCACAATCAAGAAAAAAAAAATTTTTAAATAAATACTTAACCTTATTTTTTAGTATTCTTTCTATTTAGTATTTAATGGAAATATAAGTAGAGGGTGACTGAAACTGTTAGCATTATGGTTGAGTTAATACTTAAAATAAGAAAATATAAAAGAACATTACCCAAAATAATTTTTCCCAGAAAGAAACTTTACACCTACTATCAGTAGGTGTAAAGGTGATTTAAAGGTAATTGGATATTATCTCAGATGCATAATTAGGATTGAATGATTTTCTACAGTTTAACGACATTTTGAAGGTTTTTTAAAGCCAGCAAATTTTTGTTTTCTAATTGTAAGAATACTTTGGAAATAATTATTTCCTGATACAAGGCCTACTAATTAACCCATATTGAGAAGGAGAAGATTCATACTTTTCCCAAGGGTATTTTCACATTAATGAATATAAGAAATCTGACTGAAATCGAACTCAGCTCTCTAATTTTCAATTTGGAGTCATTATCCATTACACCTTCTGAACATCCAAATTTACAGTACCTGGTATTCCCAAATGATCACTCACCTAGGAACTCAATATTGCTTAACTTCAGTGACTATACAAGAATCAATGTTTCAACATGATATGGTCACAGGCTTAATTTATAAATTTGAAAATCATAAGAGCTTCTCATAATCATTTTACAAATGTCAAATTATTAAAACATGACAAAAATATATTGTTCTCTTTCTTTGTATAAATTTTGGAACATATAACAGTTCAATCAGAAAAAAATAAAAATTATTTCATTTATTCTAAATACAAAACAAATCTGTTCCCATACTACTTAAATTTTTATGGATGAATGTTCTAGATCTAAAAAAAATAGTAACTTTCTTTATAAAGTAGCATAAAAAAGTGAAAATGCTTTAAAAACTGTAAATTTGTATTTTTTTCTCTCTAGATGTTTGTCATGTTTTAAAAATTATTATTAATATAAGTAATATTTATTTTCTCTGAAGAAAAGTAAATACATTTAATATTTATTAAATACTTTCTATAGTTAAACACAAAAGTAGATAATAAAATGGTTTACACAATCGATTTCTTTGCTATGAAAGCTTCATTACAGTAATATCAATATTATTTTATATTGCTTCTAAATAGATATTTATTTTATTGTAACCAGGTAAAAATTTATAAAATACTATTTTCTTCACTTTTACATATATATTCTATACTCTTTTGAAATTATATATTTATGTTTGACAACGTGGAAAAATTCAGTGTTACATGTTTTGTCCTTAAAAAGATTTCATCAGACTAATGTAATGTTTTTATTGATGGAATTATATATATGTGGGAGGAAATATAAAAACTAACTTGAGTTATTATTATATACCCAGGGGAAGTACTGAAGATGTGGGAATGATAAATTTAAAATTTCTGAATTTTAAATATTTTTTTAACTTTTAAGATTTTTTTTGTTTAAAAAAAAATTTAATTAAAAAATGTAAAACTTAGCATTCTTAAGCACTTCTCTTTAGTACATAATTATAAGTGATGCTTACCTTTATATCAGCCCTACCTACACAGATACACCTAATTCCATCAATAAAAACATCTAGCCTAATGAAGTCCTTATAAAAGATGAAACACACTACAAAATTTTTTCATTGTCATTCAATTGCCTAACATAATTCTGGCATATAAAAATTTATAAATCATATTTTTCTATAATTATGTTTAAAATTATAACATTATAATATTAATCCTTTTAGTACAGTATCAGTACATCATGAAATAGAAGTTCTAACATATTCAAAACATTTAATTCTTTTAGTACAGTATCAGTTAAAACACCATGAAAATGAAAAATATTTCAAAGTAGTCTTCTATTCCTTTAAAAAATTATTATATCAACGATCTTTAAACATTTTGTGTGTGTGTGTGTGTGTGTGTGTGTGTGTGTGCGTACTCTTATAATGTAAGAGTTGTAACTAATCTGAATTATATATTTTTTTAAAAATCTGTTAAAATGACACTTTCTTGAAGTTTGTTTATGTGTTCACTAATAAGAAATTAGGATTTCATAAATAATTAACAAAAATCTAGATTGAATCATTTATTTAACTTTCATTGCTGAACAGTTTTTGTTGGAAAGTGGCAAAAAAATATCTTGTCTTCCTAACCAGAAATTTTAAAAAATAGTTTGGGGAAAAATAAAACAAACAAAAACAAATACACTGCAGTTCTAAACTATTTTTTATATCATGAACACAATTCCTGTGACTCCCCTGATTTGTAGGAGCACCACAGTATTGATAGATATTAGGTAGGATAACCTAACAGAACCCAACCCTCTCCAGGCTGGTTTTAAATTCAGGGTTTTCCTTCTCCTAGACCAGTTGTCACCAAGTGTATTTTACACACAACTGGGGGAAGAAGAGATGGATTCATATCTTTTGTAAGGATATTAATGTGTACATTACTTTTTTTTATGTAATTTAACTTAAGAGTATTTTAATCCTTCTTCCAAATTAACAACAAGCATATATATGCATATATATATATATATATATATATATATATATATATAGAGAGAGAGAGAGAGAGAGAGAGAGAGAAAGAGAGGGGGGAGACAGACAGACAAAGAAAAAAGAGATAATTATATGAAAAAAAATATATATATATATATTAAAATTTAACTTTTTTAGGATTATTTTCAAAACATTCTTAATTTAGCCATAAGTTTATTTGGTTTGAATATGATGATGTGATGAAAATTGTGCTTCTACACAAGAAAGCATTTTAGAAAACAACATATAAAAATGGCATATTTTTCTTTAAATATCCACAGATCACAATACAGACTTAATACAAACCAAGTTATTTATAGTATTACATTTTTTTTTAAATTTTCAAATAATATTTTTTGATTGAATTGTTATTATATACAGACTATTTTCATGTAAAATTTTATCAGAAAATAATACAATTTTATGATATTTGTTATTTTTTAATTTATTTCTTCATAGGCATGTTGGAATATAAAAATATTATTAAAGAACAAATGTAAATAAAAATATACATAAGTCAAAACTAATTTCCTTTGATAAAAGAATTAAATCTATTCGTATTTTTGATGATTTAACAAAGTAATTTCTATCTCCATTAAAATGCTCATTGTACATGTCTTAATTTTTTCTTTTTTAAATTTAAAGAAAAAAATAATATAACCTTATAAAATTACTTCTTGAATTAATTTAATTAAGTCATATTTTTTGGCAATGTGGGGATTACACATTCACGCATATGCATGTGTGTGTGACTGTAAATATTATGGTAACATTGTAGATAAAACTAAGTATATTTAATTACAAAAAATAAACTGTAGTTATTTTTCTATTATAGATTTTCACACAACACAAGACATTATATTCCAGAAAACTACTATAAAATTCTTCCTGTATAAATTACAAAATCATTGCAGCACTTTTCACAGTTTAATTTTTGTATTATGTTTTCCAATTTCCAAGTGTCTTATTGTATAACAGAATTGAAATTATGAATAAAATGTCTAAATTTTATACTTTTCTTTCTCTCTCTCTCTCTCTCTGTATTCAAGTACTTTCAACTAATCTTAATAACATAGAACAAAAAAAGAACTTTAAACAGTTTATTCAGAATTTCAATGTCAACATACATTTAATGAGATTAGGTGTGTGTGTGTGTGTTTGTGTATAATTAATCATTATTAACTACCTGATGAGACATTGTTCTTTCAATGTCAAAACAAAATGTACAATTTTGTAGTAATTTGTAGTTTTCACATGTTCTAACCTAATAATTAATAATAAATATTCATTGCTCTACTTTTATATTGAGCACTGTTTTAAATTAATGTTTTGAATGCTGCAAATATTTTCTTTGTACTTATTCATTTGGTGAGATATATATATATATATATATATATATATATATATATATATATATATAAGTATTGCAAATCTCCTGAAGACATAACTCATGGTAGAAACCTAGGTCACGTAATAACTCATTTACAAAAGAAAAATATTCAAAAGTTCTACAATATAATTGTATTGAACACTTTTTAATACATATGTTCATTGGTCTAACCTTATTATGACCAGAAACTAAGTAATTAAACAATCAATATATATATATATATATATATATATATATATATATGCACGTTTTGTTAAAAATGACAGACAAGGGGTGTGGTTAAGATTTTTATATAATTATTCATGTGATCTTATAATTTTTATCTTTTCAGTACACAATTATATAAAACTTGCATAAAATAGGGATTTTAGCCTAGAAACACTATATATATATATGAGAGAATGAAAGTGATTCAACATCATTTACCCACTTCCATTTATTAGACATTAAGTTATGTCACTTAGCATCCTCCATAATTTACCTCAGCTTTTCAGTTAACCTGATGAATATTAAAAATTCTGTAAAACCTAAGATTTTTAATTTTGTTTATAAATAGTTGTTGCAAAATAAAATCCTCACATTTGCCTTGATAAAATCAGTCAGAGGACAAAACATGTTGGCTAAGTTTTCCTTTTGTTATATATATATATATATATATATATATATATAGAGAGAGAGAGAGAGAGAGAGAGAGAGAGATAATTTGCTTTTTATTTAAAATTAATATAGTTTATATAGTTTACATTGCTATGTAAAGTATATTAATTTTAGATAAAAACACAAATTTAGTTATATTATGCTCTACAATAATTGTTGTAATGAGCACTTTTTTAAAAAAAAGGAAATGCCAAAGAACTCAAAATTCTAAAACTTGTTTTTCTTCACCTGTATATATATATATATATATATATATTATTTAATTACTTCGTTTTTGGTCATAATAAAATTAGACCAGCGCACATTTGTATTAAAAAGTGCTCAATACAATTATATTGTAGAACTTTTGAATATTTTCCATTTGTAAATGAGTTATTACACAACCTAGGTTTCTACCATGAATGGTTTCTTCAGGCAATTTGCAATAATAGATTTAGGAGAGTATATATATTATCCTAAATCTATAGCAGTTTCATGCCCTATGTGATCATCAGGTGCATATTATCTGATGATTGTGCAGTGCATGAAACTCCAAGTCATGCTATAGATGGCGGATAAGATGTATATATATGTAATATATCAGTCAATTAAGTGCCATACATGATACATGCTTGGGCGATCATGTCTCGAAAGAGACATGACTGACTGAGCAGAAGATTATTCCGTAGTAGGTTGCCATTGCTTTCTGTGGTAGACTGGTTGCTGACCAAAGCTATAGAACCCAATCTGTCCTGTTATTTAACCCATAACTGGAAGGAAGAGACGGATTAATACCTTTCCCAAGGGTATTTGCACGCAAGTGAACACAATGAATTCAGCTGGAATTCGAACTTGGCTCCCTGATTTCTCGTTCCAAGCTGATATCCAATGCACTACAACGCACATCCTTATGTATATTTATCAATATGTGCTATTACATTGGACAATGTTTTATTAACACCAGATAAATATTTATATATAGAAGTGTACCTGCATGTATATTTATATATAGAAGTGTACCTGCATGTATATTTATATATAGAAGTGTACCTGCATGTATATTTATATATAGAAGTGTACCTGCATGTATATTTATATATAGAAGTGTACCTGCATGTATATTTATATATAGAAGTGTACCTGCATGTATATTTATATATAGAAGTGTACCTGCATGTATATTTATATATAGAAGTGTACCTGCATGTATATTTATATATAGAAGTGTACCTGCATGTATATTTATATATAGAAGTGTACCTGCATGTATATTTATATATAGAGATATACACATGAAATAGGAAATGGCAAATCTTCTATTATGACAATGTGGGACACTTAATAACAAAAGGAATTGACACATAAACCAATATCATCAAAGATAAAGGAAAAACTTGAAGCAACTGAAATGTGGTTCTACAGAAGGATGCTGCAGATAACATGGGTCAAGCATATGAGCATTGATGAAGTGCTAGAAAGGATGGAAATGAAAAGGAAATTAATACTGAGCATCAGGAAGAGACAACTAAAGTTCCTGGGACATGTAATGAGGAAGGAGGGCTTGGAGAACCTGATACTAACAGGCCAGATAGAGGGAAAAAGAAAGCAATGGATAACATATTTGAAGGACCTGATCAGGGGGATGATGGAATGGGGGTTGCTTGGTGTAATAGGAGAAAGCGTGCTAAGAACCACCAGGGATAGGGAGATGTGGAAAGCCATGGTTGCCTACGTCCTGAAAGGACAGGGTACATTAAAGAAGAAAGAAGATATACACAAACATAAAAAAATAAAATTTAAAAGCTTCAAATCACCTCTCCTCCTTGAACATGCATAGTTAGATTAACATAAATAGCACTTTAGCTTGATGAGGCACTAAAGGCTGAAGAGCTTCAAGCCAAAAAAAGATTTTGCCTCTAATTTTTCTTACATATGTGTGTGTGTGTGTGTGTGTGTGTGTGTGTGTGTATGTACATGTAAGGTATGTAAGAATATTAATTCAAAAAGATATGAAAATATATTTTTATATATATTTTTTCAAATAACATCAATCAATAAAGTATATTGTGTGATATTATTCAAATTACAGATTCTTACGTTCCTTACAAGAGACGAAATGGACATTAATTATTAAATAACCACAAAAATCCTATTCTTTAAAATTTATAAATATTTTAAATATGTTTTAAATAAACAAATTACTATCCTTATTTTCTCAATAGTATTTCAAGATGAAATAGTGGATCATAAAATTAACTGATTTGTTTGTGTCAATTTTCCACAAAATATCAAAAATACATAGCAATCAATTTTTCTGAAGAAATGCTAAAAAGATAAAAAATAAATGATGAAAGGTTTTGGACTGAAGTGTATATTTGTAGATATATACAAAAGAAGATTAATATGTATGTGTAGTTATTAACTAATTCTTATGTGAAAATTTCATTGTATAAGTTCTAATCAGTCAGTTTGAGCATAAAATTTTTTACCACAAAAATATGCTGCAGAATTATCGTTATAAGTTGTAAATTAGTATTAGTAGGTTTAAACATAAACAAATTACTTACATAATAACAAGAGAAATTTGCATGAAAAATAAATACATGCAAACACTAAAATATAATACTAATAAAACGGCAAGTTTTATAATACAGAATAGTTGTGTGTATGCTTTGCATGAGTATACATAAAAAGGCCCTATGATATATGTGTGTGTGTGTGTGTGTGTGTATATATATATATATATATATATATATATATATATATATATATATATATTTATTTTAAAAACAGAAATAGGGGTTGTTCCAACAAGAGAACTTGGTATAGAAGAAAAAAGTGTGAGAAGCCGTAAACTTTTTGTTTAAAGTGTAGATTTATTGTCACTATTATTATTACTTGCTTTTTGTATAATATATTAAGTGTCAATAATAATATTTGTGTCACTACAGATGTTTCAAGTCCAAAGTTGACACTCTTCAGGTGAATAAACTTGTGACTTTACATATCAAGGTCTGTTTGTCTTTCTGATAGCAGAAAATATTGTGTATATATAGATAAGTGGTTGGTGAGCAGGTCAGAAACTTTCTGTTTATTTGCCTGAAGAGAGTCAACTTTGGATTCAAAACACATGTAGTAACACAAATACCATTATGGACACTTAATATGTTATACAAAAAGCAAATAATATTAATAATAATAATTACAATAAATCTACACTTTAAACAAAATGTACACAGCTTCTTGTACATTTTTCTTGTGTGTGTGTGTGTGTGTGTGCACAGGTATATATTAATGGGCATGTATAGTTGTACATGTATGTACAAGTATACAAAAAAAAAGAAAGCTCTAATGTGTGTGTGTGTGTATGTGTGTGTGTGTGCCTAACCCCACCACAAAAATATTCCTGATTTAAAATCCAACAATACCAAATGGCTCTAATTTATCTAATATAGATAAAACAAGCAAATAGACAGCCTTTTAAGACTGGATATTTGAAGGTGATAAAGTAATGCAATTTAATATGTTTTATGATTCCCACCTATCCTCAGAAACCCCAAGTCATTTTTCTCATGAACAGTTTCACCTTTCTTTCATTCTAACCAGAGAAATCCAAAGAGAGTTTAAGGCTCTCTAGCAAAACATGTTAATACGTTTTCCACTTTGTCTCATCATCTTCACAGAAAATATGTAAAATGTAACCAACACTTATTATCTGTATTGTCAAAAATTGTTTAAAATCGTTTAAAATAGATTTTAAAGCAACTGAACTTAAGACATAAAATTTCTATTTTCTACAAAAACATATATATATATATATATATATATATATATATATATATAACTATAAAAACTTATATTTACCTAATAGGCATAAACATTTCAAAATTCTGCTGGTAACCAGAGAAAAGAAAAAAAACATTCTTGAAGTAATTTATTTTCATTATATTTGACTGTTATGGTATATTTACCTAAAATAAAAGTTGTTTATCTTTTAATATATATATCATAATATGATTGTGTTTAATACTGTTATATTTAATAAATATAACTAAAATAGTAAAAAATTAGAATGAAAATAATTTAATGTGAAAACAACTGCAGTATATCTTAGTAATACATTTTTATTCATTTAAAAATACAAAATTTACTCTAAATATTTATTGTAAAAATATGATATTTAAAATTTTCATTCACTATTTGCATTTAATTTAATTCATTTGATTATCAAATTTGCTGCTAAACTCATTATGAACTACAACTATGAAAAAATTTTAAAAAATGTCAATGCGATTTTCTTTTTTAATTCTAAGACATTGAGATAACAAATACAAATATATGTATATTAATCAATAATCATTCTAATTAAGTAAAAATATGTTGAAAATATGAAAGAATGGGCACAAATATTTTGATAGATAAATGGTATATTCTCCTTTTAGATGATGCAACAATGGTATCTTCCCATTTATTGTAGAAAAAAATGAAAAAGAGAGAACTGAGATGATTAATAACCTCAAACTTATATGCATTCCAAAAATATCTGTATGATTAGACTTCAAATTCAAAAATATTCAAAACAAATAGAATTGTCACAATTCTTCTGTACAGACAAACAAATCTGAAAACATACATGATTACACATATATACATTTTGCTTATACACATACACACCATATATATATATATATATATATATATATATAACAAAAGCCCCTTGAAAATGTCTAAAAAAATGGCCAGGAGCATTTGGGATAATATGGACAATTTACTTACAATAAATGGGAAAAGTAAGAACGCTGTAAAAACTAAAAAATTGAATTAAATTTTCTTTGTGTATCATATTTAACAAAAGATGTTTAAAAGAAAGGTTGCTGCCCATATATATATATATATATATATATATATATATATATATAACCTAGATTTTTTAAAATATCTTCTTTCCTAAAAGAAATGCTTCTCACTCAAGCCAATATAGATGACATACAGTATTATGCATGGCCATAATTATTTTTTTTTAATTTCAAACAAAACATAACTCATGACCTTTAAAGATAAAGTCATTAATTAAACAAAAAAAAAATAAAAATCAATAACATTAACTCACTTTCATTTAACAGGCCAAAAAATTATGTCACTTAGAATCCTCCATAGTTTATTGTTATGCTGTAAATTTTTTGGACTACTTTGGAACATTTTCTAATTCAAACTTTAAAAATTTAGTGTTATTTTATTTTATCCACATTATAACTTTCTTTAAATATAGGTTACTATATATAATTTCTATACTTTCACATAAAAGGTTTCTGCTTGTCTTCTTATATATATATATATATATATATATATATATATCAGCATGCGGTGTAGATAGAGAAGAATCCAAAGGAGTATCCTGTACATACAGTGGTAGAATAACTCTCTAAGAGAGCTCTAAATATATATGTATATAAATACATATAGAGCAAATATAAAAAAAATTAAGGCAGACACGTTATTTCATGGCAATTCGGAAGTATAGGCCTATTTCAGGCGAACCAACTATTTCAGGTAAACCAACTATTTCAGGCAAACCATCAACTGATGATGGTTCGCCTGAAATAGGCCTATACTTCCAATTTACCATGAAATAACGTGTCTGCCTTAATTTTTCTTTTATATAAATATATATATATATATATATATATATATATATAGGATTAATACTAATATAAAATTTGTCACTTAGCCGATTGATGTTATCTTCTGCATCCTGACTCTAGACTTTCATAAGCAAACACTCCAGCAATAACTCCATCCATTCATCAAGGAATATCAGCAATATATATTTATTATATTTCTAAATATAATATTTTTATATTTACCTGATAAATACACATGAAAGTTGAGGTCAGCCACTGTTGACTAAAAATTTATTAAAAATATTATACTCTGCCATGGAGTTTCCTTTCTTTAGTGTGTCTTTATAGAATAAACTTTTAGTAGTTGCTTGCTTTATATTTTATTTAAATTATATATATATATATATATATATATATATGTGTGTGTGTGTGAATGAATGATTAACTTTTGACTAGGCATACATTAGAGCAATATCCTTAAGTTAACTTCACTATAGTAAGTCAGTTAAGTGCCATACGTGATATACGCTTGGGCAATCATGTCTCAAAAGAGACATGACTGACTGGGCAGAAGATTATCCCACAGTAGTTTGCCATTGCTTTCTGCGGTAGGCTGGTTACCGACCAAGGTTATAGAACCCAATCTGTCCTGCTATTTAACCCATAACTGGAAGGAAGAGACGGATTAATACCTTTCCCAAGGGTATTTGCGCGTAAGTGAATACAATGGATTCAACTGGAATTTGAACTCGGCTCCCCGGTTTCTCGTTCCGAGCTGATATCCACTGTACCACAACGCACATCCTTCACTATAGTAGTATGTGATAATATGTATAAGAATCTACACAAAAAATATATATGATTTATATAATTAAGATCTAAATGTAAGGGTGATTTCAAATCACTTATAAAGAAATATTATAAGTACATGCTTTATGGTTGATAAGCTAGATCCAAAATATTTTATAAGTTTTTATATATGTAATAATAGACAACTATATTCTTACACTACATATTCTTTTTTCACACCAACAAACACATGATTCTAAAAGTATGTTAATGATTATTTTCTTGCTTTTATATAAGCACATATATATGTATATACAATGTGATGTGAGAAAAGTTATCAGCCCAACTAAGAATTATAATGTTCAATTACATAGTCAAATTTTGAGAAGTGTGTCAAGTCAAGAATTTTTCAGCAACCTTTTAGTACATGCACACAAATTTGTTAATATATCTGTAAAGAACACTTTCTGACAATATGTCTGTCTTCAGGCAGCAGGGTTCATTTGGGAAATTTTCAAAGCATTCATCCATAGACAATAGTGCAAAAAAAGACGTAAAATAGAAAAGAAATAAAAATATCCAAAACAAAACAATTATTTAATGCAATGTAAACATCAGTGATTTTTTTTTATTCTCTTCAGCTACATTGTCACTATCAATATCTAACATTGCTTTTAATTTCCTCACCCACCAAAATAAACCTAAGATTCTCAACAGAATGAAAGACAAGAAAACCAGTCTCAGACTTTGCCAGGCCAGAATGTGTTGAATTCAGTTCGGCTGAATTCCAATAGAATAATTTTCATGTACCATTTCTGTATGGCTGCTTTCTTTGCTGCATTTAACCACTCATTCTGAATGGGCATCATTTTACGGTTGTAATCATTTCATCTTATTCCCAAAGTGCACACACATCTTTTTCTACTTAAGCAATGCCTACTTTGATGGGGGAAATATTTTTTTTATTGCTATTTTCACTGCAGTTACTGGACATCCATCCACTCAATATACCTGTCTTTCATCATCAATTTATATTGCTGGTACTAAAGTCAAAACAGAGTGGAAAATAATGTACTCTGCATGTGTATGTAAGCATATAAACTTACACATCATTATTATTACTTTTATTTTCACTATTAGAAGCTTTTATTTAATTATTATATTTGTTTTCATGTGTTTGTTATTGCCATTATATATATATATATATATATATATATATATATATATATATATATATATATATATATATATATATATATATACTATATATTAATATATATACTATATATTAATATATATATATATATATATATATATATATATATATATATATATATATATATATAGAGCGAGAGAGAGAGAGTGAGTGAGAAAGCGGAGAGTGGGGCATTTTTCAGAGATACAGTTCTCGTACTTACATATTCACATTATTGTTACTAGTTTTACATTGTAATCCATTTGTTATTACCATTAGTATAAAATAAACAACAAAAGTTGATCTTCAATACATCTATTCATATATTACATTGTCACAAGAACATATGTTATTGATATTAATAATATTATTATTAGTTTTTCTTAAGATCACTTTCTAGATTTATAGAATCTATAATAGAACTTTACATACATATATGCACATACACACAGCAATTTGATAATAGTTTATGTTATGGATGTATACATTTGTACAATTTATATTTATTTGAAAAACAAAGAATATTACTTTGATTAAGAACATCTAATTCTTTATTTTATATTTTTGCCCAATATTTTATCCAAAATAGGAATATCTTTCTTTTGATAATATCAATGTATTCATGCATACAAATTATTGAATTTTACTAGTTCTTCTCTAGAAAGGAAAAAAGTACATTTCTTTATCATATTTTTAGTGAAATTTCATATCAATCTTTCGGCACATTGATTATTAATATTTGATGCCCTAAAGTTCATTGATACTGAAGATAGATAGATCTGAATAATTATAAATTATAAACATCAAAACAAAAAAATGACAACCAAAGACATTTTGTTATGTACCTACCTTATAAAGAATAAAAAGATCACAGTATATTATAGGATTTCATAGGAAAATAATCCTGTTATATCAGTAGAGAGTGTTGCAAAATTAAAAGCAAAGTGTTATTTGTCGGAAAAAATGAAAACTAACTGGAAAGAGATTTCCTTCAATTTATATGAATTTATAACTAATCAAAATGAAAGTACAAATAGATTTTACTTTAGTCATTCTTGCCACATTTTTTAATGAATAATTACAGTAACTTCAGTATTCAATACATTTGAACATTGAAATTTTCAAATGAAAAAAAAAATGAATAATTTGGTTACAGTATTAAAAATATATCTATCCTTCAACATTTGTCTATATTTCTGAGATGAGGTATTGTAACTATTTACACTATTTACTTTGTTCAGACAGTTGTCCTCATCTTTATTGTTATATCTATGATGTTTCAGTCATTATGCACTTCAGGTGATATATGCTGGAATTTTGAACTGAGTGCTTTATTTCATTCACCAACACAATGGATAAAAGCATTGATTGATCTAATCCAGTGACTTGATCCAGAGAGTTGTGAGTTCAATATCTGGCCACAGCAGATGTCAACAAAAACTTGGAGAGTTGAGTTACTAAAGGGAAATAACTGAAACTGAGATATCCAGAAGAGGCATGACATGTGGAACTAGAACAATCTACCCCTGCAGCTGAAATAAAGGGTTTAGCTCAAAATTTCAATGTATATCTCCTGAAGAAGGTCTGAGTATACAACAACCAAAATGTGAATATGATAATAAAGATGAGGACAACAGTTTGAACAAATAGTGTAAATGATTTGGTTACAGTATGAGAAAAAAATCTAAGGCATTAAAATTTGCAAAAGGAAGATTTTTTTTTCTGGAAATTGATGTTACATCTATTGAAGAATTTATCTTCAATAAAAATGTTAATTTATTTACATTGTACTGTTTTATTTTCAATTATCGGAACTACTTATTAAGAGCAATTTTTGCTTGTCTTTTCACTGGTAAAATATAACTGAACAAATTGTATCACCCCGAGCAAGGCAGTAATGCCACTGATGTGCAGGGGGCTACGTAATAGTGAAAAGATTGGAAAAGAGAAAATGGGAAACCACATCCTAAACAGGGAACAAGGGATGAGCCTCTTAACCTGCTCAATAGACGTGGGTGGAGTGTGAACCGGGCGATAGATAGATCTAGGATTTATAGGAATTAAAAGATTAAAATATAACTGGAATTGCTTAAGGCTGTTTTACACTGACATTGGCAATCTGAAAACCATAATGAAAATAGAAACAATTAAACATAATAAAAACAACAGGTAAAAAGCCCCAAATGTAATGTAGATAATGCATACATAAGATGCCGCAATAGAAATAACAATTGCTATAAAAGGTAAAATGTAGATATGGAGGAAGAGCACACAATATTTTACCAAATAAAAAGTATGAAAAATTTCTCTAATAAGAGTTAACATAACAATAAGATGACAATGAAAATCTGAATTAGAGTTTTTCAATTAATGCAAGGTTATATGTAAGGCATTATTTACAGAAAAAAAAACTACCCAATCAAATACAAGAACATGTTGTCAACTAATAGTTTTCAGGTTAGGCCTATTAAATAGTTATTTGGCATGCTTTATAGATCTTTGGTACATTACACAGCATGTCAAACTAAAATACTCAATTATAGATCAATTTTATATCCCATATTCTTTATAGTTTATCATGTTTAAGCTCAGTACAAAAGACTTGTCACAACCTATAAAATCTAATTCTGCAAAGCAGTTCTTTAACTTTCATGACAATAGATACTTTACATAAATTCTACAAGATCGGTTGCCCTGAAACAGAATTTATGATAAGAATGTTCTTTCTTTTAGACTTAAATTCTGATCCACGGAATATTGATTCAACATGAGAAGTTAAAATCAATTAAGATATAAATAAAACACAAAATAAAATGTCTAAAAAATTGCTTCCAGTACAAAGTATAAAATAAATTTCCTAATGTATCTACATCCATTGAGGAAATTTTTGCAAAACAAATTCTATCAATTATAAATAATAAATAATTAATGGTAGAAGTAATAATAGTAGTGCTAGTAGAGTATTGATGCTTGAACATCAATGACTAATGCAATGCCTGATGTGTATAAAATAAAAAGAAAAAATGATTTGTGAGTAAAGAGCCAATAGAGAAATTTCTTGTAATTAATAAGAAAGTAAGAAAAATATACAAAAATTGATATATCTTCAATTGTGATGAAACACTATACTTTTCTTGTTTATTTTGTAAATATTAAACAAAGATATATACAAATTAACACAAATTGCAAATACATTTATATAAAGATGTGTATGTATGCATATATATATATATATATATATATTTGTGCAACAACCTTTCTTTCAAATATCTTTCATTAAATACAGCTCACAATGAAGATTTAATTAATTTTTTATTAGGTTTTTCCTAACATTTTTCTGTTTTGTCAAAGATAAGAAATATAAAAATTGTACATAATTTTTATTATTCCAAGCACTTTCTGCCATTTCTATCACCATTTTCAAGGGTGTTTTTGTATCTGGTGTTCTTTTTCCTCATGTTTTGACTGTTATATAGTAATTTATTTTTGTGTTGCTTTTGAAAAAGCATTTATTCATATATGTAGTCAGATTAAAAACATTTCAGCATCTCCCTCTGTGAGTGGGTTTATATATATATATATATATATATATATATATATGTGTGTGTGTGTGTGTGTGTGTGTGTGTGTGTGTATATATATATATATATATATAGATAGATAGATAGATAGATAGAGAGAGAGAGACAGACAGAGAAACGTCATTAATGAAAAAATATTTACAAGTCACTTATAAAAATCTGCAACAGAAAAGAGAATCTACTTTTTCCATTTGCATCACAGTAAGCACTTCAAATACATATTTTTTTAAATCATTTCACCCAAGATGGGACTGCCACTAGTATACAGAGAGTTACAGTGAGAGAAAATACTGGGTACGTGGGTATTGAAGAAAGGATAAAAGATGAACAGGATTTGAAAAGGTAAAAGTTTGCAATTGATAGTGCATTTAAATTTTTGGAAATTGTAGCTCTCAGGAAAGCAAGTAAATGAAAGGGAGTAGAAAGAGCAAGAAGAGAAGCTGTTGGAGTAGAAGTGGCAGTTATATTTAACTATTTCAACAGTAAAAGCATGGGACCTAGATGCCAATTTAGTAGTACATTTAAATTTACATGGATTGAACACCAAGAAAAAATGCTCATCAGAGCAGTTGACATGATAATGTTTGTAGAAAAGACAGAGGGAAGTCACATTATGTCAGTGAGAAAGTGAATGAAATCAAGGTGCCAAATTAGAACTGATTACATTACCGATCCTTCTATTGGATTTTGTCAAGAATCTCAAAAAGCACCTGACCAGATATGAAAACAGTATTCAACGCACAGACAAATAGTAGATTTATAAATGTGCCAAATGGATTCTGATAACAGAAACCCAACTGTTTAACTATGCTCATATCCACTGTTTGATTTCTGCACATATTCAATCAGCATCAATGAATGTCATTCAATGCAATATTTCTACATGTAGGAATTTAATAAAACACCTCTGATATGCCATATGACCAGACTTGTTTACTCTCATCACCACAAAAAAATATCTGCAATTGGTAGGAAGGTTCTTTTAATACTACTTTAATAAATAATACTATTAATATCCATATTATGACAACATAATAGAATAGGAAGTATTACTTTCAAAACATGAACAGTACCAATTTCTATTGAGTTTATTATATTCTCTTATATAAACATCCTTGGGAAAGACATGGATACATCTCTTCTCATCAGTTATGGGTTAATTAATAAGATCTGCATCACTAAATCATTACCTCAAAAAAAAAAAAACATTCTTACAATGTAAAAATATTTTCTGACTATAAATAACCTGTAAAGAGTTGATAAGACATAGAAAATGAATCAATCAACTTTCAAAACAGTCCTAATATAGTGATTTTCTAAGCATAACTTAGATTATTTACACTATTTACATTATTCAGGGATGTGCGTTGTGGTGCAGTGGATATCGGCTTGGAATGAGAAACTGGGGAGCCAAGTTCGAATTCCCTGCATTCACTTACGTGCAAATAGCCTTGGGAAAGGTACAAATCCATCTCTTCCCTCTAGCTATGGGTTAAATAACAGGACAGATTGGGTTCTAAAACATTGACTGGTAACCAGTCTACCACAGAAAGTAATGGCAAGCTACTGCCGGATAATCTTCTACCTAGTCAGTCATGTCTCTTTCGAGACATGATCATCTAAGTGTGTATCACGTATGGCACAACTGACTGACATTATTCAGACTGTTGTCCTTATCTGAACATTTTCAGGTGATTAGAATTTCAAACTGAACTCCTTATTTCATTCACCAGAAAGGATTGTTCTCATTCCGTTTCTGACTGTCTCAGTATTGGCTATCTGCCTTTAATTCAACTCTCTAGGTTTTTTTTTTTGTTGTTGTTGTTGTTTACCACTGCTGTAGCCAGGTATTGAACTCACACCTCACTGGGTCCAACCAATGCTTTTATCCACTGGGCCAATCACTTGAGGAAGGTCGGAGAGTACAATGGCTTAAATGTTGTGAATATCGCAGCAATAATGAAAACAACAGTCCAAACAATTTAAATAGTGTAAATAATCACAATACCTCATCTCAGAAATGTAGACAGATCCTGGAGAAGGTTGGAGTATACAATAACTGAAATGTTGTGAATATGGCAACAAAGGTGAGGACAACAGTTCGAGCAATGTAAATAGTGTAAATAATTACAATACATCATCTCAGAAATATCAACAAACATAACTTAGATTTGGCACAAGACTGAAACTATGAAGCACCCATTGAGGATAAAATTCACATTTAAGTCATAATTGATCAATCAAGACAAGCTTGCTTGCTTGCTAACCATGTTGAAGCCCTCAGCCTTTGTATAATATGAACTAGAGATTGAAAAATTTGCAATCCCACCCTTTTACAGTAAAAAACAATAAAATGTAATCAAAACTTCTACTGTAGTAGCTTCTTTTCTTGTACTTCTGTGAAATTCCCTTCCATATACTTGCTTCCTCAACAGCTACAATCTCCAAGAATTTAAATGTAAGATCAATTGTCATCTTCTACCTCACTGGCTTGCATCCTTTCCCTCATGTTCTTTTCTCTGTCCACTTCACTCTCATCAGCTCTCTTCACACCAGTATTCTCATCCTTCTTTTACCCATTTTCTCACACCCCTATAACTTGTTCCTCTTTCTCATCACTCTTCTCCTATATAACCCCCTGCACACCAGTGGCAGTAAAACTGCCTTGCTTGAGGTGAAATGGTTATAAAAAAAAATTTAAATCCAAACAAAACATTCAAAAAGAATAATTTTGATGTTTTGCCTGATTTTAGCACTTCCATCATCCCCTCGTGTCTATGAGTATTTATATATATATATATATATATATATATATATATATATATATATATATGTTTTCTTTCAAAAATAAATCATTTTCACCATTTATTTTAACATATCACCTGAAGAGGAACAGTTCTGTTCTGAAACATGAAAATTTTTGTGTAGTGATATTATGCTTTTATAAACCACTGTAATAACAAAATTACAATATTAAGTTCTATTCTGTATCGAGCACTCTTATAAAAGTAAATGCTTGAACAGCAAGTTTTTAATCTACATGTTCTTTCACTTTCTTGTAATATATACATACATACATACACATAAACACACTTGTTAGCTACAATAAATTAGAAGTCTATATACAGTAGAATGTGTGTGTGTATGGGGGGGGGTAGGTGTTTGTCCATTTACATAGATATGTAGTGCATGAATGAATAATTTGCAAATTGCCAATATTTTATTGGAAGCTACTGTTTGGAGCCAGAATCCATAATGTGAAAATATAGCAGCATTTCTTCTGACATTTTGACTCACCTACATTCTTAAGTGAACAATGAGCTTAGGTTGAAAATAAAAGCAATTTTGATTATTACTTTCTAACAGTAGCCAGAACAAATTCTTAAGCAATCACTTTCAGCAGTAAATATATTATTCTTGTCTTTGTCTTCATATTTTGTTACTTTATAATTTGATGCTGTAATTGTAATGGAAATGCCATCAATGTGAATGCATGTTTTATGATTAAAAAAAATAAATAAAATTTGTTTAATCTTTAATAACTATTGTTCTTGCTAATGAAATATCAAAATTATTAATAGAAAATTCATGACCCTTTCATTTTAAAAAAATATTACTACCAACATATTTCCATAAAAATTATTTTAAAATATTAACTTCTATAAAATATTTCAATTAATAATATAATAATCTTGTACCTCAAAGTAGACCAAACCAAACACAACAGAAACTACAGTTGAAAACTATATTATTATTCTGATTGGTTTTATGTACAACATGTGCTTTACTACTTAGGATTAGAGCGTAGTAACTGCTCAACCACCAGACTTTTCATCTAGAATCAGTCATGCCTTGTACCTAAAAAAGATGATGTGAAAAAAGAATGGTAGAAAGAAAAGTAGAGAAAAACAAAAAGGAAACCTAGTGAAAGGAAAAAACTATAAAAAGAAAGAGAGAAGAAAATATGGAAAATATATTAAAATCAAAACCACCTTTAAAAATATGCACTCTGCTGTCTCTATCATAATTTACTGGTACACATCAGGAAGTGTTATTAGATATTTTTCATGATAAAAGTTTTAGCATATACAGTTGCTGTAAGCAAAGTAAAATTTAAAGAAAAAAATAAAATAAATTATTTGTACTTATAAGAAACCCAAATCCTATTTCACTGATTTTACCAAGAGTTACACCCTCCCATTTCAACAACTCTTGTCTACTTCTCATCTTTAAACACTTTATGCTTACTCCTATCATCTCTTTGCACACTCTCTCCTATCATATATTTTTATTTCTCACTCTCTCTTTTTTCATTACTATTTTGATGCAAAAGTTGCTTGTCAAGAATGAACAGTATTTTAGAAGAACTAAAAAGTTTGTTTTCCTTACTCTTTTCTCTCATTGTTCTTTTTTATTCCTTTCCTTTCTCAATGTTTTCAGATTGATGTGAAATATCATTTTTCTATCTTCTCCATTTTGCATTGATATATTTAATGTATTTAGAATAAGTTACAAGTTTTTTCCAGCATCACCGTGCAGCTCAATACAAAACCTAATAGTGTAAGGCAAATACAAACAAAAGATATAGAAAAGTATGGAAAAGGAGGAAGAGGGAGAACAAATTTTGGGGCAGAGTGAAAAATGTGGGTTATCGTTATATCTCTGCTAGCTTTGATATTCTTAAAAAATTGTTGTTCCCTTTTATTTTATTTTTTTAACCAATGTTTTATAGAAAAATTGTCAAAAAAAAGTTTTGAAAACAGTGGAGAAAAAGAATATAAAGTATAAAAAAATAAAAAGAACAATATAAGGATCAAAAAGTGAAAAATGACCAAAGAAGAGCATCGTCATAACAAATGTATAGTCAAATAGAGATATATACCAGAGAAAAATCTAGGGTAGGACCAAAAAGATTCAGTATGAATACAGTCAGTTAGTTAAGTGCCACACGTGATACATGCTTGAGCGATCATGTCTCAAAAGAGACATGACTGACTGAGCAGATGATTATCCCGCAGTAAGTTGCCATTGACTTTCTGCAGTAGACTGGTTGCCAGCCAAGGCTATAGAACACAATCAGTCTTGTTATTTGACTCATAGCTAGAGGAGAAAGAAATGTATTATATTATTATGTAGTAATTAGTGGGGGATAGGTTTTCTATTGTTATGAAGTAATAAACTGATCCCCCACTTTATGACCAGTAGAAGCCTTAATCATTATTCCAACTATTATATTCAGTCAGTCAGTTAAGTGCCATACGTGATACATGCTTGGACGATCATGTCTCGAAAGAGACATGACTGACTGGACAGATGATTGTCCCACAGTAAGTTGCCAATACTTTCTGTGGTAGATTGGTTGCCGACCAAGGCTATAGAACCCAATCTGTCCTGTTATTTGACTCATAGCTAGAGGGGGAAAAGATGTATTATATTATTAAGTAGTAATTATTGGGGTATCAGTTTATTACTTCATAACAATAGAAAACCGATCTCCCACTTTATGACCAGTAGAAGCCTTAATCATGTTTTCAACTATTATATTCAGTCAGTCAGTTGTCATAAGTGATACACGTTTTGGGCGATCATATCTCAAAAGAGACATGACTGACTGGGCAGAAGATTATCCTGCAGTAGGTTGCCATTGATTACTGTGGTAGACTGGTTGCCAGCCAAGTCTATAGAACCCAATCTGTCCTGTTATTTGACTCATAGCTAGAGGGGAAAGAAATGTATTATATTATTATATAGTAATTAGTGGGGGATCAGTTTATTACTTCATAACATTAGAAAACCGATCCCCTACTTTATGACCAGTAGAAGCCTTAATCATGATTTCAGTCAGTCAATTAAGTGCCATACGTGATACACACTTGGGTGATCATGTCTCGAAAAAGACATGATTGACTGGGCAGAAGATTATCCCGCAGTAGGTTGACATTGATTAATGTGGTAGACTGGTTGCCAGCCAAGGCTATAGAACCCAATCCATCCTGTTATTTAATCCATAACGGGAGGAAAGAAACAGATTAACACCTTTTCCAAGGGTATTTGTGTGCAAGTGAATGCAACAATAGTAGCAAAAGCAAATAGGTCAACTTAAAGAAAAAAATAGAAAGTGAATGAATTTGTAAAGAGAAGTGTAAATGGAACTTGTTTTTTTGATAGGCACTGGAAATGTGAAGTATGTATGACAGAAAATTATGACTGAAAAAAAATTAAATTAGGAAATGGTTGGAAAATTTTAAAACTGAGTAGAAAAAAAAGAGGAAATAATCTCGGGAAAATAGGATACAAAAAAAAATAAAAAGGAGGAATAGAAAAATAAGCAATTATAAAAATATCAGAAAAATGAGAGAAAAGTACTAAAATGTAAATAAGAAAATGTAACAAATAGTATATTGGTGAAAATGAAAAATTAAAATGATAAGATATTTTCTAGTGGTGATATGTAGATATGATGTGCGTTGTGGTACAGTGGATATCGGCTCGGAACAAGAAACCGGGGAGCCGAGTTCGAATTCCAGTTAAATCCATTGTATTCACTTATGCACAAATATCCTTGGGAAAGGTATTAATCCGTCTCTTCCTTCCAGTTATGGGTTAAATAGCAGGACAGATTGGGTTCTATAGCCTTGGTCGGCAGCCAGTCTACCGCAGAAAGCAATGGCAACCTACTGCGGGATAATCTTCTGCCCAGTCAGTCATGTCTCTTTCGAGACATGATTGCCCAAGCGTGTATCACGTATGGCACTTAACCGACTGACTGATATGTAGATTCCCTAATTATTCTTCCATTATACATTTTCAAACATTTATAATCTTGTTCAAACTTCTAAGTTACATATCAATATTTTTTCTTAACACTTATGTTTGTCGTTTTTATTCTCAACATCTCTTCCAACTACTTCTAATTTACTCTACTTTTCTAAACTAAGATCTTTTTGCAAGAAACCTTATTGAATATTTTTAATTTATTTGTTTAGACATTATTTTTAATGAATACTTGTATTTGAGTAGACGCTCTTTTTTTATAATTAAACAATGTATTGATTTATATCTACTGGCCTGAATATTCCAGAAATTTTGTTAGAAAAATATACATCCTCCAGCAGGATTTGAACCTGTGTTCCCTAGGGAAACTATCATTATATCTGATGTGTCTTGACCATGCAGGACTAACAGTCAAACAAATGCCAAATAATGCTTTTAAACACATCTTCCTGATTTTTCAATATATTCATATTTACAGTGTTTTTACATTCTAATGTAAACAAAAGCTATTTATTAATAAAATCTTTATTAAATCTGTTACAAAATAGGTTAACTCTGACATATTTTTAATTTATTTGTTTATACATCATTTTTAACGTATATTCATATTTGAGTAGATGCTCTGTATTTTATAATTAAATAGTTTTTTTATTTACATCTACTGGCCTGATTTTGTTTTTTACCAAGGGCTGCAGGTTCAAATCCTTCCGGAAGATGCATATTTTCCTAACAAGATTTCTCAAATATTTAAACTAGTAGATGTAAATAAATATACTGTTTAATTATAAAAATCAGTGTATTTACTCAAATACAAGTATTCATTAAAAATATTGTTTAAACAAAATATGTCAGAGTTAATCCATTTTTCATAAAATTTCATTATTGAACATTTCTACTGTGCTTATCAGTATCATTTTTACTCCCACCACCACCATCACCATTGAATTAAAAAAAAAAAAAAGAAGAGAGTCCATCATGCTTTTTTCTGAAGTAACAACCTTCAAACAAACAGATATTATATGATTTAGCATGGCCAAATGTAGGGAACAATGAAAATTGTATTTTTCTTTTTGTTTTTCTATTGAAACAAAAGCAAATATTATATCAAAGAAATTAAATTAAACAAAGTAAGTAAAATCTAATGAAGTTTTGTAACTCACCTAATACAAGGTACAAAAGTTACTCAAAGTTGATAGTTACTGAATGTTGATTTTATAAGATCAAAAAAGGAGGAAATGAGGGTCACATGAGAAAAAGCATGATGGGCTCCCTTTTTTTTTAATTCAATGATGATGATGGTGGTGGTGGTGGTGGGAGTAAAAATGATACTGATAAGCACAGTAGAAATGTTCAATAATGAAATTTTATGAAAAATGGATTAACTCTGACATATTTTGTTTAAACATTATTTTTAATGAATACTTGTATTTGAGTAAATACACTCGTAGATGCTTATAGTACAACTGTAAATTTTCAAGAAAATCGGTTCAGCTGTTTTGGAGTCTATAGGTAACAGATACACACACATACACAGACAAAGTTCTATTTATAAATAAGTTTAGATTATACTTCATTTACATTGTCTTGTATTTTTTCTTTTACAAAATTATTGAACAATATTCATTTTGAATCTAAATTACATCACAGCTGTTTTGATTGTTTATGATAAAATATGTAAACAAGTAAAATATAGAATATAAACATACATGACCAGCTAATCAAACTATGTATCAAATTATGTTTATACAACTTTTAACTCCTTTATTTAAATATGTACTACATTATAAAACCTATTGCAAAAGCATTCAACTTCAAAAATAAATGAATATACCGAATTGGAGAAGATCATTTTCTGATATATTAGTACCAAATTGAATCAAATAATAATTAGTAATATTTTCTTTTATAAAAAGTTATCTAAGAAATTATTTTGTCATTTAGTTTAAATCAGTTCTGTGAATGAAAATGTAAATTCTATGTATTCTGTATGAACAGAATGAGTAGATAATTTTTAACATAACCAGACTTACTCAGCAATTATAAAGTTTTTAATAAGTTCATTAATTTTTGAGTTACAATGTACTAAAGCAGTGTCTTTTTAAGCAATGGCATACTTAGAAACAAATGAAAATATTACAGAACACTTACCAAAATTTTTGAAGGGTCTATATTTAAATGTTATGAAATAAAACCATAAATCTTTTTAAATACGCTCAAATTTATGAAGTTACAATGTTTTATTCAATTATTTATGCATCTTATTTGGTGAAACTAGTGGGAAATCCTGGTGGGATTTTTTTATTTGTTTGTTTGGGTTTTTTTTTCAATGTTTGGTAGACATTTCTTCTTCAGTTGAGAATAGCCTTTCTCAGTTCTTATTTTTGATAATCTTTAGGGTTGAGAAGCCAAATTCACATAAATAAGAGGTGGAAAATTGCATTAAAACTGATAAAGCTTTTTTTAGATAATTATTTAAATAAAAAGTTTAATAATTATTCACTTATTCCAATACTAATGCTGCACCATTACTATTCTACATAAGTATATATGTGTGTATGGAATGACAATATTTCATGGCATACTAGTGTGTTACCACAAGGGAGCTGAGAATCGCTGGACTAAAATATACTAAATGCATAACTGAAAATAATTACAAAAGATAAAATGGTTGATCTATGTCAGACAGAAAGAAAAAAATAACAGGTTCAAATAAAATGCTGTAATTAAATTTAATTAATAAAGATCTTTGCTTTAATAAGTAAAAGTGTTTGAGTAGTTAATCTAGACTATTTACTTAATCGGAATCTTATTTCTATATTCAATAATATGAAAATGATTTTTAAAACATTACTGCAAATTTAGTACAGCATATGCACACATTAAAATAATCAAGTTTTCATTAAATATTTTTTAGCTTGGTGATTTAAGAGAGTAGAATCCTACAAAGCACAAACATTACAGTGGTTTTAAATTTAAAGTTTCTGAAATACCTTTGTCTTTTCTTACAATCTTATTAATATTTCAATGCATATATAATCAAAATTTGAAGATATCCTGGAAGAATATAATTACTTAATGACATGCATAAAGAAATATTTAAAATGTTCATAACCTTTTATAAAACTAATCCACAATTTATTTAAGTATCTAATTTCCTCAGTATTTGTCTATATTTGTGAGATGAGGTATTGTAATTATTTACATTATTTAGACTGTCATCCTCATCAATAATCTATCTTAGTGATCGAAATAAAGGGTTCAATCCAAAATTCCAATCACTTGAAAAAGATTAGAGTGTCAGTCAGTTAAGTGCCATACGTGATACACGCTTTGGGCAATCATGTCTCGAAAGAGACATGACTGACTGGGCAGAAGATTATCCCGCAGTAGGTTGCCATTGCTTTCTGCGGTAGACTGGCTGCCGACCAAGGCTATAGAACCCAATCTGTCCTGTTATTTAACCCATAACTGGAAGGAATAGATGGATTAATACCTTTCCCAAGGGTATTTGCGCGTAAGTGAATGCAATGAATTCAACTGGAATTTGAACTCGGCGCCCCGATTTCTTGTTCCGAGCCGATATCCAATGTACCACAACACACATCCTTGATTAGAGTGTACAATGGCCAAAACATTGTGAATATGGCAACAAAGATGAGGACAACAGTCCAAATAATGTAAATAATTTCTTATTTACTATCATAAGAAAACTTATCAAATTCCTCATTAAATTTACCTTCATTATTCCAGCATATTTTACTGAAATTTAAATGTGTCAAACCAAAAGTTCTTAACTCAGCATGTTGAAAGATTTTTTTTTTTTCAAAATTAAGGTATTGAAAGAGAAAACTTAAAATATATATTTCAGAATATTATAGATACAAATTATTATAACAAAAGTTTGGTTTGGTTTGATTGTTTTGTTTTTATGGCAAATCAACCTCGGCAGGTCATTTATTACCAACTAAACTTTATTTATTTTATTGCTGATAATATCTTTTTCTCTCAACAATTTATTGTTGTTTTTTATATAAGTTTTATGTCTAGTAATACATTTTTCTTTTCGAGTATCAAGATTCATTGGGATTTGTTTTTAAGGGCAGGGTCCCCAAGTCCTGCCCTTGTTATTTAACCCATAACTGGAAGGAAGGGATGGATTAATACCTTTCCCAAGGGTACCAGTGCTTAGGTGAATGCAGGGTATTCAATTGAAATTCGGACTCGGCTCACCGATTTCTCTTTCCAAGCTGATATCCACTGCACCACAACGTACATCCATCACTATACGCTTACAGCACCTGGTATTCCAAAGTGGTCACCTATCTAAGTACTGACCAGGCTCAATGTTGCTTAACTTTGGTGATCAAGCGAGAAGTTGGCAAAATTTGAAAGTATATAGAACTGATATATTAAAATTATATTCTTTCTCTCTAAAGTGTGCATGATAATATATATATATATATATATATATATATATATATATATATATCTTTATATATACAGCTAAAAGGTGAAAATTGCAATAATATTTTGGTGTGAATATCTGAATGCATAAAACAAAGATGATGTACAATGGGTTAAAATATTAGCATGGAAAACAGAAATGACAAACCAAATATCAAATGAGACTGCTTTAACCTTTGTTGCATATTGGTTACAATTGTAACCTTTCTCTAACCTTTGTTGCATATTGGTTACAATTGTAACCAATTTGCAACAAAGAGTCAAATTTATTTTGAAATAATATGTTAATCTGCTATTTCCAGTTCTGTCCTATTGCTGAATATCTTATATATAGATGTATTATAACTAGCATGCATTGATAGAGAGAGAGAAAAAAAAAAGGAAATGAGTGATCAGTTTCCCACAACTACCTTACCTGTCCAGGTATTGTTATCCTATAGCTAGAATTAACATAGATCCATTTATCATCCATATGAAACAGGAAGTGTTTACAAGAAAGATCACCAGGCAGACACAAGACAATGTTGTAGATACAAAATAGGGCTTTTTGCTATAAATGATTTCACATACATTGGAACACTTTTAGAAATAATATATATATATATATATATATATATATATATATATATAAAATTTTCAAGTTCCTTACTTAGTAGCTCAACTTCAGTCACTTTCTCACCAATGAGATATGGCTTCTCTCTGTCTTTTCTACAAATATTTTCACGGTTTCTGCTCTGATGACCTTCTTTCCTTGGTGCCCCACCTTCATGAATTTACTCGTTCTACTAGATTGCCATCTAGGTTCCATTGTGAAAATAGTCAAATGTAACCACTACTTCTGCTCGAACAGTTTCTTTTCTTGCACTCTCCGCCTGTGGAACTCTCTTCCATATACTTGCTTCCCTGATAGTTACAATCTCCAAAAGTTTAAATGCAATGTCAATTATTATCTTCTATCTCCCTAAATCTCATCCACGTTTCTTTGGTATCCCTTGTACTTCTTTTTTTTTTTGTTTTGTTTTGTTTCTTGCTGTAACCCCCTGTGCACCAGTGGCAGTCCTGCCTCGCTTAGGGTGAAATGATTATAAAAAAATTCCAAAATATTCTAACAAAATCTCACTTAAAATATATTTAAAAACAAAAATCTTGTACTTCATCTATAACGTAACATATTCTGCTATCCTGATTTTTTTTTTTTTTTCATTTCTTCAAACATCAACAACATGAAATACATTCTCAATTTGAATAAATTTTCAAATATAAAGTGTGGAGTCCAAGATGTGTATCAAAATTTATAATATATTGGTTATCCTATATTTGGATCTTATATTTATTTCATATGATACATGTAAGAGAGAGAATGCATGTATATATATGTATACATTCATTGAAAATGTGTACACACACACACACACACTCATTTTGATCTGTGTGCATATGCATGCACATATTAAAAAGGACAGCTCACAGTACCAGTCTGTCATTTCAACCATTTCATTTAAATCAAATGTGTTGACATTTTTTTGTTATTTTACCCTCTTTATTTCTTTACATTTTTTAAAGTTTCTAATTTTTTTTTTTTTCATTTTTTTTTCAGTTTTTATTATCCCATGACTTTTTTGTATGTTTTATTTGAACATTTTCTATGATTCCTCATCAGTTTCACTTAATCCTTTTCTTGGAGGGTTTATGAGATCCAGGGATAGATGACGCTGTTTTCAAGGCATTGCTTTCAAATATTTTTCTCTTCTGATGTACTCACTCCCTTTCTCCCTCTACAATATCCATTACTTTTTTCATCTTTTCTTTAATTTTGTTTAAATATTTTATTTTTGCAACTAAAACACTTATTCTTTCCAAAAGAATTTCAATCTTTTCTGATCTCTATCTACTGTCCTCTTTTTAGAACACATTTAACTGCTACTCACTTTGTGATTCACTTTTTCACCCTCTATCATAGCTAGTTTTTTTCCCCTATATTTCTATTTCTGATATAAAAATCCATATTTCTATCACACCTCCATATTAAACAGCCTAGTAGACATTTTTTATTTATTTCACTGTAATTATATATATAACATAGTGATGATCCGCGTATACTGTCTTAATAATATGTATAGGAAAAACTACTAAAAAGTTGTAAGTTTAAAAATATATTTTTTTGACAGTATTTATTTATTTCTATTATTATATTTGATATTTCAGACCGTCCTCGGCTTTCTCAAATAAAGCAACCATTTTTATACAGCAGATCACTATATCCTTCATACTTGATATAATGCAAAAATATCACAATGATAAAATTTATCAATAATTATTTATAACTATTAGTTCTGAGACTCATGTATGCAATTACAAGTAATCTATAATATTTTAAATTTTGAAATCATATTTACTTTTTACCTGAATTTTTTAAAACTGTTTTTGTTTTTATTGTCTTTCAATTATTTTGCCTCACCTGCTATCCTCTTTCACCACACCTGTGAAGCTTGCTACACCATTTGTGAACTACTGTTCTAAGGTAACACATATTTTACAAATTTCAGATGATTAAGCACAAGTTTATTACCTTGATTTGAAATTAGTCTTGAACTATGGATATGGCATCAGAGTTCAGACACTATCCATTGCTTTCATCAGCAAGATATAATTAATAAAATCTGGTATTTAATAGAATGTCAAACATATTCATATAGAGAGTTCTTTGAAGAACAAGTCATGGTAGTAACTGCAGTAGTGAGCTTTGGGCAAAACTCTATCACAATGATCTAATAGTTGTTATTTAAGGATAGTTCATTAATTGTCTTTAATTTTTTTTTTTTTTGTAAGCATTTAAGCTGATTAGTAACCAGTTCTTAAACAACAACCTTCAGCCATATATAAACACTTAATGATTTCAATGTATAACACTTAATATATATTTTTGTCCTTTTAATTAAGTAATTTATGTAACAACACTAATCATTCATACAAGATATACTCTCACTCAATTCAAAGAGCTAATAAAATTTTTTATTCATAATTGGCATTAAACAAGTGGCAAATTCAATGAAAACATTAACAGAACATTAAATGCTGTAATAATTATATTAATCACATCTTTGAAAATACATAACATCATTTGCCTTTAGACAAAAATTTATCCATGTGATATCTAAGTATGCATGCCTTTTAGCTATAAATATATAGATATAAATGTTCAAAGCAAATGTACATGTTTGAATAGTTATATTATTAGCACTGATAGTATAAGTCATCATAAGACTGAAATATTCAATCCTTCATAGTTTAAAATTAACAGACTATGTTATTATGTAATTGATTGATTTGTTTTTTGTTTTGCTTTGTTTTTTTACAGCTTAACCATCTATTGTTTATTTAAAGCTGAAACATTTTTTGGGTTGAAAGAAATTTGTTCTTGTGAGTGAATATTGCATTAACAATTTCAGTTGATAGCAATGGTTTTTCCAGATAGAGTTCTAATATTTAACCTAGAGCAGGATTCATAACTTTCCCAAGCGTATTTGTGCATAAGTGAATGCAACAAACCAACTGAAATTTGAACTTTGATTTCTCATTCTGCACTGGTATCCATTACATCATCTATCTTGTAAAATATTTATATTTTTATAGTCATCCATTCCTTTTGCAAAAGGCAAGTACATTGCTATTACAATACAAAATGTTATCATTTACTGTAGATCTAATATTAAAGGAAAAAAATTTTACTTAACCTTTTGTAAATATCTTTCAGTCAGTTAAATTGCCAATACATGATAAACATTTTGTCTATCATGTCTTTTTTGTTCCATGACTGACTAGGCAAAAAAGTTTCCTTCAGTAAGTTGCCATTTCTTTCTGCAGTAGACTGTTTTTTTGTTTTTTTTCGAGGCTACAAACCCAATCTGTCTTGTTATTTAATCAATAGCTGGAGGGAGAAGAAAAGGTTTCTCAAGGATATTTGTGCGTAAGTGAATGCAAGAAATTCAACTGGAATTTGAACTTGGCTCTCCAATTTCTCATTCTGAGCCAATATCCATTATACCACAATGCACAAATATCTTTACTACAGTTAAATTTGCAAGGTTAATGGACTAATGAATGCTGGTTATTTCCTAGAACAGGTAATGTAATTCTTTATTATATTTTATTTGAAAAGGTGCATAAAATCTGAGGCAGGTATCTTTTATTACAAAACCACTGTTTCTATTTCACAAGATATATTTCTATGGCAAGTAAATGACTGAATATCAACAATTTTGAGAGAGAAGAATTGGTTCTTACTTTATCTTGCCAGTCATTGAGAGTAAACCAATATGCCAAATTGAGATAATAAAAAAAGATAACTAAATAGACTAGTAGTGAAGAAATAGTCAAAATATAAAAGGAAATATTTTAAAAAATAACAAAAGGAAAACATTTTTGAAAGCAAGTATACACTAAGAACCATTAACACATAATACAGAGAATGTATATTAACTTTTAGCATATATATGATATAGCATTATAAGCCTAAACAAATATTCAATATAAGCACAATATTCATCATTTTAAGTTGACATCTTCCATCATAACCATTATCATTTCTGCATACCTTTTTATGTTTTATATAATTACTGAACAGCCTTGAAATATATTTTCATTATAAAAGTCTGTAGCTTCTATCTAATGTTTTCAACTGGATATTTTTTCAATTTGCCTATAAAATTCATAATATATAAAAATATATTGTTACTGATAGGAATTATTTTATTTATATTGATAAAATATAGCAACATTTAACATTGTTAAGAATCCACTGAATACCTGGAACTATAGCAGGGTTGAAAACATGTTCTTCACCTATTAACATATATATATATATTATATATATATATATATATATATATATATATATATATACACACACACACACATGATTGTCTTCTGCAAAGAAGTGACAATCTCTTCATTTAGTAGCTTATTTTTGTTTTTCATTTGGAATTTTATTATTTCCATTGTTTATACCCAAACTAACACTCTGGGTTCATAGGTGATTCTTAAGATCAGCTTCACTTTTACAACCTCCCTTATGCATGTGGTAAACAAAGTTTGTCTGTGTTACCAATGTTGAAAACTTTTCTGTCCCTGTACACATTCATGTGATGTCTCATAATAGACTTGTTCCAAAACTCAAAGGGGTAACCTGCAGATCTTTCTAGTATGCTTGCATTTACAGGGTTTGGCACTTGACCTCCCCTCTGGTATGATTTCACGTGACTGGCTAAACCAACTGCCAAAAGGGGTCACAATACTGCAAGTGTGTTGGCACCTAAATAGTCCTGGCACAGATTCTATTTCTCCCTTACTAACGGTATGCTTTTTGTCAGAATGTTCAATTCTATTCTACTCAAAATTGCTGCAGCTTTCTAAAATCAACATTCTCCAGTAACAGTTTCCTAATCTTCAACATTAACCCCAAGAATCTTTAAGTTATATTTAACTACATCATTGAAATGTTTTTAGGTCAACCTTGTACCAACTCACCATAATAAAAAAAACCTTCTGAGCAATTTGTAATTCTCTATACGTGCCAGATGACCTGTCCAGCACATTTTATTATGAAGAAGTAATTTCTCTATATTTGTGCACTTAAAGATTTTTGTGTGATGTACAAGACTGCCAACTGATTGATCTCAAACACTGCTGTTGAAAATGCTCTAAGGCCTTAATGGGTTTTCAATAGGTGGTCCACATTTTAGAGAATCATAAAAAAGTAGTTAAGACAACTGTTTTGTAGATGAGAGTTTTTGTGCTTAAGATAATATGATCAGACAAATCATGCAGTGAGCCATCTCTAGAGACTGCACTGGATCTGTTAATGTAAATGTTGAGCTCTATATAAGACAGCATACATGTATACATGACTTTTGTCTTTTTCAGACTGATGGTTATCTCCAAAACAGTAAAAGCCTGAGAAATGGTTCATTATCACCTGCATGTCATCTTCACTGTGGGCAACAAAATCAGTATCATCAGCATACAGCTCACAAATAACCAGTTGGAAAACTTAAGATTGATTGGTTGGTTGTTGGGGTTTTATGGCATATCAACCACTATGGGTTATTTAATGCCAAATTCAGTTTATATTAAATATATATAAATATTGTAAATTCAGTTTATATTAAATATATATAAATATTGTAAACATAATTTAAGGATAATGTCCTCTAAAGGTTGAGTGTTGAATTGTCTCAGATCAAAATATATACATACGCACATATTTTATAGGAAATGGAAAATAAATTCCAACAATGTGAGATAAAAAATGAAATAAATATTTGAGAAACAACAAAATATGAATTTATTGTGGGGTAGCCAACATTATAATGTTTCAGTTGTTATAACCATCATCAGGGCTTATATTTTAGTAGTGTGAAATTTTTGGTGTTACGGCCTGTGAATACATTTAGAAATTCAATTAGAAATACATACATATGCACACTTTCAAATTTAAATTTTACAGAACTGAAAATTTTGTAAGTTCTCTACAATTAGAAAGTTAAATAACTATACTGTTTAAAACTTAATTTAAAATTTTTTTTTACAATAGTCAATTTTATGAGTTCTGAATAACAACTGAAAAACAAAATAGTCATAATAACTATATATGATGAACTTTCCTGTCGATTTTAATGTATAAAGATCCGGCAACCTCATTCAGTTTTTATGTTTGTAACATATGTGATAATTCAGTACCACTAGTGATTTGTGTACAAGTCCACATATAGTGCAACAGCAAGTTCTCAGGATATGGCAATAGGAATATTTGCTGATGCTTTTTTGCCATAGTCTTCTTTCTCTTAGTCAATACAACTAATTTCAATTTCCTAATAAAGATGAAAAATTTGAATAGCAGATTTAACTTTACATATTTTAAAGCAACAATGAAGCAAAAAAGTTAATCCTACTTTATTTTGTTATGAGAATAATTTTTTGGGATAATGGCAATAATAGGTAATAAAATTTAAAAAAATGTATGTTTAAAAATAGTATGGATTTTGTTTAACCAAATTAATATTGCACAAGATATAGTCAGACAGGAAATATTAGAATAATGATTGCATACATAATAAGTTTATTCTGTTGAAGTTTACAATATAAACTATTTTGGTCTACTTAAACTAATTCTGGATGTGCGTTGTGGCGCAGTAGATATCAACTCAGAATGATAAACTGGGGTGCCGAGTTCGAATTCCAGTTGAATTCCTTGTGTTCACTTATGCTCAAATATCCTTGGGAAAGGTATTAATCCATCTCTTCCCTCCAGTTATGGGTTAAATAATAGGATAGATTGGATTCTATAGCCTTGGCTAGCAACCAGTCTACTGCAGAAAGTAATGGCAACCTACTGCCGAGTTCAAATTCCAGTTGAATTCCTTGTGTTCACTTATGCGCAAATATCCTTGGGAAAGGTATTAATCCATCTCTTCCCTCTAGTTATGGATTAAATAATAGGACAGATTGGATTCTATAGCCTTGGCTAGCAACCAGTCTACTGCAGAAAGTAATGGCACCCTACTGCAGGATAATCTTCTGCCCAGTCAGTCATGTCTCTTTCAAGACATGATCGCCCAAAGAGTGTATCGTGTATGGCACTTAACTGACTGAAACTAATTCTGATAAAAGCAATACTAATTATAAGAATACTGATTACTAGCAGATTTAAAAAAAAAATATCAATCACATCAATTTTAGAAGCTGGCATGTTTTCCACTACTTTATATGTTAGTATTTACATTTCCCATAAAAATTATTTTAAATATGACTTATTAGTTATACTATTTAAATTCAGACTATTGTCTTCATCTTTGTTGTTGCTATCACTACATTTTAGCCATTGTGCTCTCCAGTTTTCCTCAAGTGTATATTAGGACAAAGACCTAGTGGATTAAAGCAATGGTTTGTGAATTTGGTAACAGTGATTGTGCATTTAATACCTGGGTTATGTAATCTGTACTTGCACTCAGTAGAAACAAGGGAGAAATAACTGAGTAGTATTTATTTCATTTTTTTTTAATCATTTCACCCCAAACAAGGCAGGACTGCTACTAGTATGCAAGGAGTTACAGTGAGAGAAAAGACTGGGTACAGAAGGTGGGGGGTATTGAGGAAAGGTCTTTTAACCTTTCCTCAATACCTTTTTAACCTTTTTCTCAATGGGATTCAAGAAGATAGAAATTGACAATTGATATTGTATTTAAATTTTTGGAGAGTGTAGCTATCAGGAAAGCATATATAGTTTAATCATTTCACCCGAAGCAATGCAAGACTGCCACTAGGGTGCATGGTGTAAGAGTGAGAGAAAAGACTGAGTACAGGGGATATTGAAAAAAGGATAAAAGATGAATGGGATTCAAGAAGATAGAAGATGGCAATTGATGTTGTATTTAAATTTTTGGAGGTTGTAGCTATCAGGGAAGCATATATATTTTAAACATTTCACCCCAAGCAAGGTGGAACTGTCACTAGTGTGTATGGGGTAAGAGTGAGAGAAAAGACTAAGGACAGGGGATATTGAAAAAAGGATAAAAGATGAATGGGATTCAAGAAGATAGAAGATAGCAATTGATGTTGCATTTAAATTTTTAGAGATTGTAGCTATCAGGGAAAAAAGTAAACAGAAGGAACTTTCACAGGAATGAAGTGTAAGAAAAGAGCCTATTGGAGTAGAAATGGAAATTTTTCAATGGTAAAAAGGTAGGACCCAGATGCCACTTAAACTCATCTGGTCAGGACACCAGGGAAAGAAAAGCTTATTAAATATTTTCATAGCAACTGCTATGAAAATATTTTTAGAAAGACAGAGGGAATTTACATCCCTAAATAAAAATAAGAACTAGATGATATTCCTAGACATGGGCAGTGGAATAAGAACAGTCTACCCTGTAGATTATATAAAGGATTCCGTTTAGTATTCCCTGTTGGTTACCTACATCAATATATACCTGAAGAAGGCTGATGGGTACAATGACTGAAATGTAGTGATAACAACAACAAAAATGAGGACAATAGCCCAAATAAATAATAACTTTTAGTAGTAACAGAAATGACTTCTTATACATGGATGTATTATTGTTGGTAATTATACTAATAATGATCTCTCAGTAACTTTAATAAATTAGCTAGTATAAGTAATAATTAAGTTAATAAATGTATTTATTGAATAGCAACTGTAAATTATATTCTTAATGATTATGGCAACAGTATTAAAAAATATAAGAAAACAATTTTTTCAGTGCTTGATTGGTTTAACAATATTTTTGGTGTACAATAATACACAAAAACAAAATTTCAAATTGTATGGTCTTCAACCCTAAATTTAAAGACTTGTTTGTTTACATCACCAGAAGCAATTATGAAAGAATTTAAAAATGAAGGCAATAAATAATGTCAGATATTCTGATATCAAATTCTTTTGTGTCCCAAAAAACAGTAACTTTGTAAGATTTTTTAACAGTCAGTTTAGCAGCAAAAATAGAAAAATATTAAAAGGAAAGCTGTTACATAAGAATAATTTGATAATAAAAACTACAAAATTATTCAGTTAAGTTGGCATTTAGATGGGAAGAAAGCCAGTCACAGCTCTGTTCAATATTTCAAATGAATACATCAAAGGAGCACTTACCTTTCCAGTTTATAAATAACTCTGACCAGTACCCTGGCATAAGAAGCAAATGCCAGCCAAAGAGAACAGCTGTGGTCAACATATTCAAAAGACCATTCATTTCTATCCTGACCAAGGCAACTAATCCCTTTGATGACTCATAAGTGAAACATGCAAGGCACTAATGGTCAAGAATTTAATAGTTCTTTAGCCATAATATCCCTACACTGAATTACTACAATCTGTGACAAAAGCAATTTTGAAGACAATAAATTCTTAAATATGGGTAAAGAACTAATATCACAGAAAAGAAAAAGCACTTTGGGATTTTACAAGTTCATACATGAAACTGGCCACAAACAGTACACAAGAAAAATATTTAATCATGATCTATAGGGACCTTACAAAGCTTCAAAGCCCCACAATATAATGTACAAAGTGTGAATGACTTTCTCCAAGACACATTGCTAACATTGAGTTTGTACAGATTTAGAAATGAATGTGTATTATAAAATAAACTCTTGTAAGTTATTCATTAATCTGAAACATAACAAAATTTTGTAAGATTTTAAAGTTTAAGTCAAATAAAGTAATATATAATAAACAATTAGTGTAAAAAGAAAAACAATTTGATTTTTTCTTTAAACTCTACATTATATATCATTACAATTATATTCTAAAACTAACTGAACATTATAGAAAACAAATAATGTTTTTAACAAAGTTATTACATTTCCCTAAAATTCTATTTGAAACCAAAATATGCAAGAGGACATTTTTGCTTATTTTTTTTTTTAAATCATGTTACACTCAAGCAAGGCAGTAAAGCAACTAAGATGACATGGGTTACTCAAATTGAAAGAGAATGAGAAGACTTTAGTAAGAACAAAAGACAATAAAAAAAACAGAATACAGGGAGCCAGGAGATGGCAATGGATATTGCAATTAAATTTTTGAAGATTGTACTTATCAGGGAAGCAAGAAACCAAAAGAATTCCACAGGCAAGAAGTACAAGAAAAGAAACTATTAGAACAGAACATACAGTTAAAATCAGACTAGCTCAACAGTAAAACAGTAGGGCCTAGTTGCCAATCTAGTAGTACACTTAAATTTCTGCATTTGATGTACAAAGGAGAACAGCTCATAGGAATAATTACGATGAAAATATTTGTAGAAAAGACAGAGGGAAGCCACGTCATGTTGGTGGGAAAGTGACTGATGTTCAGAAACCAGAATAGGATTGATTACATAACAGATTTCATTTGAATTTTAACAAGGATCTCAAGATATATAGCAAAAGCCCCAGATCAGATATGACAACAATATTCAATGCACAGATGAATGGAAGACTTATGAAAGTGCAAGATGGATTCTAGTGAGAAAAATTGTTTATCACAACCCAGTGAACCAACTTTTCTAGCAGTAAAACAAGCAAATAATACAATATAATCTTTCTACTTCATGTCAATGGAAAAATTTAGCCCTTGAAAGTGCAATGAGTCACTCTCCTGAAGATAGATTCTGGTGAGAAAAATTGTCTAGCATGACACAGTGAACCAGCAGACATGGCAATTGATTCAATATAATCTTTCCACTTCATGTCAGCAGAAAACATTAACCCTTGAAGGTGCAATGAGTCATTCGCCTGGAAATAGATTCTGGTGAGAAAAATTGTCTAGCCTGACACAGTGAACCAACTTTCCTAGCAGCAGATCTAGCAATTGATTCAATATAATCTTTCCACTTCATGTCAGCTAGAAACATTAGTCCTTGAAGGTGCAATGAGTCACTCTTCTGGAGATAGATTCTGATGAGAAAAATTGTCTAGCATAACACAGTGAACCAACTTTTCTAGCAGAAACCAAGCAATTGATTCAATATAATTTTTCCACTTCATAGTAATGAAAAACATGATCCCAAGAAGGTGCAAAGAGTTGTTTTCTTAGAAGTAAGCATCAGCCATGCTGAGGAAAGGCAGAAAAGGTTCTCTATGTTGATTTAATGGTACAAGTTTTCTTTTAGAGGTGTTAAAATTTACAAACCATTTCTTGTCCCAATTAACTACTGATTTGAGATAATTTATGAGATCAGATACCAGTTTTATTTTAACAGACTTAATACTAAGATAGGCGTAAATAGTTATGCGATCAGCATAAATATCTAGTTGGGAACTGACAGCATCAAGAAGGTAATTAATGAAAATAAAAAAAAAAGTGTAGTTTCAAAGATTCCCTAAAATGACCTAGGAGCATATCCATTCAACAAGACCTTCATTATACAATTTGTCATGAACAATTGGATTAAGCCAAATATTCAGCCAGAGACATATTGCCATTGAGCTGGTAGAGAAGGCTAGCATGCCAAACCCCATCAAATGACACTTGCTTTCTTGATAGCTACAACCTCCAGAAATTTAAATGCAATGTCAATTCCCATATCTTATCCACTTGACTCCAGTTCTTTTTATATCACCCCATATATTTTGTTCTTTTCCTTTCTTTCTACCTTTGAAACTATCTCCACACCTGTGTTCCCATTCTTCTCTTGCTCTTTTTCTGTCACCCCCTGTAAGTGGTTGGTCATTCACTTCACTCTCCTCCTGCCTAAACTTTTACTCTCTTATGTAGCCCCCTGCGCATCAGTGGTAATACCGCCTGGATTGGAGTGAAACAATTAGAAAAAAAAGTAATGTTCCACAGTTCTTAGCAAAAGCCTGACAGACAAATATAATAATAACTGTTAACATATTGACACTAAGCTGGACAAACGAAAACCATACTATTTATCTAAAAGAAGGTCATGTGAAGTGAGATGTTTAATTAGTCAATTAGGTGCCATTCATGATACATGTTTGAGTAATCATGTCTCAAAAAAGACATGACTGACTGGACAGAAGATTTTTTCTGCAGTAGGTTACCATTACTTTCTGTGATAGACTGCCAACCAAGGTTACAGAACCCAATCTGTTCTGCTATTTAACCCATAGCTGAAGGAAGAAGCAACAGATTAATACCTTTTCTAGGAGTATTTACATGTAAGTGAATGCAAGGAATTTAACTGTAATTTGAATTCAACTCTAGTACTTTGCCAGAAAAAGGTAAAGGACTAAGAGAGAAACAATTAAAGGGATCAAAGGGGTCAGAGGGCTCAACTGAGTTCTTAAAGACAGGAACTACAGAAAAGGATTTCCAACAATCTAAAAAGCAAAGAGTACCATAGTGCTAGGAGAACAGGAGGAAGTTCAGGAGTTTATTTACTTAGGAAAATTGTAGGGATTCTTTTGAATCTGCAAAGCTTTGTGGGGATCTAATTCAGAGATGATAGCAGAAATCCTGGACAAAGATATGTGCATATAACTCAGTAGAGGTTCCATTTTAGGGGAAAAATCAAAGATAGTCAAGGTAAGAGTGAAATTGAAAGAGGATTTCCATTTGAAATTATACATGTTAGTCAAAATATAAATGTGAAATTTATAGATATAAGAAAATCACAAGTTATATCAAACTGAACATTTTAATATCAAATATATAAATTATAAAGATTATTAAGGGAAAATAATACTGGACAAATGCCAAAAGTAAACAATGTAGCTGCTCATTAGTATCCACAAGGTATTATTTCCAGAACACCCAAAGATACCAAATATTCAAGTCCATTATATAAAATACTTTATAACCAATGCACATTCACTAACATAGCTGATGCTAAAAAAAAAAAAAAGAACACCAGGCACAGAGAAAATTACCCGGATTTATTAGTTGACAATGTGATGACGTCATCAGTGTCATGCATTTCCAGAAACTATGACTTTGCGGATTTTTCCAGCTATTTCAATGGAAATTAGGCACAGAACGTGAACGAAAGCAGGAAATCGGGTTCGGATTTTCTGAGTATAACCAGTCTTGTCTCCCAAAATTAATAAATAAACAAACAGATTTTTACTGCATTCATTCGGATGTTTTCTTCGTTTTTCTTTCTTTCTTTGTGAATTGTTTAGTTTGATTTCTGATGAAGACATTTTTCCTTGCCCGGATTTTCACTATGATTGCATGGATCGGCCCGGACCTGTGCCCGGTAGTCAGATACAGCCATGTTCACTAATATGCTGTAATACTTATAATAATAAATACAATGTAAATTCTATGTAGATAATTGTTATACTGTAAGTATAAACAAAGGATTTTAATAGGAAATCAATACCTGACTGACTAAAAATGACTAAACCAAATTTATACAAAAGTAAATTTTATTTATTAAAATTGATAAAAAGATTAGAGAAAATTCTAACGTCAAAATATATCTGTGTAAAACCAAAGATATTTATGAAAGTGTGTAATGCTAGTTACCAAAAAGAAAAAAAACTATATTTTGAATTAGAAAATTTTCATGAAAAAAAAAAAATTTGATAGTATTTATTTAAATTAGCTGTATTATTTAGAATGGTTACTTTGCAACTTATGCAAATGTAAAAGCAGTCTACTTTAATAATAAATGTGAAAGCTATAAAAACAATGTTGATTATTTTCATAAATAATGTACTGAATATTGTTTGTGTCAATCATATGGCAATAATTATAAGTAAAAAGATGCACTAAAATAAGTAACCAAGTAATTGTTTTAAATTCTCTTAATATCTGTACAAAAAAAGTCTAACCAAAATCAACTAATTATTGGATTTCAATAAAATTCTTGATATTTAATAAAGAAGAATTTTAAAAGTTTTCAATGTAAATTTCAAAAATAAAAAAAATGTATAACTAGTAAGAAACTACCAAGAAATAAAGCAGGCAATGCTGAATACTAGAGAGAGTCTGAAGTTCTGAGAAATGGTGAGTCTACAGTAAGTTACATCTACGCATGCAATAAATTAATGTAAATACAGTGTAAAAAATTCAGGTTTTGATTTTTTTGAGATTTTCAGTAATTCTTTAAGAATTTTTTTTTTAATCCATGGTTGTTTGAAACCTCTGATGTTCATGTTGAAGACACAAAGAATTAGCTATATACAGTTAATGAAAGACTCATTCTCCACAAACAGACCACAATTTTTTTTCTTTTTTTATATAAATGATCATTGAAAGCAAAAATATATATACAAGACAGAAACATTTAAAATATTTCCAACCAACAAAATGTAATAAGAAAAAAAATGATTAAAATCAATTCTAGAAAAAAAAAAATTTTATATGTACAACAAATAATATATTGCTAATCATTTTTATAAGCAAATGGAAAATTTGTGTCCTTTTTTTTTCATTTGGGTAACTGTAGAACATCAAATACATAATTGTTTAAGTGAACTTGACCTTGGAGGTCATTCAAGGACTCCAGAGTTCATCAAAAAGCACAGCATCCATTTCTGGCCAAAGGAAAAATTCTAACAAGAAAATACTGATATATTGAATTTTTTAAATAGTAGAAGAATATTCTTTGACTTTACAAAGGATAGAACAGTTAATATAAAATTAGACTTCTGGAATCCTTAGAGATCATTGCAGATAGAATTGGTTTACGGATTTTATGATTTGCATTGCACCCAAATTAGCTTCTTAAAAAAAAAATTGTTATATGGGAGGAACTTAGATACAAAGTAGAAGCGTTCTAACAGAGAATAGAAAGTGTGACACTGATCCAAAGGTGTATTGGCATGGCCAAGAATGCATTCTAGAAGCTGAGTAGAATATTGAGAGACAGGAAAATTTTGTTGGAAACAAAGAAGAGAGTACTGGATTGTTATGTGATGTCTGTCCTTCAAAATGGTAGCAAATACTGGACAATCATATCAAAGATGAAGGAGTGACTTGAAGTAACCAAAATGTGGTTCTACAGAAGGATGCTAAGGATACCATGGATCAAACAAGTGAGTAACGACAAGGTTTTGGAGAGAATGGAAATGAAAAGCAAACTGATAATTAACATCAGGAAAAGACAGCTGAAGTTTCTAGGACATGTAATGAGGAAGGAGCACTTGGAGAATCTAATACTCAGAAGACAGATAGAGGGAAAGAGTGACAGGAAAGGTAATGCGACATACCTGATGGGCTTGAGTAAATAGATTGCAGAGCAGGGTTTGGGAGGAGTAACAAGAGAAAGGGTGTTAGAAGCTACAAGAGATAGGAAGGTGTGGAAGGTTATGACTGCCTACATTCTGAAGGGACACAGTACATAGAAGATTGCTAAGCTATTATGCCAACAGATGTTACCAAAGTTGGAATTAAAATAGCATTTTTTTTCAGTCAAATTCAGTTAAGTGCCATATATGATACATGCTTGGGCAATCATGTCTCAAACAAGTCATGACTGACTGGGCAGAAGATTATCCCACAGTAGGTTGCCATTACTTTTTGTGGTGGACTGGTTGCCGACCAAGGCTATAGAACCCAATCTGTCTTGTTATTTAACCCATAACTGGAGGGAAGAGACAGATTAATACCTTTCCTAAGGGTATTTGCCCATAAGTGAATGGAAGGAATTCAACTGCAATTTGAACTTGGCTCCCCAGTTTCTTGTTCAGAGACGATATCCACTGCACCACAATGCAAAGTTAAAAAAATGCCTATAAATGTTTTCAAAAAAACATTTATTTCTGTGTTTTTTTTTTTTCCAGGCAATTTTTGTTTCTTATGTCACATAATGAAACACAGATCAATGGATTTAGGATTTATATAAGTCATGCATATTAAAACAGAAATGTAAAACTGTTCAATCAACTGTAGTGATGGAGTGATAAATTATTATCTATAAATAATAAAAAATGGCTTGTGAATAAATCTTAAATATTTTCCAACATGGCTTTTTACCAGCTGATTTGTTTTTCTTTGACAGATTAATGAAAAATTATCTTTGAAATGTAGATTTCTCAAAAAAGTGGAACCCAAAAAGCATAGTCTTTCTTTATTTTTTCAATCAAGTGTTCTCCCAAGAGTACATTATTCCAGATATTGGACATGAAGTTGTGAAATTAAGTAAAAACAGCACAAATGCTAAAATCACAGTGGAAACTATTCTAACATTCCAATTCACACAAGATTTCCTAACTTGCTAATATTGATTGCTTTGGAAATGTTAGATAATTTGCTTTCTTGTGTCTTTACTATAGCTATATAGGTACTGGTACTGTTTCTAAAATATATTTGTCTATTTATCTATCATTATTACTGAAAGATTACAACGAAGAACTGTATTAGTATAACTCATTTATCATTTCCACTAAATGATTTTAGATAAGATTGACAACAATACTACTTTTGCAAATAATAAAATTTACCCAATAAATAGCAGACAGAACACAAAGCAATATTTAATTATGACAAAATTCGTGTGCATAATAGACTTTCTTCTCAGAATCTTGTGGTAAAGCCAGACAAGTTGGCTGATAAATACATTAGTTGAATTCATTAGCGTAATCTATTCATGATAGAGAAACTAAACAGAAAAAATAATTCACTATATCTAAGAGGTGACTTCTTCAAAAAGTAACTGCTATATATTATCTAATTTGACCTTATATAATGTAGTGGTAAGGTCCTAGGGAAATTTGAATGTTTTTATTACACTGTTTAAATTGCACTGAAATGTTCTTGAGGCGAAAAGATAATTATGACAAAAATTTAGTATAAAAATCAGCATTCCTTAGCTTTAATCTTATTCAACATTTACAGATAAAAGATTTGAGAGCTTTTATCTATAAATGTTGAATAAGGTAAAAGCTCTCAAATCTTAATTTCTTGTCAAATGTCACATCTATAGCATCTTTAATAAGAAGTAAATTATGATTGAAGACAATATACATATCAAAAGCTAAAAATGAACCAATATAAGAATGAATATATTACAACTTACCATCAGTGTCCATCATGGTGCGAAGCTCTCGTGTTAACAGTTCAAATTTCCTCTCCAAATCATCTTCTTTCTCCCTGGAAAAATATGTACATAGATATAAAATAAATTTAATAATTCTTTCAAAGTACATAGCATAACATCTGTGCATTGTGGTGCAGTGAATAACAAATTAGGGAGCCAAGTTCAAAATCCAGTTGAATTCCTTACATTCACTTATGCACTAATACCCTTGGGAAAGGTATTAATCCATCTTTCCCTCCAGTTATGGTTTAAATAGAAGGACAGATTGGGTTCTATAGCCTTGGCTGGCAACCAGTTTACAGCAGAAAGCAGGGTAACCTACTGTGGGATAATCTTTTGCCCAGTCAGCCATGTCTCTTTCGAGACATGATTGCCCAAGCATGTACCACATATGGCACTTAACTGACTGACTGAATATAATAGTTGGAATCATGATTGAGGCTTCTACTAGTCATAAAGTTGGGGATCAGTTTTCAATTGTTATGAATTAATAAACTGATCCCCCACTAATTACTACTTAATAATATAATACATCTCTTCCCCCTCCAGTTATGGTTTAAATAAAAGAACAGATTGGGTTCTATAGCCTTGGCTGGCAACCAGTCTACTGCAGAAAGCAATGGCAACCTACTGCGGGATAATCTTCTGCCCAGTCAGTCATGTCTCTTTCGAGACATGATCGCCCAAAGCATGTATCACGTATGGCACTTAACTGACTAATTGACATAACATAAAAATGGCAAAACTAATTAATTAGCAAGTACAGTCAATAATCTGTTAAAATATTTGATCTACAAAATATCATTTAATCTAAAGAGAAATAATTTAGATTTTAAATAAATTTCACTTCTATATTGTGGCAAATGCTGGAAAATCTTCTTACATATGAAGAAGAAACTTGAAGCAACAGAAATGTGATTCTATGTGATTGCTGAGAATACCATGAAGCAGGCATGTGAGCAATGTTTTAGAGAAAATGAAAAAAAAAGGACACTTATAATTAACATCAGAAAAAGTTGAAATTTTTAGGACACATAATTAGGAAAAAGGGCCTGGAAAATTTGACACTCACAAGACATTTTAAAGACAAAAGAAACATAAAAAGACAAAGCATAGCCTACTTAGCAAGCTTGAGTAAATGGATAGTCGAACAGGGTTTTATTAGGTGCTGCAAAAAACAAGAAATTATGGAGAGCCATGGTCATCAACATCCTGAAGGTACATAGATGAATGTAACACTGCTTACATCAGCTGGAAATATTCTTTTTTTATTTTCCAAAAACATCAAAAATCATTATCTCAAGGCTAAAATATTCCTTATTTATTAAAAGTAAAATTTGACTCAAACTAATTTAAAACCAGAGTTCAGAGCAAAAAATAAAAAATGAGAAGAGAATATGTATAATAGAATATGTATAAAATATGTATAACAGAATATATATATAGAATATGTATAACAAAATATGTATAAAATATGTATGACAGAATGTATAAAATATGTCTAATAGAATATATATAGAATATGTCTAATAGAATATATATAGAATATATATAGAATATGTCTAATAGAATATATAGAGAATATGTATAATATATATAGAATATGTCTAATAGAATATATAGAGAATATGTATAATATATATAGAATATGCATAATATATATAGAATATGTATAGAATATATATATATATATATATATATATATATATAGAGGTCATACAGAAAGCCACACAACCCAATACATTAACAAAAATTCCAGTGACCTCACTAACCTATTCAAACAAATACTCTTAATAATAAATAAAATAACTTCAATAAATTCTAGTAGCCTAAAAATATTCAATGAAAATAAAAACATAAAATAAATCAGCACCTAACCCCCCATAAATAATACCTCAATATATAACACCAAGGACAAAACAAGTTAACTACTAACCATTAAATACAAGTGAAACTTTAGATAAAGGATAATATGATATAAGCAAATACTTAATTTAATATATATATATATATATATATATATATATATATATATATATATAATCAACAAAGAAAACATTATAT